>JAOYMZ010000019.1:1875931-1888502 GCA_025802335.1 Pinguicula primuliflora | reverse complement strand
GATGATCCGCTACCTGCGTAAAATCCAGAACCGTAGTAGTTGCTCATTGTCGGATATTTGTTGTGCTGTAAGTATGGTATACTTGTTGGTTGTGAAAATTTGAAAAATTTGGTGTGAAACTTATAGAATAGGCACCGGTCTTCCAAAGACTGGTGCCTATAGATACCGGTCTTCCGAAGACAGGTGCCTATAGATACCGGTCTTCCGAAGATCGGTGCCTATAGATACCGGTCTTCAGGTGACCGGTATCTGTGTTTCCTGCGTAATGATACATACCGGTCATCGGAATGAGTGACCGTTCCCGTCAAAGAATCCACCGGTCTTCGGAAGACCGGTATCTTCTTAATTACGCTGATTAGCGATTTTAATTATCACCGATCTTCCGAAGACCGGTGTCTCTATATACCGGTCTTTCGAAGACCGGTGTCTCTATATACTGGTCTTCGGAAGACCGGTACAACTCACCGGTCTTCGGAAAACCGGTGAATGACAAATCCAAAAATTACCCGCTATTTTATGACAAATGAACAAATTTTCCGAAAAATATTCTTTATTTTTGCATTAAATAATTTAGTTATTTATATTTAATTTAATTTATTATCCGCAATTCTTGGGTAACTCCCACGAACTTTTCCCCCAAACCCTAGCATTTACGTTTTTGTATAGAGAATCTCAAGTCTTCTTTCCTTGTCTTTGATCGAGAGTCCAATCGTTTCTTCCATCGCGTGACGGCTGCTGACCGATTTCAAGCTGTCATTTACCTCCGATTGTGAGGCATTGCTGATATTCATGTAATTGATCGCGACCAACTCCTCAGTTGGCTTTGGCTTTATCAGTTTACATGTTTTTTTCCGGGTGATTTTTCTTTTTGTTTTTCGCGTTCTTTGCATTGATATATGCCTGTAAATGCAGAGTAGGGTTTTTAAAAGAGAAAAATCAATATGTTGGATATCAATTTGTTCCGTGAGGATAAGGGAGGCAACCCGGAAAAGATCAGGGAGTCCCAGCGCCGTCGTTTTGCCAGCGTTGATCTGGTGGATGAGGTTATACGGCTCGACCTGGTTTGGAGGAAGCGTAATGAACTGATCACTGTATTTAAGATATCGGCATTGTGGGCTTTGTACGTTTTCCTTCATTTTGTTCATTCATATTCGTATCATGGTTTGCAGGGCAGCATGAGTTGGACGGGTTGAGGAAAGATCGGAATAAGTTAAGCAAAGAGATTGCCCAGCTGAAAATCGTGAGTGCTGTATATGTGGCTTTAAATTTTATTCCTTTTGTTGAAGGACTCGAGTAAATTCTGAATGGGCTATGAACTATACACCCGCTGAATGGTGGCATAGATTACAGAAGTGGTAATTAAAAAAATAACAGTTACAGAAGTGGTAATTAAAAAAATAACTCTACCTTAATGTCAGTTAAGATTTGGATTATTCAAAGTATTTATTCTATTTAGCATCTCCATATAGCCGTTGATTGCTTTGATAGCATGTTTCATTTGCGTACTAGTTCTATAGCTCGTGTTTATCCATAAGGTTTTGATATGAAATATTGTATTTTCTAGTCGGGCAAAGATGCAAGTGATATGATTGCAACTACTGAGGACAACAGAGATCAGATTGAAACGAAGGAGGTGGAGGTTCAGGAGGCTCTATCTGCAGTGCAATCGAGGTTGGCAGTGATTGGAAACCTTGTACATGATTCTGTGCCAGTCAGCAAGAATGAGGCATGTCTTAGAATCGTTTTCATACTATTTTCAAGGTTCCTTAATTTTTCTTGGTAAGCTTCGATGTTACTTGATGATTGACTTTTTCTATTAATATGAGATGCCTTATAGGATGACAATGCAATTATTCGATCATGGGGAGAGAAGAGGACCGAAAAAAAGCTGAAGAACCATGTCGACCTTGTTGAGCTTCTTGGAATTGCAGATACCAAGAGAGGTATCACCCGAACCCACTTGCTGCTTAGTTGCTTATCTAAAAGCACTACATTTTTTTGCGTTCCCATCCCAATAGATGGTTAAAAAATCCCAACAAGTATTGCTTTCATTTTTATGGGTGTTCTAGAGTTACCTCTTGTTCATAGATTGGCAATTATATACGTCAAAGAATCTGGACTTGCAGAAATGGTAGATTGCTGATTCAGAGTGATTTCAAATGTTACAGGTGCAAATGTTGCTGGTGGCAGAGGTTTCTTTCTCAAGGATGATGGTTTTCGACTTAATCAAGCTCTAATCAACTTTGCTATTGACTTTTTGGGGAATAGGGGCTTTTCTTTGCTACAAACTCCGTTCTTTATGAGGAAAGATATTATGGCCAGATGTGCTCAGTTGGCCCAATTTGATGAAGAGCTTTACAAGGTTCGCTTTTCCCTCCTGTGCTTGTATTTTCAGAAAGAAGTCCTGTTTAAAGAAGCTATTCTTATGCCTGCTTGCTACTTGATAGAGAAATGTTTTACGCTTTGCATATCTTGAATTTATACTTTCTATTTGTGTAACATAACAGGTGACTGGTGAGGGTGAGGACAAATATTTGATTGCTACTGCCGAGCAGCCACTATGTGCATACCACCTGGACGAGTGGATTCATCCTTCACAATTACCTCTCAAGTATGATATATATGTGAAACTACAGTTGATGCGCTTGAGTAGGCTTGATGTTTGTAGGAATAACTCCAGAATCATTGTTTTCAACTAAACATTATGACTTCTTTCAGATATGCTGGATACTCATCATGTTTCCGTAAGGAAGCAGGTTCTCATGGTCGAGATACTTTGGGAATTTTTCGTGTTCATCAATTTGAAAAGGTGGAACAGTTTTGCATAACCACTCCTAATGGAAATGATTCGTGGGAAATGCATGAAGAGATGCTAAAGAACTCCGAGGACTTTTATAAGCTGGTGTGTAGTTTACTCCTTTTTCACAATAGCTATCATTGTCTTTACGATGCAAGTCTTTGTTGAAGTCAAAATTATTGCATAGTCTCCATGCATCTCTATGCTATTCGACAAGTTTACCGTACGTCCACATTTAATGAAATGTTCATTATTGTATGAGCAGCTGAAGATTCCTTATCAAGTTGTAGCTATTGTCTCTGGAGCATTGAATGATGCCGCTGCAAAGAAGTATGACTTGGAAGGATGGTTTCCAGCATCTAATGCCTACAGAGAACTTGTTTCCTGCTCAAACTGCACTGACTATCAGTCGAGAAGATTAGAAACTCGATTTGGCCAAAAAAAGGTAACTGTGGGCTATTTTTCTCGTAGTTTATTACTTGATGCCGGTGGATCGAATGCCCTTGAAATCAACATGGAACCATTCTTGTTCACAAGTCAAGTATTACCTAGATCTGAACATCTTACCCTCCATAGACCCAGCCTATCCCAGACCCTTCCTAAGGGCGTGATTTACTGGTTATGTTTGGTTTGGTCTAGTTTGGATGCCTTACTTGATTTGTTTTTCGTTTATTGTGTGTTTTACTGAGCATTTTTCTTAATGACCCAAGTCCTGTTAATTATATGAATTAGTGTCCTATGGCGCCTCCTAAGACATGCTAGCTATTATTTGCAAACAATTAACTAGGTGGTCAAGGTAGAAATAACCGAAAGCGAAACTGAAAGTCAATACCAATTTAAGTTAAACCTCCTACACCTACACCTCACGAGAACCTTTGTGATTCCTTTCGTATCGTATGGTGCCCTTCTCTTTGCTGGTTTATTCCTTCCTGTAAATATCAGAATTGGATGGAAGGTTTTTTTATGGTCACTTTGTCCTTCACGCATTTTTACCATCTTTCCAGCTTCTTTTGTTTTTAACCTTTATTGTGTGTTTTACTGGGCATTTTTCTTAGAAATGACCCAAGTCCTGGCAAAACTTTTTTGCTGCAGGGCAATAATGACAAGAAGGAATATGTCCACATGTTGAACTCTACCCTCACAGCAACGGAGAGGACAATTTGCTGTATCCTCGAGAACTACCAAAAAGAGGATGGGGTTGAAATACCCGAGGTTCTAAGAAATTATATGGGTGGGAAAGACTTCATCCCTTTCAAGAACAACATCAACAAAGACGCAAAAGCAAAGAAGACCAAGGAATAGTTTGACAACTGTTTTTTCTATCACTTCATTTCTACTTGTCGAAATTGGAATTGAAGCTGCTGTCCAACGGAAACTCCGAAGAGCTGCTGCTCTTTCCTCACGTATGCTACTGCAGAACATATTATAGGCGCGTACCATTTGCCATCAGTTGGATCTCTTGGGTTGAAATTCTTAAACCCCATTGCTCAATGTGTTATGCATGAGAATACCATTTCGAAGGTTTATTTTATTTGCCAGCAATGACAATGATGCCTGAGACATCTTTTGGATATCCCCTTGCAGATTCTTGTCTCATGTTGAAGAGTGAGGGGGTGATCTAACCAAAAAATTCTAAGTTCCGAATAACATGTCTCGGTGTCAAATTCTATTGTCGAATCAAAATTTGACAGTCACGATTATATAATAATATTTGTGGGTTTAAGTAGATCTAATTCATTATACATGTCTGTAATTTTAATCCGTTTGATTGTGATCATCTTATTTTGATGACACTCACAAATAGAATTTGATAGATAAGAGTTTTTAATTTAATTGAAATAGTGTGAAAATTTTTCTTGACCTTTGACATCTAGCAGATATGAAATTTACACTTGATTAAAAATCGCGTACCCAGATTCAGGAAGTAAATGCTCTAGCAAAATTGGGTCTATCCTATGACTTCATTGGTGTTCAACTGATAATCGGGGATCCATTTGTAAACGAAGAGATCCATCGTTCATCACCTGGTGGCACTTTGGCAGGAGCGGCAGTTCACGACGTTCAACGGACTACCAATGTACCTGAGGGATTACCGGTGCTCGCAACGGGCATTCACTTAACTACGAGTCACTTTGACCCACCTTGAAGGGGCTGCATCCCGTAGCATTTTTTTTCCTCTTAGGCTTAGAGTTTAAGGCTTAGGGTTTAGGGTTTAGGATTTAGGCTTCGTCTCTATTCAAAAAAAAAAATAATATTATATTTTAATTTTAAAGGTTTAAAATGTTAAAACTTTTAAAGGGGGAGCCGACCCCTCCCCCTCGTCAACGAGATAATATCTTCTTATCGTCTCTCAGACCTTCGGTTGCACCACCAACGCATAAAACAAATGGATATCTTCTCCCCCTCCTCCCCCGTTAACTTTTCTCCAACTCCGCCGCTTTTCTCCGCTTCCTCTCTTGCCGGAAAGCACCACCCCACCAGCAATTTTTCCATCTCAATGTTAATTCACGCCTCAGCATCATCCGAAAACTCTGTTCACGAACCTACCTCCTCCGCCGGTATCCGCCGCCCTTCCGTCCAGAAAATTGAAAAGCCCTTGACTCCGAGCTCCTCCAAGCTCCCGGAGAATCCATTTAAAAGGTTTGTTAAATCGGTAAGTACACCAACCTCTGTTACTCCGACAAGCCATGATCCCCTCGGTAATAAGCTGCGTTTGTCGAACAAGCTCTCCCCTCCACCTCCTATTCCACCGCCAGCCCCAACTTTGCCTCCATTGCGAGACGAAAGTTTTAGAGAGAGAGTTGAAGACGATGTTTCTGAAAATTCAGAAGCAACTGAAACGGAAATGGACTTGAGAGAAAAAGGCAAAATCTTTGTGGGGAATTTACCCCTCTGGATAAAGAAAAATGAGGTGGCTGAGTTTTTCAGGCAATTTGGGCCTATAAAGAATGTGATTTTGATTAAGGGTCACGATGAGTTGGAGAGGAATATGGGATTTGGGTTTGTCCTGTATAGTGGGAACACGGCCGAAAAGGCTGCAATGAAGGCAGTGGAGTTTGATGGCGTGGAATTTCATGGTAGATTGCTGACTGTGAAGTTGGATGACGGGAAGAGAATAAAGGGGAAATATGCTGAGAGGGTACGGTGGGTAGAAAACAACGATGAAAATGGGGAAGAGCACAGGACTAAGTGGCATGAAGACAGAGAAGGCTCCAGAAGGGAATTCCGGAAAGTGGTGGAATCTCGACCGGAGAATTGGCAGGCAGTTGTGAAAGCTTTTGAGAGGATTAACAAGGTACTTGCCTGCCTAATACACACTCTTCAACTCACAAGAATTTATGACACATTACACTCCAACATTACGTGCTACTGTATTTTTTCTTTGTTTCTGATAGCCTTCTAGAAAAGAATTTGGGTTGATGGTAAACTATTATGCAAGGCGAGGAGATATGCACCGGGCGCGTGAAACCTTTGAGAAAATGCGGTCTCGCGGAATTGAGCCAACGCTGCATGTATATACAAAGTACGACTTCTTGCATGCTAGTTTTAGTTTATAAAAGATTAGTTATGTACCACATTCGTAATCAGGAAAAAAGATTAACTGGCGCTCATAGTCATTTTCAGAGTGATTTTCAAGCATCCACTGCATTATTGGTTTTAGCCATTTATATGGATCAATGAGTTGTTCCATCATTTATTGGTATCAAGTAATTATCTTTTCTTTTTTGTATATCAAGAATATAACTTTGGATTATGCAGTCTCATTCATGCGTATGCAGTGGGAAGGGACATGGAAGAAGCATTATTATGCGTAAGGAAGATGAAGGATGAGGGGATTGAGTTGAGTCTGGTTACATACAGCATTATTGTTGGTGGTTTTGCCAGAGCCGGGAATCTTGAGTAAGTAAAAACTGATTGGATATATTATGTTACATCACTTACATGCCTATTTAGCTATTTTTCTTGACCTTTATTCCCCAAATTATTTTTGGATTGCACTAAATCATTTGCTGGTTCCGCACTTGTTTCTCCGTGCAGTAACCCTGTCTTGATTTTCTGGTGTCCTGCTGATAGCATTTAGCTCAATTTTATCCCTGGATTAAGTCTTTGATTCCTCGTTATTTAATTCTGCCTTGTTTGCCTGATTTTGAATCTTGAACCAATCCCTTATTATTATACTTCATATACGCCTTTCTTTCTTCTAATGTTTCTTTGTGGCGTTTGTGGAAGAGCTGCAGAGCTTTGGTTTAAGGAGGCAAAAGAGAGACTTGAAGTCCTGAATGCAATCATATACGGGAATGTGATTTATGCTTGTTGGTGAGTTGAATGATACTGGTAATGCTGTTTTAATACTGTAGTCTTCCTCGAATGATGTCCTTTTATCTGGTTATCTAAAAGATAACATATGAAGTTCATGGAGGCTTTCTTGAAGGAAGATATTTTTATCTTTGTAATCAATGCAGTCAAACTTCCAACTTAGATCGTGCTGAAGCTTTGGTAAGGGAGATGGAAGAAGAGGGTATAGATGCTTCAATGGATATATATCATACCATGATGGATGGCTATACGATGGCACAGAATGAGGAGAAATGTCTTATTGTTTTTGATAGGCTTAAGGTAAGCTCTTATGAGTTTTCTTCACATATCACTATGAAGTTCGTTTTCCAAATTTGTGGACAGTACCTTTGGCCATTGACTACCTACATAAGACTGACGGTCCTTGACACACTGGCATTATTTTGTTGTAGGAATGTGGTTTTACTCCTTCTGTAATTACTTACGGATGTCTCATCAACCTGTATACCAAGGTAGTCAGTAATCTTAATTTCTTCGTATATCCCTTCTTACTTACACTTCGCTTCTCAACTGGTGTCTTATATGTATCTTCGTTATGCGAAGTGCATGCATATAAAGATGCTGTATTGGTGTTGAAACCTTCCGTTCCATTTTCTAAAATGTGCTAGAAGTTGCTCCATTTTATCAGCATTTTTGGTGAATTATCTGGAGAAAGAAAGACAGGTTATGACCGTGAGTAGTTTGATCACTTTTAAAAACTTGCTCCAGGTCACGTGATTAAGCTTGCAGATCTTACTTAATACTTGCTACTGTAACATCTGTGATTCCAACTGCAATCTTATCCGTCCCACACCAGATCCGAGTGTTTCACAATGTTTTCACCTATCCTGTTCCACTTAACTTCCAGTACATAGCGGTTACATATCACCTTTTCTCTATTCCTACAGATGGGAAAAGTCTCCAAGGCTCTGGCAATCAGTGACATAATGAAGCAGGCTGGAATAAAGCATAACATGAAGACTTACTCGATGCTGATAAATGGTTTTATAAATTTAAAAGATTGGGCAAATGCTTTTTCCATTTTTGAAGACGTGATCAGGGATGGTTTAAAACCAGATGTAATTCTCTACAACAACATCATAAAAGCATTCTGTGGCATGGGCAACATGGACCGGGCTATATGTACTGTTGAAGTAATGAAGAAACAGAGGAACAGACCAACTTCAAGAACATTTATGCCCATAATTCATGCTTTCGCAAGAGCAGGAGAAATGAGAAGAGCTCTTGAGGTTTTTGACATGATGAGGAGAAGCGGATGCATACCCACTGTTCAAACATACAATGCTTTGATTCTTGGCCTCGTAGAAAAGCGTCAGGTTCATCTTTCATTTAAATTTTTTGCCATCCAAAATGTAATATCTTCTTATACTAAATTTTTTTTTGAATTGATTTGATTTCATTCTTTGTTATGTTTTGTAGATGGAGAAGGCTGTGGATATAGTAGATGAGATGTTGCTTGCTGCAATTAAACCCAACGAGCATACATACACAACCATCATGCAGGGTTATGCCTCATTGGGAGACACTGGAAAAGCTTTTGAGTACTTCTCTAGATTAAAGAGCGATGGTCTTGAGCTCGACGTTTATACTTATGAGGCCTTACTCAAGGCGTGCTGTAAAGCCGGCAGGATGCAAAGTGCTTTAGCAGTGACAAAAGAGATGAAAAATCAAAACATCCCCAGGAACACATTTATCTACAACATATTAATTGATGGGTATCTCTCTTTTTATTTTTATTTTTTATTTCAAGAGGGTACTAGTGCCCATCTCTTTTATTACATTGTAGTCTTCTCGTTCTCAGTTTTTCCTTCAAAACAGATGGGCTCGTCGTGGTGATGTTTGGGAGGCTGCAGATTTAATGCAGCAAATGAGACAAGAAGGGGTACACCCGGACATACACACCTATACATCCTTCATAAATGCTTGTTGTAAGGCTGGAGACATGCTGGTATGCTACGGCATTTTTGTTTAAAACTAAGATAGTGGAGATCTTTTTGTTCATCTTTCCCCCTCTCTTTTTACAGAGGGCAACGAATGCGTTTGAAGAGATGCAAAAGCTTGGAGTAAAAGCCAATATTAAGACCTATACGACTCTCATACACGGTTGGTCGCGAGCCTCTCTTCCAGAGAAGGCCATGAAATGCTTTGATGATATGAAACAGGCAGGATTAAAGCCAGACAAAGCTGTGTACCATTGCCTGATGACATCATTATTATCACGAGCGACAGTTGCCGAAAACTATATTTTCACAGGGATTCTTAGTTTATGTGAAGAAATGGTGGAACTTGACATTATTGTCGATATGGGCACTGCTGTTCACTGGTCAAAATGCCTGCGCAAGATTGAATCTGGTGGCGGTGGGATTACAGAAGCCTTACAGAAGACCTTCCCACCTGATTGGAATTCACAAAACACTCTTAGAACTATTTCTGATGGTAGTGACAACGAAGATGCCTTGGTGGAAACCTATTCCACTGATGGCCTATTAGGTGACAGCGAAAGCGATGACGAAGATGATACAAGTTATGAATAAAGATTCCATTCAATCATCACTCTTGCATATATTCTTTATTTAGGTAACACGCTCTTGTTTATTTACTTCAAGCTTCTCTTCTAATCTGAGTATTGAGGGATTACTTTGACAGAGCTTGTGGCTACTGGCTAGCTGTTTTGGACATGGGATGGGAGTGTTCCAACGGTATATGGAGGTCAAAATGCACGTGCGAGGTTGGAATTGCCGGTTTATACATTTCCACCAAATTGGAACTCAGAAAATAACCTTTTAAGGGTAGTTCTGATGGTATTGCAAAGATTCATTGACTGGGAGCTATTGAGACAATGGCGCTTCGAGTGACAGCAAAAGTTATGGTTTTGATGATGCACATTGTTTTAGGCTCCGGTGACGGCAAGTATTACAATGCCGATGATGCACATTGTTTTTGTTCGATAGGTAATGTCGTTGAGGGGGTTAGAACCCATGACATGTTAGTGCAATTGTCATTTCCATAACCACTAGGTCAATCCCTCTTTGACTATGCATATTGTTTTAGCCCGAACGTAGTCCTGAATCAGAACATGCATTCTTGGATATAGTCTTGACAGTAAACTTGCTAACCAGCACACATTATTGTTCATCAGTTTCACATCAAACTTCTGTTTCTTATTCATTTGAATTAGTCTTGTGGGATTCAGACTTCTGGATAATTGTTCTGGACTTGGGAATATATGCTGTCTGAACTTGTTCTTATTCAACTAGTAAAAGGTTTGATTTTCCCCAGCCTGTTGGTTTGATAACTAGCATATAACAAAAAAAAAAGGGTTGATTATACAAGCCAGGCAAGATTCCCTTCCAACCATTAGAGAGCATGATGACAGAACAATCAATATAGTATATACCATAGACCTGTTTACTGAAGTGATGCTCAATCATGGTGATGAAACTGCTATGTAATTGCAGCTACTGAAGGAATTCTTCTGTTTAGTAACTGAAATGAAAAATGAGAAATGTAATCAACAGTATTATAAAAATGCTTCATTATCACTTAGGGTGCTAAGTCATTTACATCCATTAATGAGTTGGATGTCTTAAAATGACATTCAAATTTTTGATTATCAAAATTTATGAATGGTTCTGGTGTCAAAACAATTTCAAAACTGGTTAGGACAAAATTAATTTTATCTTTGGGATCATAATATTTGTGATGAAGATAGTGTGCAACCTTTAAGTGCAATACCACTTAATTTCTCACCTGACTTCATTCTTATTGTGCCATATCAAATATTAATAGTCATAATTCAGGCAACAAAATAAAGGAAATCCATAAGCTGTGTGGGTATTAAATGAAATTGAGTCTCTGTGTCTCAATCAAACTGGGTTGCCTTCTTTTATTACAGTGTTAGGTTTATTTATTTATTTGGGTCCTTCTATTTATAGTCAATAATTGCATAGTATACCACTTCTAATTTTGGGATTTGTCTATGGATCAATCCTAGTGAAATTTCAAGAAAGAAAAATATGATATGTCCACATCAAAACTAAACTACTAATTTTCTAGTAGTCAGTCATTTATTTTATAGCAATGTTGGAAGTAAGACCAATTCTATAGAGATTCCGGAATGGATGATGAATTTAGATTAAGATTACTGAAAGATATAGTTAGATTTAAGGGACATGTTCAATGCGCATAAAAAATTACACATATTTACACGCATTTTCAATTTTGTTCACTAATATCGTCTGTTGACGGAATTAGTCACACCATTGGAAAGTTTATATATAGAAGATCAACCGCTCATATTTTGGTGTTGTTCCGATGATTTCATTGCCGGTAATTTCGTTTCACAATTTTGTCTTGGTTAATTAGTCAACTTATTATCCAAAAAAAAGTAATCAATTTATTAGGATTTAGAAAACTCTGGCGACAAGGTCGCCGAACCACACCTAAACATGAAAGTTTTGATCTCCTATATATAATGTTTCCAATGATGTGACAGATTCCGTCAATGAGCCATTTAGTAGTCGAATTTGAAAATGAATGCAAATTTATATGTGCACGAAACCTACTCCTATATTTATTGTTCACCTTTTTAGATTGTGCATCCATTTTTTAGGGTTTTAGGCCTTTTCCAATTACTTTTCAAAATCATAAACCAATTATGGAGTTGCCACTGAATAGCACTCCGTAACTGGTCAAATTTTCGGTCATTTACACTCGCTCACCAGAATTTTTGGGTCACCTATCATCTTTACATATATATTATACACCATATGCTTAAAACCTTCATCATATCATTATAGTTGATGACGAGTTTGTGGCTTATTTAAAAGAAACGATGAGAGATAGCTCTGACCCAGCGATTGAGGTTGAGATTGTCGATTTCGAATATACTTATGAGTGATCTAGAGTTTGTATAGTGAGATGGAGACCTAGGGTTCCCGAACATTACGTTGTACACAAATTATTGCTTTATAAAATTTTAATACTTACTTACCAAAAAAATATCATTATAGTTGATAACTTTTTAAATAGTTGATTAATGCTCCAAATTTTTGAAAGTATACTCTCGAATCCTGACTAATCTGGGTGGTCTACATCCAACTGAATGCTGCTCTGAATTAGATCTAGGTCTATTGCCCAACAAGGTCACCTTTTTGGCACCAACACTTTGATAACTAAGTTATTGTGACAACTATGGATTAGTTGAAGACATACATACACAGATCTACATGTGTATCTATCTCTATTGTCAGTTTGTGTGTGGGTTATTATAGTGTTGGAGCATTTACTACTTGTGCCCAAGAGCTGTGGTGCCTCCATATTTTGTGAGGTTTGCATTCACTAAAACATTGAAATTTTTTTGAAAAACCAAATTTAATAGGCACATGAGACCCTACCAAGGCCGCCCTCCATCCATAC
>JAOYMZ010000019.1:1833718-1866961 GCA_025802335.1 Pinguicula primuliflora | reverse complement strand
TTCACCCTGCTTTTGATGTTTGAAGCCGTCCCATATTCTTCCGCCAACATTTTAGTGACCCTGGCTATTTGATCACCGGGTGGAATGATAAGGGAAATCATGCTGGTACCGTTCCCTCTAGCAGACTCTAGAGCCTTGATCAATTTCTTTATCTTCCATATTTCAATATTCTTGTCATTCTCATGACTGTCTCCCATGGTCACCTCACCTGTAGTACCATCCACGAGGGTATTAGACAAGAAACTAACTTCGCATTAAAAGCACACTGAAATCTAAGAGCAAAGGAAGATCAATAACACAGCATAAAAAGTAGATATTCTGTGGTTAATATTTGAGCAATGAAGATCGAACAAGATCCAATTTCCACCCGTTTACACATAACTTGCATGTATGACTGTAAGTATCATTTTCCTTCTAAAACACGGGTACAATAAGTTCAAATCACTTCAGATGCATTAGCCAATGGTCGAATGAATAACAAAAATGTCAGGGATCTTTCCATATCAGAACTTCATCCAAAAAACAATAGCTTTATAGAGCAACTCATACACACTCGCATACATCTACTGCGGTTGCGGTTTAAGTAGCATAACTCAAACCGCAACCACCAACACCACGTTAGAAAGGTAATGGAGCAGTAAATTCCGTAATACGGCAGATCGAAAATCGATGAGAAAGATCAAGTAAAACCCCAAAACAGTAAGTCATAGCCGCCAGTAAGCGGCTAACCCTATAATTCAGTAAGAAAACTTGCCGACGGACCGTCCGATCGAGAGAACGGAGACGAGGCCTCCCAAGAAACCACGGGCCCTTGTCGCCCTTCTTGTTACGATCTGGTAGCACCGAGTTCACAACGCATAAGGAGAGTTTTTTTATTATTACTCTGAGATAATAAATATTGGGAATTGAGCGCAAACAACTTATTGAAGCATCATATTTGTTCTCAATAATTAATGAATTTATCGAAGTAGCAGATCAAGATACATGAAGTTATACATGATTTTATACATGTTTTTTTAATTCCGACCACTAGAATTGTCCGTTGATGGAATTGGGCACATCGTTAGAAAGCTTATACATAGGAGATCATATATTCAAGTTTTGGTTCGGTTCCGGCGACTTTGTCGTCGGAAATGTCTAAAACCCTATTTAGGACTACTTAACCTAAGGGAAAATGTGAACCCTCCATTAAACGGTGATAATGTCGTCGGAATATCACCAAAGCTTGAACATATGATCTCCTATGTATAAACTTTCTAACGATGTGTCCAATTCCGTCAACGAACGATCCTAGTGGTCGGAATAGAAAAAGCATATATAAAGTCATGTATAACTTCATATACCATGAACGCCACCGTTTATCCAATTATAATGTGAACCATTGATATTATAATCTGAGTTTCATATTACATGACTCATTTATTCTTAGTCGTTGGATTATTAATTCAATGACTTATATTTGAATTGAACATAATAACTAATTATTAACCTCACTAAATGAGCACATAAAAATTTATCTATAAATGAATACAAATAAATACATGTCCTCAATTGACGTCATAATTTATTGTCATAATTGTACATATTCGTTAGAAAATTTATACATCGAATATCAAATGTCCCATATTCAGTTAGAGTTCTAGCAACTTCATCATCGAAAAAAACTTATTATATTTTTACATTGGGTTAAACCGTAATAAATCAGGGTTTATAAAATTCGTCATCGCCGAAGCATGAAGATTGTGATCTATTATATATAAACCCTGAACACAATAAACTACTGAATGTTTCGACCGATTTCATCACGATCATGAAATTTAAATTATATTATATTATATTAGAAATAAATCGTATATTCTTTTAGATAATAAAAATAATTAATTATATCAATAATAATATTATATTTGTATGGAAAATGTTATTTATACCATATTGTCTTTGACGGACAAATTTACTAAATTATATGTTTTTTATTGTGTCAAATAATTGGGGATAATTAACATTGCCCTATCCCAATTATTGATCTAGACATCTCTTTAATTGTGATATTTGTATGATCAAATGACAGTTGATGTACTCCCGAAGAAGCTGCTTTTGCATGGAAAATACTCTAGGACAAGGTTCCTACAATTGACAGTCTCTTTATGAGAGGAATAAATATCAACAATGTTGAAGGTCTTGCTCATACCAGCACTAATGTACCAGATCATACCAGAATTCTGAAGTTAAGCGTGTTTGCACGAGAATAGCATTGAGATGGGTGACCTCCTGACCCCCTCGGAAGTCTTGCATCCCTGCCTACCCAAAAAAAAGTTGAATGACTTCAATGCAATGATGCAAATGAAACCATGATGCCATCTATTCTTTCAACGCTAGTTTAAATATGAGATCAGACTTACAATTGGTCTGGGAAAATTGTCTTATTCAATATCTTGATTCGTGGCCGAATTTCCTCCAACATATGGCCCAAATCTGTTTGGAGTACAATCTGGATTTGCACAATTTGGCAAATTTGGCGAGAACTGTTGTATTTTTTTTAGAACAAATGTATCAATCTGGGTGAGGTTATGAACAAAATCAGACGCAGACTGTATGAAATATTCCGATCAAAAGGATTATTCGGAGGATACTCGTACCTAGAGTGGGAGAGATTGCCGGAAACCTGCATTCCAGTCAGCATTGTAGCGATCGCTGGAATATAATCTCTCGACAAATGTTTTTTTTTTGGATTTGGTCTTTAGACCATTTCGTTTTGATATGTTTTTGAATTGAGGGTTAGGCTATGCCAACAGCCCAAATGTACATAATAGGTGCAATTGCACACTTACATGAAATCATACTACATTGCTTTGCTAAAAAAAATAAAATAACAGTTGATATAACAATTTCAATTTATGATTTTAAAGATAAATAAAGAAATAAGAATAAAAAATTGGATTCTTTTTCATTCTTTATTCCATCCATCAATCATCAAATTGCTTTTTATTCTGGGTTTTCTTTTAAGAAAGAAAGCTGATCAAAAGAACATCAGCACCACAGTTCCCTGTTCCTTCAACACAGATAAAATAACTCTCTTCTAACAGTTGCTGCTGTTGTTTCCCTACTTCCCAGTTGCTCTTTATCCCAAGTTTCTGATTATTTGTACATGTTAGTGCTTCTACTATGTGGCAATCAAGAAAGTGCCCTCTGTACCTCCATATTCTTTTACTACTGATATTCCTCTATGGCTCTCAATTCAAGATTCAATCAAATTTGAACAAACATTGATCAAGATGTTGTCTAATGACAATTATGTTTCTGCCAAATGGCATTGTTTGATGTGCATATTAATCATAGTCTGTCAAATGTTGTTTTCTATAAAAGTTAATCAGTCTAACTTGGAAATCAACAATCAGTCTTTATCCTTTTTAAGAGGGGGAAAAAAAGGTATTGAGACAATCTAGCTTTGCTTCACATGCCATACCACTTTTTTCCATTCAAGATTTTCTTTTCCTTTCAAACACTTTAAGCACACAAAACTAACAATAACAAGAAAGGCACAAACTCAGTCAAGTCTTATTAAACCCCTCATAACAGAAGTTGGATTGCATCCATCCCCCACATTTCTCACCATCTTTCTCTCCCATTCAAACCTCATGAGTTGAAATCCGAACAGAAGTTCAGAACTAACAAAAAAAAATGAGAACAGGAGGATACACTCTTCATCAGTCTCTAACACTTGAAGCAGCTGCTGTTGTTAAGCAAGCAGTTGGCCTTGCTAGAAGAAGGGGCCATGCACAGGTGACTCCTCTTCATGTGGCAAGTGCTATGCTTTCTTCTTCGACCGGGCTGCTGAAACGGGCTTGCCTTCAATCCCATTCTCATCCCTTACAATGCAAGGCTCTTGAGCTTTGCTTCAATGTTGCCCTTAACCGGCTGCCAACATCTGCGTCTAGTCCACTGCTCGGCATTCATGCTCATCTTCCATCACTTTCCAATGCACTCGTTGCAGCCTTCAAGCGTGCTCAGGCAAATCAACGCCGTGGATCAATAGAAAACCAGCACCACCAGCAGCAGCAGCCAGTATTGGCTCTAAAAGTTGAGATTGAGCAGCTGGTTATCTCCATTCTGGATGATCCAAGTGTTAGTAGGGTCATGAGAGAGGCCGGATTTTCCAGCACTCAAGTGAAAGCCAACGTGGAGCAAGCTGTGTCACTGGAGAAGTGCAGCGACCAGAGTCAGTCCAAAGAGCTGTTCAAATCCAAGACCTTGGTTCTTGAAAACCAAAGGGCTGCTGTGTCTGTGTTTGATGATGATGTGGTGTCTGTGTTGGAGGCCATGATGAGCAGGAAATCAACAAATTCTGTCATTGTGAGCCAACACATAGCCACTGCCGAGAGTTTAGTGAGGGGAGTTATCGAAAAATTCGACAAGAAAGACGTTCCTTGTAATATGAAGTTTGTGCAGTTCATAAGCATTCCACTCCTAACTCTAAGGAATGTTTCAAGGGAAGAGTTCGGAGTAAAGCTTGGAGAGTTAAGATCCTTAGTTAAATCCTACATTTGTCAAGGAGTAGTTTTATATTTGGGGAATCTAGATTGGATTTCCGACTTTTGGTCGAAATATGGGGAACAAAGGAATGCTGCTTCCTACTGTCCTGTGGAGTATATGGTAATGGAGCTCAGCAGACTAATACTCGGAGAAAGAGAGAATCGAAGGCTGTGGCTAATGGGAATTGCAACCTTTCAGACATACGAAAAATGCAAAACAGGCAGGCAACCTTTGGAGGCTCTTTGGAGGCTTCAACCTCTTAAAGTACCTGCTAGCAGCTTGGCTTTAGGTCTAAGCCTCCACAGGTAGTACAACTTCACCGCAATTTTAGTGTATATTTCAGAATTGGAGACTATGCAGCACCCTCGTGCCACTACGGGATTGGACGGTCAGTGGACCCGCGCAAAAGTGCCACAATCCATGGGCACTGCGTAGTGTAGTGTGCGCAGTGAGTTACCTCGCTGCACAAACCCCAAACCCGTATATTTCAAGTTTAGATGAGTGTTTTTCTGTGCAGGTCTAAGCCCCTATTTCTTCTTTGTTTGCAGTGGCATGCACCATTCTGTGAAAGAAGAGGAGCCAGCAGATGATTTTAACAGGCTACTAGGAAGGAAAGAAATCATGAAGCAGCTAGTTTGCTGTTCCGAATGTTCATTAAGCTTCAAGAAAGAAGCTCAATCTGTTATTGGTTCTAAACAGGAGTTAAACACAAGTGCTTCCACCTCAAGGTTGCCAGCATGGCTACAACTGCATATTCAGGATGTAGATCAGGTTGGGTTTCTTCTAGTTTTTCCTGGAACATTTAGAGCAAGCACTCCTGGATAAAAAACTTGATCCTTTACTTTATGCATGCAGGAATTTGATAAACTCAAGGATCTCTGCAAGAAATGGAACTCAATCTGCACTTCTGCTCACGGGAAGCCCCATTTTCTTGAAAAAATCTTCACTTCATCCTCACCATCTTCTTCCTCCGCCTCGGTTTCATCAAATGATCAGAACAAATCTAAACTCAATCATAGCCTTAGAGATTTTCCAATGGTATTCGAGCCATGTCGAGCTTACGAGCAGCATAGCTTTCTGCAGGATAATGATACTGAAGTTTGTACACCACATTTGTCATCTTATTTACCAGTAGCAAAGCCTGAGCTTCGATCAAACCCGAGTTCTAGTCCTAATTCTGCTTCCTCTAGTGAAGCAAATGAAAATATGGATATCTTACTTAAGTTCAGGGAGATGAATCCAGACAACTACAATATTCTGTGCAGAGCATTAGGCAACAAAGTTCCATGGCAGAAAGATATAATTCCTGATGTCGTTTCTACGATACTGAGATGCCGGTCCGGAATGAGAACAAGCAGAAGAAGAGAGATGGAGTTGACAGAAAATAGGGAAGAAAGCTGGCTTTTCTTCTTAGGTGCTGATTCTGATGGCAAAGAGACTATTGCAAGGGAACTTGCAAAGACCATTTTTGGTTCCTATGATAACTTCATATCCATCAGCAGCTTCCGCAATTTCTCAACTACCAGAGATGATTCAGCTGAAGAGATCAGCAATAAGAGGCAAAGAAATGACAACAGTGGTAGCCTTTACGACAGATTTTCGGATGCTGTAGGAGATAATCCTAGCCGGGTGTTTTATGTAGAAGATATTGATAGCCTTGATCATTATTCTCTCAAGTGTTTTACCAGAGCCATACAAACTGGAAGTGTTGGACTCGCTGATGGTCAGCGTGTCCTCCTCAAGGATGCCATTGTCATTTTCAGCTCTGAAAGCTTCAACAGACGATCAAGAGCTGCTGCTTCTCCACATCACTTCCACGGGATTATTCAGAAAGAGGATGATGATTGGTCGGAAGGGAAGGAATGTAAGCATTTGGATTTGAATATTGCAGCAGAAGATTGCGATGAAAATGAGAGTTCAGCTTCTGGGATTCTAGATTTGGTGGATAAGCAAGTAGTATTCAAAATCCAGGCCTTGTAAATGACACAATTATGCACCACAATCTGTTTTGCCATCTTTGCTTTAGCGTTCTGTTAATCTCTTACGTTCTGTTTTCACCAAATGGAGAGGAGTTATATGCCGGACAAGCGGCCTTATTTCCCGAATTCTAATCTCAATCGTCCATTTATTGATCCTTAGTTTTTTAAATGCTGTTGATTCTGGCCGTCGGATCAACAATGGACGGACAGGATTAAAATTCGGGACAGTCTGGTATATACCATCCGGCATTCTGGTGGAGTTTTGCCTTTGTACCGACAGGAATTTTAAATAGTGAGGCTTCTGTAACTAAATCAGTACGCGTCACTTAAGTCTCTATCACTCTACATGCTGCATAAGCATCTATATTTAACTTCTTGAACCCAATAACGATCAATGAAATTATGATATATTCTACTTTAAAACAATCAAGTTCAGGTAAAAAGCAATCCTACCTGATATGAAGTTGAGGAAGAAGAGAAAAAGTTCAGGGTTTTGCTTTCCTCAAAAGGGTAACTATCTTGATTTTGAGAAAACAGAAGAGGTTCCACGGGATTAAACAAGTTCTTTTCACTTTGGAGTCAGTTCAAGTAAGACTGCCTGAGAAGATACCAGAAGGCTAGATTTGAATTTACTGTAAAAAAATGTTTGTTTAAGTGAGGCAGAATAGGAGGATCATCAGTCTTTTCATGATGATATCTTGCCATTTCACCTTCTTATTAACAAAGGCAATAACTCCTCTCACCTCACCTCAATGCTCCAATCCTAACTCTGGGATGTTGATCAGGGCTTTTAGAAGATTGCCAATTATTAGTGCCAGTCTCCATCATCACTTTCTCGAGTTCTACTCCCATTATGGTTTCAATTGTAACAAAAACTTCAAGAAAAAGAAAAAGCTCCTCAGAAAAAGAGAGGGAAAGAACCAAAATATTCGAATGTTTTGTCAGTATGTAATTTCCCGTTAGACTGTTTCTCTTCAAGAATATGACTCATAATAAGCTTCAACTTATTTCCTGTAAGGCTTCAAAGAGATTAGCATGGCAGGAGTCTCCTAGCTCACATTTGCTTAAATTATGATGGCAATTGTGCGGCCAACTTAAATAGGTGAATATGGGCTGCTCGTGTTAAAATCTTGAGCCCCACCACATTCCTATTTAAGTTGTTCGATAATCCTTTCTGCAATCGGTATGCGATAACATTCAAATAATACGAAAAACCTAAAGGAGGAAAGGAAAAGGCAAAGCGTCACCAAATGTGTCTTTTGAGTGTTTAATATTTCACTAAAGTATCGATTACGTACACACTTTTGCAAGGCAATTCCACTTTTCTCCTTCTGATCTTGATAGTACCTATCACCCAAGACGAGCTTATACACTCTCAAGTGTGTTTTGTATGTGTCTTTTGTAAGAGTGACAAAAGATGTGACTGTGTGAGGGTTTGGCATGGAGACAAAGTTTCCACACACTGATCGCTTGCAGTGTTTCTTTAGGAAAAGAAAAGGTGGAAATGGGCACTTTCAAGTCTGGTCATATTCTAATGCTGAACACGTAGCTTTTTTCCACCTTTCTCTCCCAATGGAATTGATCTGTGCATGAAAGTAAGGGAAGCATGGGATCTCCCACTTATTATATTCTCTGCTAAAATATCTCTCCCTCCCTCAGACAAGCAGAAATGATAGGAATGCCTTGGATCCCTCAAATATCATCAAATCATAAGATTCATATCCATCATTGGCATGTATTTAAAGCGTAAAGATCGTTAGAAAGCAACTATTGATCAAACGGACCACAACAGGGGAGGAAGACTCAGTCAAAAGGGTTGATCAGAACACATAAAAAGTAGCAAGAATGTTTCTCTTTATCTTTATTTTTTTTTTTTGGTTTATTTATGGGATTTTGGATGTGGTTTTGATGGTACGGTTCCCAATGATTGTTCACTTATTTTTGTTGAACAGAAAAAGTGGTGTGGGTGGTAGTGGTCTCTCATGTCATGTGCACCCTTTCATCGAAGGAAATATATTAAGCTTAAAAGTGGAGATCATTACCAACTTTTTATATTGCTGAAACATGAAACAGCTTCTTTTTCTTTGATAGTATGCTGGCACAGCTTCATGTTTGCTCGGGACACGTGTGCGCAGACGTGTGTGTGGATCAACTTATAAGGTGAATGTGTGGTACTCTCATTATTCAAGTTGATTGCTTGTATTCGTTTGAGACATTTGCAAGAAGTAAAGTTAGTAATCAATAGCTGTGCACAAGAACCACAATCACATATTTATACAAGATGATGTACAAGAGTTTACATTTATTCTCAGTAAACACAAGGTTCAATATATCATCATATATATATGCTATCAAGCAGAAGAACAAGGAAACTGAGATAATATAGCAGAGTAGAGCACAGTTATTTTACACGGTTGGATGTGGATCCTTTCCAAACCTCATCAATGCATGAGTTGCAAACATGGATACCCGTTTCCTTGCATCCGTGAGACGGCCGAGGAAAGGATTACTGGCATTCTCTCCGTTCCTTAAGGGTTTCTTGTCCCACCTGTAACATACATATAGAGAACATCAGAAAGAAGAAATGATCTCCGTGGGGGCATATTGATGAATGAAGTGACTAAATCCACATACAAGTCTTCATGACGAACAACTTTGCCATCCTCCGTGTACAGTTTAATGAGGGATATCATATCTATGCCTTTCCCCAGGAATTTGTAGTACTGTTTGTTGTCTATTAGAATCTAGATGGAAAAACAAGAGAAAGGAGAAACTGGATAAGGTAAAGTGCTGTCCTAACTGCTACTAGCCGTCTGCAATGGATCGATGTATTGACATGAAATTCGAACGGATCTGGGGTGTAGAGTTAACTCACTGCACACTATGCAGTCCCCATGTGACACTGCGGGATTGTGCAGCAGGTGGACTAGTGTTCAATACCTTTGCGCAGGTTGACTGACCAATCCCACAGTGCAGGGCACTGCACAGAGGCCCCCTCTTCCAATTCGAACAACAACCAGAGAGTTTTATATACCTCAGTTTTTCCAGGAGAGATTACATTTTCTTTGATACTGTATTCCACAATTTTCGATTCGCTAAAAAACTGCAGAGAATTTAACAAGAAGGAGAGAGTAATGCAATCCGTGGTTATTGGCCAAATGAGAAACAGAAATTTTGTGGTATGGGCAAGAATATGAAGACCTTGCCAAGAGAATAGAATGCAGACTTGATCTCCTTTACCCTGCCAGCAAGAGAGGGAAAGATGAATGCAACTCTCAACTCAATGTCACCATAAACCAAGAACGCAATAATATCACTTGCGAAATATAGTTAGCTGAGTTAATCATTCAATATATGGTGCTGATATTTTCTTCTAAATTGTATACATGTTTCTTGCTGTAATACGGCAGCATTCTACAAGGTTACAAAAATTCAAAGACTCGATTTTTACTAGGTGGCCTCAGCTTATTTCAGTAGAAGAAACCATTATGAAGCATTATAGCTTACCCCCGTGCACGCATTAGAGGGTCTTCAAATGTGGCTTCTGGTGCATAGATTTCAAAATCTTGCGCCGTTGCCGTCGATCCATACCTGAACTCGATGTGTAGAAAATAGTTGAAGAGCGATAAAGAGTTACATGAATGTGTTCATGCAGCAAAATAAAGAAATTTAGACACTAGTCTCTGGTGTTTAAACATGCAGCTACACTATGATAACGAAGCTACTTCCGTCTGAGTTATCACCTTAAACGAAACTATAAAACATGTAAACCAATATTTACTCAGGGCCACTGATAACTGAGTCATAAGATCATCAATAAGTTCTTATCAAATAAAAATCACCTTCATTTCATAACAGCGTCTAGTGAAAGAGAGAACTATTTCAAGTTTATTCCTGCTTCTAAATTCTGAAAAGGAGTAAAATTATTCAGAAAGTATACGCTTCAGCATTACAACTCCATCACTACCGCACATATACTCACTACACCAGCTCAATCCATCATGAGCCAAAACTAACAAGGAATCCCAGAGATTTCTTAATATGAGTTAAGTAGAGTCAACGATGAATGAAGGGAAACAAATAAGTGGAAAACCTTAGTGAAAGCACTCACAGATTGAGTATATGAGGAAGTAAATCATCAGATACATGCTTTGGTGCTTTGTCATCATAAGCTTCCTTGTAATAGCTTTCCCTGAGTTGATCCTTCTCAGTCCCTTCCGTGTCTTCACCACCGACCAGAGCAAATAACACACACATAAAAATCACAACTACAGACACAAAAAGCAAATAGACAATAAAAATGCAGAAGGCATCAACAGAAACTGACTAGCAAGAAATTAAGTACAGATACCTTGTGAACTTTTTCCCATGATGGGCTCGAACAAAGTTCCGTTCTTTGAACACAAAAGAATGGAGAAGAAAAGATGTGGGCTTTCACAGTAAGTAATGGCAATAATGGCGGTCAGAAGCAAGTTTTGCGGTTGCGGATGAAGGAGCGTAATGGCCAAGAATAGGGGAGAAACTTCTAAGGGATCCACGTGGCAAACTTCTGACCACTTGCAGCCTGGTCAGCAGGTTGCAACAGCGTCAAGAGAAGTGAACACAAGTTTCTTTCTTTTGTATCTCGATATTGGGTTTTAGTTAGACCTATATTAAATGCAGTGTTACGCCTACAGTGTTCGACCTTAGCCAGACACGAATTGTTTAGCGCTTAAGCGGCCACCTGCCTAAACCGGCTTATAAGTCACCTAAGCAAGAATTCGGATTAGGCTAGAATCTAAACGGTGCCTAAACGACCGGGAACAAAGATTAAATGTCGAAACCATTCTTATTCCTTATAGGCCCCTCATAGCATTTGTATCTTTTATTCACAAAGATGGATGTACAGAAGAAGAGTTCTAGATTTTTGTAATGGTTCAGCAATCGGAAAAGCTCCTGCCTTGAACTCGGCTTCAAGAATGGAGTCTCACATGCAACAAATGTATATCTCCCTGCTACAATCAATGTGAAAGAACACTCAACTATACAATATTACAACACAAGTGGAAATTTGCAGGTCCTTGGAGAACAGATGTACCAATGACAGACTGTGCAAGTGGGGAACCGCATTATGGCATTATTCTTCCGGCCGAAGGGAGGAAAGGTGCCAAACAAGTTCTTAACGCTTTGGCTCATTTAAAATCTTGCCCTCAAAAAATTCTCCAAGCATATGTTCAAGATCCTCCGGCGTGTATCTAATGTACTTCTGGGGGTTCTTGCCACTTTCAACCAAAGGCCTGATAAATGTTATAAAGAGCATCCTAATGAGATGCTACATAAACATTGTTTGTGTTGTGCAGAAGAGACGGAGAATTGTTGTTGTCATAACCACAAAGGATACGAGTCATTACCCGTATCGTTTGATAAAAGATCGATATGCTGGAAGCAGGACTTCAGCTACAGCCAGCCTGAGGGACTCTCTAAGCTCAGTGTCGGGTACTGTCCACTGAGTTTGCCTCTGATGGAGTTCTTCAAATTGCGCATTAAATGTCTTCAATCTAAATAATACAAATCCAACAAAATCATGTCAGATGAATAACAAGAGACCGGTAGCTAGAATGCTTGAGAATCTATTTACAAAAACCTGTCTTTGATTATTGCTCTGGATACTCCACTGCTATTTCCTCCATCAGCACTTGCCACACTACCACCAGATGAAGTAAGGCCTTGAACAGAGAGGCTTTGCAAAATCTGAAGAAGAAAGGAAAAGTAAATATGCAACTTCAAAAGGACTAATCTGATTTGAACTTTTTATTCCTGGGATGTGTGCGGACATGATGAAACTTGTATAAAATCATTTTTCATTGACACACAACATAATTCTGCGAAATAGATGCATGATTTATGCTTAAGTAATTGATTTGGGCAAATTAACAAAAATAAACCAAAACCTTTGCCCAGGCAATCCTCTTATATTGGTTTGCATGCTGTTGCACGATTCTTCGATGTCTCTGGACCCAATCATCCCCTAACAAATCTTTGGCTTCAGACCTAAAACGAAGAAGTGAAAGAGCTATTTCTCCTATAAAATAGTAGCTCTACAGGCCAATGAAGTAACATAAAGTCTAGCATTAATATACCTGCGGACGGATCTGACCATATAGTGAATATTGTTCATCAGAAACAAATGAGTCAGAGAGATATCTCTATATTGCTTAGACTTCCCATCCAAGTTAGTTTGAAGGGCCAGCATAATACGCATTGTGACAGCAGCTAGCTGAGCATCCGACTTCTCTCCCTCCTCAAATTCTTGAAAAAGTTGCTTCAAAGTGGTTTGGTAGCTGGTAAAAGCAGAGTGCATAGTCATTATAGCATTAATAGGAATAACCAAACCAAACCAAACCAAACCAAACCAAACCAAACCAAATATACCCAGTAAATCATGCCCTTAGGCAGTGTCTAGGTAGGTTAAGATGTACGCAATCATACCCCACCCCTCAATAAGATGGCAAGATAGTTTCCGTGGAAACCCAAAGAGCATTAATAGGAATAAAATTGATATAACTTGAAGAGTAAGATAAAGCCAGCCACTTACTCAAACAAGAATTTGACATAGTTAATCACATAGCTAGTCAAAGGATGGACAGTCCCATCTGCAACAGCAGTTTTAGTAGCATCCTTTTCAACTGCTTCTTCAAAGTCACCAAAAGTCTCTTGTGCCGTTTGAGCAAGCCTTTTGGTCAAACCCAATGCAGATTCTCTAATTTCTTTGCAAGCTTTACCTCGGAAAAGTGTTTCTATCTGCAAAGTTGCCGCAATTGTGCATCTATTCAGTTATTGACAATTCTTGGAATCAAGTTATGTTGCAAAGCCTCAAGAGAAGATCCTACCTAATTTATTCTTGATTAAAACAAAACTATTGCGACACAAATAGAAGCCATTCGGCCCTAGTATGTGATGGCACATATAACTAGATGGATGCCGGGAAATTTTGTAGCAATACGAGCGTGCATACATTTTTACGATCTTCTAAATATTTTATAGATTAATAAAAGCTGAAATTGAAGGACAGTTAAAAGCATGTTATTGAAGACCGAGAGTGCTCGAAAATACTGCTAAGAATAGAAATTTCAAGAAAAAAGCATTTGGAAACCCTTCTAAGAAACAACTGGAAATTATTGACTGCAACTTCTCCAAGTGTTTTTGATAGTTTAAACATAGAAAGGCATAGCAGAAGCTGGCTGTGAAAACATCCGAATTTAACTTTTTATTTGGGGTTACCCTAATACAAATTATTGCTTACCTCTGAATGAAGTTCTCTCATGATTTCATACATATCTAAAAGCACAAATAGCTTTTCAGGTGATCGCTTGCTTCTGGCAATAGCATCTCCGAAGCTAAGAAGTGCAGCAACACTCCCTTCAGTAACTTCGGCAAAGCATTGATCCATGAGAGAATCAAAGTTCTCAAATATTTGGTCACAAACTTTACGTTCTCCAGCAAAAAGCAGCTTGACCTGATTGAACATGATAGTTTTTACTTCTCAAGTCAATATCCACGAACCATGTTAAATATTACTAATATAACTTACAGCGATCCGCATAAAATGGATCCAATTCCCAATCTTAGCTTCTAAAACTTCCCACTGCATCTTTTGGACATCATCTTTACTGAGCTTCTCCACTCCTAACTTGCGAAGGCTTTCTTCTAAAACTGGGGACCGGGTATCCCTGTCAGTAGTATGGATCGTATCACATTGAAAGGTCCACATGAAAAGCACAGTACCCACATAGGCAAGGTGTTGATACAGGGAAAAAGGACATCCACAGTCACTACAAAGAGTAAGGTATGGACCAACGCTTTTTCTACCACACGACTTTTCAACAAAATATAGAAATATTTACCTGTATATTCTCTGCAACTGCTTCTGATTTCCGGCTTCAACCATCTGTTGTGCTAAATCATGCAGCAATGGTAGAATGCGAGGAGGAATTAAAGTTGGAGTAGTATAAGCTGAATTATCTGCGTTATTGTTTTGATGATCAGTATGACTATTGGATGATGGAATCCTGACTCCAGAGTCTCCAGTTGATCCTGATGATGGCCGCATAGAATTGGGAAGGCACTCAAAAAGTCGTTCAGGTTCAACAGGCTTGCTGAAATGAAAGGGAAAATATTTAGTTTGCAATTTTAACATGTAACTGAGCATAATGCAACAAGTTCAATTAGCGAGTAATGAATCAATAGATCATAACCATCAAGTAGAAGTAAAGAGGGAAGATGAGCCCCACATAACGAAACAATTTAGTCATCCGTGCCAGAGCATCTTAACGGTCGACATCATAATTAGGCAGGCAAGGAAGGACGGGATTATCATTGTTTTAACATAAAATTGAACACCAGACCTGTAAGACAACAAAATTTGTCTAAACTCATCTTCTAGCTTCGATATAGCTTTGGCCAGTAAAGCATTAGTGTGGTTAAGCACTCCATCGCTACTCTTGAAGCTTCTGTTGTTGCTGAAAAACTGAATGTTGTTCCTTAGCTGATCAATTGCTTGAAGATAACTCTCTAGATCTTCGTGTGGTCCTTTAATAATCTTCGCTTCAGCCTACAGGAAAGATAGGAATACGATATTGAAAAAACAGAAAGATCAACTAAGATTTTATGGAAAAAAAACAGGAAAGATATGACACATGCAGCAAGTTAATAAGCTGCAGAATGAGAAGAGCAGCAGATTTCTTCTATTAGCCAGTTGAGTTCACGGATCAGATAAAAGGTATGCACACATCAAACCAACTTTCAAGTTTTCATACCTGGCGTGTAAGATCATATTGTGATAATATGACTTCTGCAGCCTTCAGTGTTTTATCAATGTTTTCATGAGCTCTGCGAATGGCATGCGTCTTAACCTGAAAATGAAGATTCAACATTAATGAAGGGATAATGAGAAAGCCGAGATGGTTGATAGCAAATAATGCAACTCAGACATCCATGTTGGGCAACAAAACAATTCGAGGAATTGAAAACTCAGAAAAGGGTATAGAGAAACAAGTGCCAATGAACAGAGAATTCGATATCTAAATTAGATAGCTTGGCAAAAAGGGAAATTGGATCAAATTATTCAATTCGCAAATCGCACCCCAGTTTGCATCATAATGGAACACGGCTAAACCAATGAAGATCACTACGTTATCAAAAAAGAAAAAAAGGAAGATCAGGTCTTCAAGTTAATATCAAGTTTGCATTTTCATTCCCGATTTGGTAAGAAACTCTAAACAGTGTACACGAAGACTTCAGTTCCCATAGAACTGAACATGAATAACAAGAAAGAACAGATCAACGGATCTATTACTTGGAACCTCCCAAATCACCCATTAAAAAGATCATATTTTTCATCATCTAATCAAAATAATTCACTTCCCTCATCTCGACCCAGAAATCCAAAATGAAGTTAACTTTAGGTATTCAACAAACTCTAAGAAAGCAAAATCTCTGAATCCCATACTTGTGTTGGACGCATGGCGGTTTCAAGGGCGGATAGTCGGTGGTCAAAGGAGCCCAGAATGGAGACCATATTATCCGTCATGGATTGACTCTTGATCAAAGCCTCCCTCATCTGCGCTGCTCTATCACTCAGCATATCACTCGCCGCCACTGGGCCGCCACTTCTTCTAGCCGGAGCACCCATGTGGTTATTTTTCTCCGAGAAAGGCCAGATAAAAGGTTAAGACAAAAAACGGCCAAGATTAGCCGAGGGGAAGGAGGAGGAGAAGAAGAACAGTTGTCTCCTGTGCTTATATTTACAAAAGAAGACCCACCCAACAGCATACGGTTACTTAGCTGTCATGCAAAGCCAAGGAAAACTCAAGCTATTGACTGAGAAGAAGAAAAATGGGGTCTGTTTTTTTTTTTACCAGTCTCGGTCAATACGAAGAAAACAAGAAGAGACAAGATTTCACCAAGAAGGAAAGTGGGCAAGTATAATCAATTTTATTTTTCCGGAAAAAATAATTTAATCTCTTTCAAGATAAGAAATTACCGTGGGGTGGAATTGAAATTAGTTCAAAGTTGTGGGGCCAATGTTATAATACTGAAAACTGATTAGTTGGCAATTGGCTGTCACCCAACCCACTTCAACGGACCCCATCACATTATCCAAACCTACACCGGTGTGGCCGGACGGGGTATTCCACGTTCATTATTTCTGATAAAATCAATTTGATTTATTAAAATATAATAAATGAATTATGTATTATAAACTTGATTTATTAAAATATACAAAATGCTAGTTATTGAAAATTCCGTATTTTTTATTCGTTATTTAATATTCATGATTTGTTATCAAAATTTTGATATTTTTTTATTTGTTATCGAAAATTTAATATTCATTACCGAAAATTCAATATTTGGTACCACCAACATTCTGTGACAAATTTTTTCTTTCAAAAAATGGTATGTTTTTTTCTCGATAACTTATGGTCATCGAAATTAAAATTCTTCACCGGTTCTACAATAATTACATAGAGATGATTCCAAAATTGGTAATAAATCTTGCACTAAAATCCTACAAAATATAAGTTTTAATCGCAATAAACTAACTCATGCTCCACGCTAATTTTCGATTGCTTAAATCGTAATGTGAGATTGATTATGGAATCTTCTCAATTCAAACATTTAGTTGGTAACATATTTAGATTTAAAAATAAAAAATAATTTTAGTTAGTGTTAAAACTTAATAAAGTACACTTTCCATCGTCTAAATTAAAATTTAAGACCGGTGGCAGAATTACATCGCTATAAGGATTCATGAACCGATTTTACATTTTAATTTTGATGACAAAAGTACGTCGAAAATTGAATTCACACCGAAAATTTTGGTAATCTCAACATTTTTCATTTACCAAATAGATTGCTTTAGATTAAGATGTCATAAATCACATGATTCTATTTGTTGCCGTTAAGAGGTCAATTTTAGAATGTGTCCTGTCACTTTTTCTTCGTTGCTAAATTGTCCTAGCACGGTAGGGCCTCGTGCTGAAGCTTTCAGTGCGGTGGATTTGGCGCGCGACGTGGCAACGGGCGGGAACTCAGTCGAGGCCGCGCTGAAGGCTTCAGCGCGGCCCTTCAGCGCGGCCTCTACTATAAACAGGGGTCCAACCCTTCGTTTTTAACACCACAAACAAAAACTCATATCTCCAATTGGCAAAGAATAGCCTTTTCGAGCTGCAACAAAGCTTTTTAAAGTTAAGGTAATTTTAATACATGGTCAAATTTGTTAATCACGCGAATATTAACTATTGATATTAAATTTATGCATTATTCTTATTATTACAATATATTTTGTAGATATCAATATAATTTATATTCATGATGAGAGCCAGCATCACAGTCTGTATCGCCCAGATTTTCAGGATGTTATCGGAGATCTGGAGAATCATAGAAGTACACATATTTTAAGATGTGAAATAAATATTGACGATATAGTAAATTGAAGAGATCCCGATAAATGGCTTCGTGAGCTTAAATTGCATGATCGGGTTATTAATTATATAGTTGTTGCTCGGTTTTGGGGGTATATCAGAGTTATCCTATACAGATAGATTGACATTTTTTACAGCTCTGATTAATCGATGGTATCCTCGCACTCACACATTTTGGATGTCATTCGGGGAGTGTACCATCACGTTGCAGGATGTTTCTATGATATGGGAACTCCCACTTAATGGGCTGCCAGTTTCTAGACTGTAAGGTACTGGTCTACCATGGTCTTTACCTCGTATCCAGCAGCATATGTTGGAGTTTTACGGACTTGATGTTGGTCCGACGGATATTTCTGAAGGTATGATGAAGTCTTCCACGATAGGGAAGCATTTTAAATTCATACAGATAAATGAATATAGTGATGAATTAGATATACAGTATTATGCCCAGTGTATCCTAGCCCTGATTTTGGGTGGGCTTATATTTCCGGATCGTAGCGGATATAAGATACCTTTTGATTTGTTGTTGTACATAATAGATTTTTCGACGATACCATGTACAGTAGGGTAGTGCGTTGTTGTGTTGCCTATACAACAACCTGTGCAAGACTCATGTGGATAACTACAAGAATGTGGGCGATGTAATGAAATTGTATGGGGACATTCACGCTTCTTCGGCATTGCGCCGATCCCTACTAGGATCATTCCGTCTCATATAGATCGGAGACGTGGACACGTTCCTGATATATTCGGGAATCGATTTGTGAAATGGATGAGAAATGGAAGAGTTGCGTCACACCGAGTTCGATTGTTGTGGTAGTTCTTTGATGTCGATGGGGCCTCTCATGTATAATCTTATTTTTATTATCTATCAGTCTTCATTTTATTATAAATTATACGTTTAACTTTGATTTTTGTATTGATTTTTGCAGTTTAATTTCACCCCATATACTGAAGAAGAGATGAGTCGTATTCCACTTAATGAGTGAATGCTATGGAGGTACCACGGGGCCATCGTTTTTCTTAGTATGGTCGAGTTCGTGCACTGCAAATGTACCGTTCACCAATGAAAGCTTCAGCATTTTGTACAACGGGGTCATCGTTTTTCTTAGGATGCTAATCCGCAGTCAAGACTTCTGCACAGCAGGACAATTTAACAAAAAAAAAAAAAAAGAGGTACATTGAAAAATTGACCCCGTTTAGAACACTAAGTTGAAGTTATAAACTATGGTCTCGCAGCCGGTAATTTTCGAAGTGTGATGTAAGTCAAGTGTCTCATTTTTCGTTAAGGCTCTGGTTGAGTAGATGACATGAACCAGAATAAATAGAAAGAGGAGAAGACGAGAGCATGTGTTACCAATACCACTCAACACATCAGAGTAACGACAATCGATACATACAACAGGTTGCATTTTTATTAAATTTCCAGTAACTTGCAAACATCTTTCTGCAGCAAACCAGTGGCGAGTTTCACAATTTTGATAGACTGCGACTCAGGGTGGCTTCAATGGATCCATGCGGTTCGTCGATTGGTAAATATACATCGTCTTTGAACTGTAAAAAGAAAAAAAAACATCATAAGTTTAACAGGAGGAGTCACAGGAGAACGTGTTCGTCTGAAACTTGGACAAGTTCAATAATGTTGGAGTACCTTAACGATAACGGGATTATCTTTGCTCGACAAGTTGACGGGCAAGAAGTGAAGATTAGGCATATTCAAGGTAACAGAAGATACATCAGGGGCCCTGAAACAAGACAGTAAGAAATATTTAGTGACATGGAAGGCTGCCGCGTGAGCCTTTCTCAACAGAGAAACTAGTCTGAGAACTGATTTTGCTGTTTTCGGGGGAGAAACTTTAGGTTTAGACAGTGTTCGAGAAAACGTTGGGTGGTCAGGCCCACTTAGCCCCTAGGTAGCATAGGGGCCCGCTTAGTCACCCCTAAACGGGTACTTAGGCAACATTCGGGCGGAGCGGAGGGCGAGTGCCGAGCGCCTAGGCAGGCTGGGCGGGCCGCCTTCTCGAACAGAGGTTTTAGATATGAAGTATATAACCTGTCAAGCACGGCGTTTCCCATCTGATAGAGAGTACTTTGAACAGATGCACTGAATACTCCTCCTTTAGGAGGACCGAAGAAAGTCTCTACCAAAGCCCTTTTCACGTCTGAGTATTTCTCAGTGAAATATGACTCTTTTGCAGGAATACTTGCGACCGTCTCGAAAACGTACCTATATCAAAACATAATTCCATGATTTTTGTGGAATTGCAACATTGAATGCAGAAAAATTTTCAGATAATGATGTGCACCTCCAGGTTGCAGTAACTTCTGTTGCCACCATTCGCTCCCTTGTATCAGGCAGCACTGTATACTTGTCGCGGAAGAACTTCTCAAAACCAGACTGTCATGATAGAGATTTAAAGTTTGAGGCATATAGTAAAGCAAACCAAAGCCAGAGCACAGGTATGCAACGGTAACAAGACAAAATTGCAGACTATTCATAAATCATAACCTAGTTACAAGGATTTAAGAATAATGCAAGACACGGAGAAAAGGGAGGGAATTTATTACATAAGAAACTATTCAATCCATTTCCATTCCTCAAATAAGTAGGCACCCCAATATACAGAGCCACAATGAAAAGTTCCCCCATGTACTTAATTAGGGAAACGCCCTTAAAGCAGTAAGGTATAAATATATGTACAGAAACCAATCACACAATATGCATTGAGGAACTGTAGAAGAAAGACCAGAGGCAGAGATGCAAAATTCCACAATGAAAGTTCTCGATTTAGCATGAATTCACCTGGGTTGTCTTCAACACTGACAATCCTTGAATACCAGAAATAACCTGCACCCCACCGGATTTCTTTACAGTAACTTCAACCGTGTGCTTCTCAGATCCAAGTTTGAAACCTTAAAAATAGACACAGAGCCAATTAAAAAATAAAATGTGTATTCTGTTTTACCCCACATATCATACCATTAAGGAGAAATGCAGAAACCAATGACATCCTATATCAACGTTACCATGGTCATGTGGTTGGCCATAAGTGGTAACACGCTCCCATGGCTTCTCGACAATGTTGATGATTGCTGTAGTGACCTGTGAAATGACATAAAGAAGACCAACCAACTTAATCTATGTTTCTTCTATCACAGTAGTCGATCAGAAACCAATCAAATACTAGCCCCAGTCCGAATTACTAATTACCTGAGTATAAAAGGAGGTAAAGTGCTTTCCGAGTAAAATCGCAAATTCCTCTACGGAAAGAGGCTGCTTGGACTCTTGAGCTTTCACATAAACCTGCACCAAAGCCATCCATACATAAATTCAGCTCCAATTAAGATAAAAGATACAGCACAAAGAAGCCATAGATATAACTCAGAAATATGAGCTAGATGTAATCCGATATTTTCATTTCAACCGAAAGAAATATCATTTGGACTAACAAAACACAACCCAGTTCCAAACATCAGTGTCAGTGGAATATTGAATTAAAAAGCACATTAAACGGTTCGAAATACTCAAACCCTAGAAATTTTCTTACAGTATTCTTGATTGTATCGGTGGCGACGATCTGTGAGTTGTCATCGTGTGTGTAGGCGGGCAGACAATCGGATAGAAGGCTGATGTTTACGTTCCATTCGACGAAACTCTGGCGTCCACCTGGTTCTCTCCATACTCTGCCAACACGTACTCGTGACTTGCCATGCTTCTGCTCAATCATCACCCCGGCCATGACTGTACCACTTTTTGATCTTCTTCTTCAATGGGTTCGACTTCGTGAACCACTGCCTCCACTCTGTGTGAAGGGATTGGCAATGATCTTTCCATTTACTGCTACAGCTCTATATTTTATTTTATAGAGAGATTCACCGAATGAGACAAGCAATTGGGAAAAAAATATCAGAAGAGAATCTACGGCATGTGGATTGGAGATCTCTAAGATTTCCAAATAGACAAGTTGAAAGCTAGCAAGCTGAAGCAATTATCAATTCGTTCTTTCCCTGCGCCGTATGGGCTGATCAATGATTTCAAAATCTAGCCTGTGTACCGGTACGCTTGATTTGAGTTGGGTATCATATCAGCTGGGCGTCAAATTGGTTATCCAAAAAAAAGCTGGGTGAAAAAATCAAAATCCAAACATAAATATGGGTTTGAACCCTAAAGTAGGTGGGTGAAAAAATTGTTCACGCAAGGGAAAATTGACCACCGTAAAATTAATCATATGAACGATTCTGTATATATATAGAGAGAGAGTCCAGATCCTATGATCAGTTTTCGGTCAGTTTTCCCAATTCGTGTACAATTTTTTCAATTAGCCATCCATTTTCGAAATTGGTCGCACCATTGGAAAACTTATACATTGTAGATGAAAACGCTCATGCTTTCGTCCGGTTTCCGATTTCCGGCGACTTCGTCGCCCGAAATTTCTAAAACCCTATTTAGGACTACTTAACCCGAGGGAATTTATAACCTTTCGTTAAACGGTGATAACGTCGTCGGAATATCATCAAAACTTGAACATATGCAATTCAATGTATAAACTTTCCAATGGTGCGATCAATTTCGAGAACGGATGGCTAATTGAAAAAATTGTCCACGCAAGGAAAAACTGACCACTATACAACTGACCATAGGAACGGTTCTGTTCTTAGCATTATTAGTTTAAAAAGATATTATATGCTTTTTTATTTGAGTAGGTAAATTGTTATGTTCTAAATATCATTAAATTTGAAAGTTTAAAATAGAGATTTTTATCACATTTTCACATATTTTCAATCAAACAAGAACCAATAAATAGCAAATGTGGTATTCGTTGCACCAAAATTATCTCCACCTTGAGTTCTGTGTGTGGCTGTTGGATCAAAATTTGATTACCATAATCAAATGGTAATAATTTATAGTTTTAAATAGCACTAGATCCGCGAATTATTATCATTTAATCGTGTTTGGTTGAATTTTGCTGAGGCTACAGTTACACTGAAAACTTAAAAACAAAATCAATTTTCTTGTTATTTAAAGATTTTTTAATCGGATAATTGCAATGCAGGCGTACAGGTTATCTGACAGGAACGGAAACGGGTTATTTCTTTCTTCAAGAAGGGAGCAGGGGGTGCGGTCCAAAAATGTCTCCCACTTTCTCTCCACAGGATTCGAACTTGGATCACCCTCCATCACTGCACGAGTTGCATACCACTACATCAACACAAGTTTTGAGGACTGGGGATTTTACAAAATTAATATTACGACGGCACCCAATTTTTTTTTGTTCTAAGGACTGAGAATTAAGCTAATTTTTGAAAATGTATGTCGAGACCAGTATGTCGAGACACCGGACTTTCAAAGATCGGTAAGAGGCACCAGTCTTTCGAAGACCAGTATGTCGAGACACCGGACTAGATGTTTAAGGGGCTAGAGCCACAAAAGTAGAAGTCAGACCTTTTACCATTTTGCCTTCCACACGAAATTCCTCAAGAAACTTCATAACATCACTCTTTAATAAGAACCTGAAGTATTTTATAAAGCTGAAATTAAATCCATCAGGCCCTGGGGCCTTCCCACTCCCACACCTTTGCACAGCACTCCAAACTTGCTCCTCAGTAAACAATCTCATTAGCATCTCATTATCCTCACTGGACAGCTTCCTAGGTAGGCTCCAATCAACTGCTGGACATAGATTATGGACAACAGTATAGTGTTTTCTAAAGTCCTCCTACAAATGGGCCTTCACTTCCTGCACATTGGTACTCCAATTGCCATTGATTTTCAATCCTTTAGCTGTATTTCGAGTTCAATGATTTTTCACACAAGCATGGAAGTATTTAGAGTCGGCATCCCCTTCCTTAAGCCATCTACTCCTTGACTTCCAGATTGACCCCTTTCCTCCTTTCCTTTTCATCATCAGTAATCGTCCCCATCTCCATTTTTAAGTCTAACTCATTCATCTCCTGCACTGCTGACTTCATGCTTTCATTTACTTGGCCAAACAATTCAAAATTCCACTTCCTCAACATCTCCTTCAACTTTTTCATTTTGTGCAGCAACACGCAACTGGCTCTCCCATACACCTCAATACTGTTCCAACTTTCAACTACAAATTGTTCATATTGTGGGTGCTGGAACCACACATCTAAGACATTAAAAGGTTTAGGCCCCCATTTTGTTTGATCATCCTCCAAAAGCAATGGACACTGATCACTGTACTTTCTGTCCAGTGTAGTTTGCGTCAAGTTTGGCCAAGTACTCAACCAGTTTGCTGATAATAGAAAACGATCCAATCTGCTTGAACTATGGTCTCCTGGCTGAAATCAGGTAAATCTCCTCATATGCAGTGGCAAATCCACTAACTCAGCCTGGCAAATAAAACTGTTAAGCTCTAGTGTTTCCCTAGTTTTTTGTATTGGATATTCCCCTTCGCTCCTCAGTGCTTCTCGCAGCATTGAAGTCGCCACATACACACCAATACACATTTGTCTCAGCCTGAATCCTCGTGCACAAGCTTGTCCACATTCTTCTCTTACCAAGCAGTGTACGGGGCATACACATTAACAATAATAATTCCGCATTTTTGTCTCCCTGTGATAACCTCCATTTTTGTCTCCTGGGCGCACAATACTTGAACATCATGTTTCCTTAATAACTCCGCAATATGTCATTTTTTATGCGGTCTTCCCAATCCTCTACAATTGAAACTCAATATCTTCATTAAACACAACAGAATGCAACTCCTATGTGAAGCTGGATATCAAGCTTGATTTGCTTGCCTATCTCGAACCTCCATCTTCATAATCTCAACTACAGTATTTTCGTCCAGTGTAATTCCCATCCTTTTCCCAACCTCCATAGTATCCACCACTTCAGTTGCTACATCTTTTATTATGACAGTCTGCTGCACACTAGCTTCCTCGTCTACGAACAGGGCCCTCGCACAGCGTTGGTTTCTCAGTTTTTTCCATCTCTTCAGTTTTAGCTTCATAGCTCGTTGTCTCCTATTCTCCTTAGCATTCATAAGCTCCAACAATCTCGCCAGTGGCCCTATCAGTATCCCAAATTTTTTCTTCTGATTTGTTTGGTTCATCAATACACGACTGTATTGTACAGATTCCTGGACGAGTTCTGACTCTTCCCTTGTAATAAGCACGAAGTCAGAGTTAATTTCCTGCCCACTTACCATATACAGCCTGTGACTCTTTATCGCTTTCGTGTGAAGTAGGTTTATTTGGTATGCAAGCTCGATTGCTTACAACCAGCTGTAATTCTTGATTTTCCTCAACTAATAGCGGAGATGTAACGTCTAGGGATATATTTGTAATTCTTGAGGATCAGTTATAACAGGCGCTATCAGTTTCCAATTCTTGTTAGCCATTATGGGATATTCCAGTAACTTTTTCCGCAATATCCGGATAACGGATTTTTGAATTCAAATTTGAATTCAAAATTATGCCATCATTCTCCGGTGTCTTCTCCGGCACAACAACCTTTTCCGACGATGTTGGGTTCTGGGGGTTCACTGCATTCCTGATTGAATCCATCATCCCCACTCCATCCATCACCTCCGCTTCATCATCACTCAGTACTTCTTCATCGACTATGAGATCGTAGGCCTTGTTATCAATATGGACATTCAACAGTCCTCCTAGACTTTTCATCAGTGTAGTTTGAAGTCGCAAGCGGCACCATCGAAGGTTGCATCTAGACATCACCTCCTTATCAATATTTAGTACAACACACATCCTACCTCCAATCCATCACAGACAAGATTCAGTTCTTGCGTGCACGAGCACACCTTTTATTCGGACCCAAACTTCTCTCCGCTCAAGATCAGCGTCTGCTTTCCATACTTGCACCTTCTCAAATAACAAATTACTTGGTCGCTGCCCAAACTCAAGTAGATTTTTTGCTTTCTCATCACTTAAGCCCCAAATCAAGATGACGTTCGTCCTGAATCGCTGCATCTTAAAGTTCCTATATCCCATCATTCGCATCTTTGCCTCTGTATCAGCCACAGAGCTCTTTAGTGTTGCAATAAAAGCATTACAAAGCCATTGCTTATCATGATCTGGTATGTTGTATGAATCTCCAGTGGGCACTGTCGCCTTTGGGGTTGGATCCATGCATGGTGAGGTATCCCGGGCATAGGTAACCCCAAGTCTCAAGATTCCCAAGGTTATCACTCCCTGTTCTTGCAGTTTTTTGGGCGTCCACATCGTCTTCCTGCTCTTCACTACATTAAACGGCTGGTAACGAGCAATATTCACTTCAATTTGAGAGCCTTGCAGAGTACGTCCGGTAATACATCGTGCAATCTTCTCTGATTGGACATTACACCCAAATCGAACAAATCCAAAACGAGAACTGCTTGCAGATAGTTTTTGTGGGATGAACACATCCTCCACCCTGCCGTACGCCTCGAAGAACTTCCTCACATCCCATGCCTCCCACTGGTCAGGGAAACGAGTGAAGAATAGCAAGATGTTGTGACTCCGCAGCGTCTGTATTCTCCTCTGCTTCACTCCTCCTTTCGACCGCATCGCTGCAATGTTCGGGCCAAGGCGCTGGAAGATAGATCTCTTCCGAGTCACTAAAGTCCATTCACCGTCTCCATCTCCATTGTTCTCGCCGGCTGTCGTCTTTTTTTTTTAAAATTTTATTGATGACGACCGACCTCCTCCACCAATAGTTTGTACAGACATAAAGTATGACTAGAATCTAAGATACACAAAAATAGCTTCCGAAATGAAAAGACTGACTAATTCCTCTCTTTTTGGAGTAGATTCCAGACTTTGTTCTTCTGGCCCAACAGATTGGCCCATTCCAGTTTGGCCCAGTAGTCTGGTTTTTTATCCCTGGATCTCCCCCTACTGCAAGCCCAGGCGCGCTTTTAGTCCTTTGAATCCTTTTATCGAACCGCAAAATAGGTCTATCTCTCGATCACCGATATGCAGCATATCTGCAACTTTTCCATATCAGCAACTCTTAGGTACCTATTTTTCTCCAATTTGCGTCTCAGCAACTTGTGTTTCTTCCAGAAGGTTTGATTTGCCGTCCACCATCTCAGGCTCAGTCCCAAACATGACAACCTCAAAGCTCAGTCCAGAGAATGGCAATGAAAAATATCAGTTGATGTTCTTGTTAGCATTTCACAAACCGACATTTTTCATACAATCATTGTTTTTTCTTTGTACAAGAAGGGTGTGTAGTCTCACATACCTCTGCCGGAGATGTGAGTTAAGAGACTCACACCCCCGTAATGTCTGAGACCGCAAGTAGATCCAAAGTGGGATCTTGTTAGCAGTCGAGGCAAACTTGGTTCCCAGATTGTGCTAATCCCCTGCCACAACAACTCTTTGTATATTTCCAGCAAAGCTCAGTGCACAGCAAAGAACATGGGGTCAAGCATCAACCAAGGTGCATAAACACAAGTGCATTAGAATAAACTTTTCAGCAAAATGAGAATTTCCGGAACAGCAGGAGTTTTTATCTGACATACCTTGGCCAGAGGTGTGAATTGTCAATTTTCACACCCTCGTGGTATCCGAGACCGCAAGGAGATCTAGAGTGGGATCTCCATGAGCGTATACTCTGGATGCAGCTGGGGAGTTGTGCTTGTGTAAAAAAGTTATGATCTCCATGAGCGTATCCCCATTTTGCCAAAGCCACAGCTGCTGACTGATGGAGTTTGCATGGCTGCATCAAGGTGAAGTTACTATGACCCTGCAGATGCCTCTGGATTTGACTGTACCGAACAAAATGCTTCCAAGGACATTTAGAAGGTCGCTAGGATAGGATATAACCAAAGCGATAAGGGATAGCAACAGCAATGTTGAAAGCTGAATGCTGGTACTTTCTCATGCAGGCCTCAATGACGTCCAGCTCCGATAGATTTTGGTGAGTAGTTGAGGTGAACGCCTCCATAAATGCACCAGTAGAGGAAATCAATATACACCCCATACACATTCTATCAGAGACTAATGTTTTTGCACAGTGGAGAGTATGGGATGACCCTGATATACCTTCTACTGACTCACTGCCAACAGCTGTGATGGACTCCTGTTTATGTAGGTTCTTACCAAATCGCGAGAGATCAAGGATGGTACTTAGCAGATGCTCACTTTAGAAGATTACAGAGCTGGCGTTGAACTTCACTTCATCAAGCTTTACTTTACATCTGTGTACCCATATAGACTAGCAAATGATTGTTGGGAGTACCTTTCGAATATAATTCAGAGGTGAGTTGCCTTTCCCACCCAAACCATGTTTTAAGTCTCATGTCTATAGGAGAGGTTGTAGAAGGGACTTGGTACTTGGAGTCAAGGGTATTCCAAACTGATTGCGCTAGTTCTCCCATAGAGAATAGATGGTCAGTTGATTCTGATTAAGATTGGAAGCAACACACACATCTAGAAGCCAACTGCACCCCCTACTTTGTATGCATTCATCCATTGGGACTGTCGTCTTCTCTCTATTTTACTCCGTCTCCATTACTGTTTTTTCTCTCTTACACACTTTTGTTTCTAAAAAAAATTAATCCAATGTTATCTAGTCAAATTAATTCAGTAAGGTTAAATAGGAGCCTTTGCACGAAGCAGTATGTTTTCCGTTACCTTACTTGATGTCCGTTACAATTTTCTTGTCGTTTTGTCCTATTGTGGTTTCATTTTTTTTTTAAGTTTTTGAATATTTTATTATTATTTTAATAATTTTTTCATCTTTATTAAGATCGAGTTAATTCGGCGATTCGCTCATCGTTGGCCGAAATGGACTTTGCCATAATTGTCGGGCCATCGTTCCGTTTTATATGACATGCGATTTTGTATAGTTTCGACCTACTTACCTATTTTCGCACGGGCAATTTTAACTTCAGTCATGGGTCATTTTATGTGCAGTGACTTCAGTTACGGGTAATTTCAGACACATGTCATTTAACGTACCATTGCTTTACGTTCAGACATGGGTAATTTTACATTTTCGCACGGATAATTTTAACTGCAGATACGAGTAATTTTACGTTTTTGCACGGATAATTTTAACTTTGGACATTAATACTTTTGCGTACCAATATTCTAGTATTATATAAATGTGAATGAATTAAACTAGTTAAAATCTGATCCTCCGTCTCCTTCAGGCCACAAGCTCAAAGGTATAAATTAAATTAAATGGGGAAAATACAGAAGAATGCACCGAAAATGATCGATTTTGATATTGCCTTCACACCTAATTGGAAATCCATAGAGGCTGATCCTCAGCAAGTTTCGGATTAAAACTGATAAAGATAAGAGGGAGTGATGATGGCGGTAAGAGCGCCGCCCACTGGGATAAGCATGGCTTCTTCTACGGTCACCCATTCAGCACATTCGGGCAATAGTGGGGTTGTTGCCGTGAAGTCGCAGTCTTTCAGGACGGCGTTTCTTGGGCGTGGAGGTAATTCAGAGGCTTTTGCTGTGTCTTATATGTTTCTCTTGTGCGATTGTACCTGCTAATTCTCATTCGACGTTTTGTAAAATGATGTGTTCTCCTCAATTTTGGTGATTGCGGCAATGAGTAATTGACGCTGCCGGAGTCCGGTAAAATGGTGCTGGGCATTGTTTGTATATTCTGTTAGCACCATTTTCAGAGAAAAACTGCAGCTTATAATCGTTTGAGGTTGTTTCCTCTGATGGGTTTAATTGTATATTCAAGATAATGTTGACAAACATTAAATCAGGTCTTCGAAGTGGAGTGCAATCGAAGCTTAGTAGTAACCTTGCTTTGTTTTTTTACGTATCTATTATGTGCTGCACGTAAGAGCTTCTCGTATTACTGGCACAGATTTATAGTCTCATAAGTTGTAACATACCATGAAATTTGTGGAACAAAGCTTGAAGCTTGCTTGTTAAAAAGTCCTCGATCGTGAATATTTGAAGGCTGTTCTTTTACCGCAAATGACTCTTTTCTATCTCCTCGGATTGGCTTCTTCTTGTTTTCCATACTGAATTTTTTGTAAGACAAGCTTTTTTTTCCCCTCTTCACAGTATAAAAAAATGTATGTACTAAACTCAAGGTATTTATTTCATGTGCTGTTATTATTCTTGAACTTAATGTATCTAACTGATATCCTCGTCCTGTTGATTTTTTTTTTGGTTATTCTCTCATAGTCTAATATTTAATTCGATTGTGTAGACTAGAGCCTTTTTCATTAATATTCTTTGCAGTGGGAACCCCAAAATATGCTGGGATGCGGCTATCATACTCTTGTACATCGAGATGTAACCGTTACAGGCCTGGTGCTCTTCGTATTCAAATGAACCTTTTTGATAGGTTTGCTAGAGTTATTAAGGTCATTTGACGTTCTTGAGATTTTTTTAAATGCCATTGGCTTCATCGACAAACTTACTTTTTAATTATTTACTATATTTACCTTTGTAGTCTTATGCAAATGCTGTTCTAAGCTCCTTTGAGGACCCAGAGAAGATACTGGAACAAACAGTTATTGAAATGAACGATGATTTGGTCAAGATGCGCCAAGCTACAGCACAAGTATTTCATGCCTATGATGTCTTTCTTTTACTATTTCTGTTTGATGTAGCATTATGAGAAAGATGTTCCGAATACTGGATGATCAAGGAAAGGAGAAAGATTTTTTTCTTTTTGGGAAAGAAAACTTTTATTGTTCACAAGAAATGTAGTTTGAAGCTGGAAAATGTGACAGACCTTACACTAGCGAACCTGATAACTTATTATGTTGAGAATCATGAATGCTAACAGGTGTTTGCTGCTAACCTGTACTGTGCAACCAAGTTAACTAGCGAGAACTGTTAAATAATGCACACTGAGATATTCTGCTCTTGGCCCCGGATAAACAATAAATTGCACTATTTGATTATCGTGGTCGAACATCTAGACAGTTATGCATCCTCGTGTTTGAAGATAGTCCACAGACGCATATACTCTATATAAACCAGTAGTCAGTAGCAGTACACAAAATGGAACTTGCAAGCTATGCGAATAACCATGTGTATATATATGTGGGTATGTCTGCATCATACATTTTCGAGTTCTAAAAATTTCTTCGTGTAACAGCATATGACTCCATTGATCCATTTAGAATTTATATAGGACTACTTATTCACTGGGTTTCATCGGATATATCATGCAAGAATTACCTTCAAAGAGTTCACCTGTGTTTTCACATGCTGTATTCCAAGTTGCTTAAATTATGCGGAGAAATTTACATTCCTTTACTCTGTAGCGAGTTCTTCCCCCCAGGGTTGGTTGGTTGAGGGTTGCTAATGTGGAGTTACTTAGATGGCCTTATTCTGATACTTCTCTGTAAGTTTTCTTTTATTCTGAAGATAAAACTGTAATTTTGTTGCTTGTTGTAGGTTTTGGCTTCTCAGAAACAATTACAGAATAAATTTGTAACCGCACAACAAGCTTCTGAAGATTGGTAGGTTCTGTATTCCTTAATATTTTGCTAATTTTGTTTGTTTAGGTTTTTGAGGTTTTACTTTAATTTAATACAGGTATCGTAGAGCGCAATTAGCTCTTGGGAAAGGAGATGAAGAACTTGCTCGTGAAGCTCTTAAACGTAGGAAATCTTATGCCGTAAGTGCCTCTAACTTGTGACATTTATAGATGCAATCTTTTCTTTTGAAATTTGGGGCATAATGTGTTTGTGCGATTAGATTCAAAATGATTTGGTTAGTTGCTTATTTTCCTGTAGCTTTAGATGTGATTGTGTTGTTACTATGAGTTAGTTTGATGAATCCCAGTATGCTTATTTTTCCGTTACTATATATTTCTTACTGTATGATATTGTTGAAATAACCATCTCGTGCAGAACCTTTGGACCTTTGGTTGATGAGACATGTTATGTCTTATTATTGCTCTAGCTCATCTCGTAATATGCACTGGTAATATTTTAATAGAGCCTTTCAAGTAAAATTACTCTTCTTCCGCCCCAAAAAAGTTACTGTTGGCACTTGGCAGTGCTCGCACACCGTCAACCTGACTCAGATTCTATGTTAAATTGTCCGTATCATAAAAAAGTTAAAACACTGTGAGAGATAAATACTGTTGTAATTGTTTGGACAAGCATAATAGAAAGTATCAGTATTACTTTATGTGGTGTGACCTTTGCATGTTGGATGATATTTTAAATATATTTCGTGTTTCTGGTTAAGTAGATGATAATTTTGTAGAAATTGACCAGATCGACAAGCCCAAGCATGGATGCCTGTGTGGGTCACCTTTCAGTTGAATATGAAATCTCATAAAAGACCTGAAACAAAAATGAATTGATTGATTTTCTTATAAGTTGGGTTGAATTTGTGTTGATAATTCTAACAAATTTGTTGACAAATCAGATGTCATATGTTTTCGTGCTGCAATGATGGTGCCCTTTCCTGGTTTACTTGTGTTTGAATTTGCACTTATAATTAATGTTGGTTATTTCTAAAATATTTGTTGGAAGATGTGGGTCATGCAGCAATTATGATGCCCTTCCTCGATTTACTTGTGGATTTTATAGGATAATGCAAGCGCTTTGAAGGCTCAAATTGATCAGCAGAAAAGTGTCGTTGATAACCTTGTCTCCAATACAAGGGTGGGTTGACGAACTAGTCTATACTCGGTTTTTATTTCAAAATCTAGATACATATGTATAAATTGGCACATCCAAGTTAGTGGGAGCACATCTTCCTCTTACCACGACTTTTTTCTTCATCTAATTCTTTTCTAGCTTTGTTAGTCAAGTAATTATTCTTCTAGTTTCTTTCTCATATTCCACAAGTTTGATAATGATGTAGATTTGGAAATGCTGTACTATCCTAAGATTCGAAGAATTTGGTTTCATTATTTGCCTTTTTTATTGACATCTGACAGTTGCTGGAAAGCAAGATACAAGAAGCCAGATCTAAGAAGGATACTCTTAAAGCAAGGGCTCAGTCCGCTAAGTGAGTTCTTACCTGCCTTTAGTGCATATTTTTTGGTCAATTTCGCTGTAACTTGCTACCATTCCTACAGGACTGCAACTAAAGTGACCGAGATGTTGGGCAATGTAAATACAAGCAGTGCTCTATCGGCATTTGAGAGGATGGAAGAAAAGGGTGCGTCATGTCTTAATTGTATATCTTACTTTTATAGCAGGGGGCCCCGAACCTCTGGAATTCACGCTTATTTCATTAATGTTGTGATTCTTTTGGATTCTCTAGAATATGGTCATACCACTTGGTTTTGCAATTTAAACATGAAGGGGAGAAAGGAACATAAATGTTATGGGGTAGGGGTG
>JAOYMZ010000019.1:1802046-1822202 GCA_025802335.1 Pinguicula primuliflora | reverse complement strand
AAACAGAAACTGACCTGAAGAAAATGAAAGAGAAAAAGTAGCTAAGACTGCCGTTGCTGCCCTTCCCTTCCCCAGAAATCGGAAATGTCGACGGACGCTGCAGCTGCCGCAACATAACTCGTATCCAAAATCTGGCTGCAGGCTGTCCGCTGTGAACGTGAACCGATCCTAGGGGCGGACCGAAAATCGGGCCCGGGCTAGAGCCCGGGCCCGCCCCTGAGTCGGTCCGCCCTTGGCGCTAGAGATGATTCCAAAGAATCTCGGTAACGTAGGCCACAAAAAAAAGCAACATCCACCATGTGCACCCCCAAGATACCATTTCACATTCTAAAATAGTGGGTGAGCACACATACAGGGGTGCCCTAGCAGGGGGATGGTGCCTTATAGCGCTACTCGTATCCTAAGGCTCCGTTTAGTAGGCAACATATAGTGAGATTTTGAAAAATTATCCCACCATATCATGTGTTTAGTAAGTGGGATGGCTTGGGAAAGAGTTCCCCAGATAAAATAGGTTGATCCGGAAAAAGGGTGGATTAACTTTCCCTTTTAAACTTATGGGATTTAGGAGGATAATTGAGTTTTTTTGGTTAAATTACTAATTTGTCATTCATTTATAAAACTATTCAAAAATTAATAAAAATATTTCCTAAAAACAATTCGAAAATATTTTTTTCAAAAAAATAAAAAATATTGTTTTTTCAAAAAAAATAATTCGAAATTTTTTTCTTTTCGAAAATAAAAATATTTCGAAAAAAAATATATCGAAAATAATTTTTTTTTCGAAAAATTATTTTTGGAAATATTTTTCTTTTCAAAAAAATATATTTCAAAATAAAATATATTTTTTTCGAAAATAAAAATAATTTGAATAAAATATAATTCGAAAATAAAAGATTTCGAAAAAAAATATATTTTTTCGAAAATAAAAATAATTCAAAAATATTTTTTTCCAAAAAAATATAAAATTTTAAAATTTGTAAGGTTAAAATTATAATTATACTTAATTTTTGAAATCATTCCATAAATTTATTATTTTATTTAAATTTTTGATTTAAGTATGTCGTTCTTCGTATTCATTTTACAAATGGACTCGGGTATGGCGGATTGTCATATTGCCCTAACGAACCTGAAAATTACGAAATGTGGAATTTGAGATGATTACACTTGTATTTGTAAGAATTTGGCTTTATTTGAGTTGTGAAGGTAACAAAGGATTTTTCAAATCATGTTTCTATTGTTTAATTAAATTTATTATTTTATTAAGAATAAAATGGTAAATTTACATAAATTTTAAAATCTTTACATCAATTTATCCTATTTACTAAACATGATATTTCAAAATCCCACTATATCCTAAACCCTAGGCTGGATTTGGTATTTAGGACAAAATGAATCTGGTTTGGGAAAATTGTAGGATAATCAAGGGAATCGTTCGGTAACCCTGTTTGATAACAACTGTGCTGTTGATGATAATACTTTAAGTGCTTGTTCGTTATCATAACTATTCGAGGGGATTAAATAAGGATTTCGGATAAAATCTATATCTTTTACCATTTTACCCTTAATTCTAATGGATGAGATTAATTAAACTTAAAAAAATAAAATCATGTCTTCATCTTCTCCAAAAATAAAATGACGTCTTCATCTCGTCCGCACCTGGCCGCCGACCAGAACCATGTTTGGGGTGGGTGGGTGAATTTTTGACTTAAATCCATGGAAATGGTGAGCAGCTTTCGTTTAGTTTGTATGGAAATGGTGACTTAAATCCATTCGGGTCAGATTCTGACAAATCTGGGGAGGGATCGCGGCTCCGGTCGTCAATTCAAGGGGGTGATGGCACGCGGTTCGGATGCTTTGCCGGTTTTCTAACAGTCGCCGGTGGGAGGTTCGAAATGGAGTACGGCAGTGGTGGGGTATCAGCATTGTGGGGGGTAAAATAGTAAATTGACCTAGAGGATAACTAAACACAACCAACCAAACACAGCCTTGTTAAGGGTTTCCCTTCTCTTAGGAGGTATAAATTTTCAAGAGCAGTGCCTCAATTATCCTACCTGTAATCGGACCGTAAATTCCGAGCAGAATATTTTTAAAAAATTGACTACCGAATGAAAGGTTAATTAGGTTTACCTCAAAATCCCCCAACAAATCCTGTCAATCCCAAACACCAAATTGAGCCTACATAATCCTGCACAAATATAATTTTCAATACTATTAAATCTCATCCTCCTATATCCCATTAACCCAAGGTTACCTTAACAATTTTTGTTGTGGGATTCTCTTACACCAATAAGAGAAACCTGCAAAAAAAAAAAAAAAAAAAAATCTTTTTATCTCCTCTCCTTTTCTGTGGGTACTCGGAGCGTCCTGCTTGAGAGGAGCTTTAGAAGAAAACTTGTGTGTGTGTTGTTTGCATGTGAAAGGATAACAGGGAGTTGATGACAACAAACACTTGATCTGGTCTGTTAAAATGGAGACACAAAACCTGCTTGCAAATGGAGAACTGGACCATGCAAACTGCATTCAGTCAACTGGCTCGAAAATCTGGACAAACGAGTCCCATAAGTAAGTACTAAACTAAGCTCTCTTTGTCTTTGTTTCCGACGTGGGTGGGGTGGGGTGGGACACCTATTTTTAATTGCGTAAGAGAAATTCAGGTTCCCGAAAATGTTCATGTTTTACAGTTTTAGTGTGTGTGTGAACTCCAGTCTCCAAGGATCAGGTGCTAAGTCCAGCAAGGAAGAAAACTGGCCATAGTGACTGATTCTTAAGTAGTTTTGTGCATCTGCCTTGGTTAGGTTAGGTGCACGGTTAAAATTCATTAAGTGCATATATTCACTGTTGAAGTGAAGATAATTGCACACCTACCTACCTACCTAACCTCTGTCTTCCATCTATAAATAGGGCCGTTTTGTGGCTGAATAGCTGCAAAACAGAGCAGCATAACATTTCTCTACAAATTACTACTACATTTTGAATGGCTCCAACTTTCTCTGAGATCAAAGTTGGCCTCATTGATGATGTTCAAGAACTGAGAAAGACCAAATCACCACAAATTCCTGAAAGATTTATCCGCGACGCGGTCGAAAGGCCGTTTCTAAACAGGTCCTTTTCTTCATACTCGTGCAACAGAGTTCCTGTTATTGATTTTTCAAAGCTTGTCAATGGAAACAAAGACGAAATCTTGAAGCTTTCAAAATCTTGCCAAGAATGGGGATTTTTCCAGGTGAGCTGGATAGTAGTTCTTGCTTATTCTGACAGGACAGGACAGGACAACTCTGTTTTTATTCCTGTCTGTCTGATTCTGATCTGATCACAGGTGGTTAACCATGGGATTGATATGGAGTTGTTGGAAAGGATAGAAAAGGTGGCTGTTGAATTTTTCATGATGCCGTTGGAGGAGAAACAAAAGTATTCCATGATTCCAGGGACTGTCCAGGGATATGGGCAAGCTTTTGTTTTCTCAGAGGACCAGAAATTGGATTGGTGCAACATGTTTGCTCTTGGACTAGAACCCCTTCATGTGAGGAATCCAGAGCTATGGCCAACAAAGCCATATGATTTCAGGCAAGTACATAATCATCTCTCTCATTACAAGTCTTCTCAAGTTGTTATAAAATTTTGTATGAAATTGCAGTGAAACTGTGGAGGCTTACTCGAGACAAATAAGGATGCTGTGCAAGAATCTGCTCAAGTACATGGCCATTACCCTCTGCTTAGGGGAGGATGTTTTCGAGGATTTGTTCGGTGAGGCTGTGCAAGCTATAAGGATGAACTACTATCCAGCATGCCCCAGACCAGATCTTGTTCTGGGATTAAGTCCACATTCGGATGGAAGTGCTCTCACAGTTCTGCAGCAAGGAAAAGGAAGTTCAGTAGGACTTCAGATACTAAAAGATGGCAAGTGGACATCGGTTCAGCCGGTTCCCGATGCTCTAGTCATCAATATTGGTGATACCACAGAGGTTTGATGATCGATTGTGTACTTGAATTTCTCTGATAGTTATGGATGGTTTAAAGACTAATTTTCTAAAGGTGTTCCCTTGAATTCGTAACAGGTTCTTACAAATGGGAGATACAAGAGTGTGGAGCATAGAGCAGTGACAAATGAAGAAAAGGACAGGCTTTCCATTGTCACTTTCTATGCTCCAAGTTATGAAATTGAACTTGGACCAATCCAACAACTTGTGGATGACAAAAGTCCGTGCAAGTATAGAAGGTACAATCACGGAGAGTACAGCAAACACTATGTCACCAACAAACTACAGGGAAAGAAAACATTGGAGTTTGCTAAAATCAAGTGATGTTTTCCCAATGCCATGTGCATAAACAAGCACACATGTGTTGTAATTAAGTAATGACTTTCTTAGGACCTGTGTATGTGTGTATATAAATGAAGCAGCAGCATGTGTACAATATGTTGTTAGTGTAAGTACTGTTTGGAGTTTTGCTAAAATAAACCGATGATTTCCCAATGGCATGTGCATGAACAAGTACATAAATGTTTGTGACTTTCTTAAGACCTGTGTATACACATGAGGCAGCAGAATATGGACAAAGTTGTGATGTAAGTACTGTTAGCAGTCATTAAACTGGACTGGCTATCATATTAGAATGTTGCTTTGGTACTTTATTCAATGAACGGCCACAATGAGAGATTCCAGCAGATATTCTCATCCTTTTTCTGTTGTGCACCACAAATATTCAAATTCAGAAAAGTTTATAACAGTAATGTTGGGGGAATCCAGGAGGCATCCCCATTAGCCACCCTACATTTTGCATTAGAAAAATGGCAAGAAAACAGAAACAATTGAGCTTTTCCAAGTGGTGGGGAAGTAAAGAAGCACAATCCTGTCTGATTCTTCAACATGAAACAGCACTTGGGTGCAACTTGCTGTGGGATTTCTTTTTTTTGTTTTTGATAAGTAGGGGATTTCTTTTTTGTTGGTTCCAAGCTTTGTGGGATTTTGAGAAATGCATGTGAAAATGCAGATTGAAGCACTTTGAAACTCCACTAAGACCGCTGATCGGCTGATGCAGTATAGTGATTTATTTGTCCACACAGGTTTGGTACTTTAAAGGAAAAACATTTGACCTCTTAAACTAGAAAAAGTTATTTGATTCATTTCATCACAGTCAAAGATCCCCCACCCCCAAGTAGGCTCAAGACACTCACTATGAAAAGCTATATTTATTTAAAAATTCCATGGAAACATCTGTAGCATGTATCAATGTCTTGAAGCATAGTGCAATCAAAATCATTGTAAGTCCAAGTCTCAATGGGCACTCATGTCGTAGATAATACAATTTTGGCTACTACCATCATATAAACACATGAGGCTGAAAAATTCATATTCAGAGTGGGGTTTCACAACTTCATCATTCATAATTTCTAAAAAAAATTATAGGTTCATTATTCATATTTGATTAGAGTTTTAAATATCATTGACACTGAAGTCCTCGGAGTTCCGCCGATCACGAGGCTTTTGGTATCATGTCTATATACTTTACATTGATTCTAATTACTTTACATTGATTCTAATTAGTGACAAAAGCTAAAATTCAATTTTTCTGAGAACACCAGTGTTAATGACTGGAGCTTAGCTATAACTTATTAATCCAGTGTTTGGTGTCCCCCATTTTATGAGGGATTAAAAAAGAATAATGTTACTTGTGTCCTCAACAGACACATTTCATAACACATTATGTGGCAACCATCACAACCACACATTAAAAAATTATTGTGGTTGTGATGGTTGTCACATAAATTGATTTAAGAATAGGAATTTTTGAATGATATGGTGCCGAATTCTAATCTAGACTTGTTGGATTAAAATTCAACAGTTCAGATCAAATGTGTTTTTAAGTGAATGTTAAAAGAGTCATTTGATCTGAACCGTTGAATTTTGATCCAACAATCCAGATTAGAATCCGGTACCATTCGACCCAAAAAAAACTAGTACATTAATGGATTCGCTATATTATACATGGGCCGATAGAAAAGATGTAAATGGGCCATTTATTATAGGTCCAAGTCCAACAATCTGATGTTAATGAAATTAGATTACAAGCATTAATTATTCAATCATGGACCACATCGAGAGAAGAACAAAAAAACAAAAAAAGTAAATAAATTAAATACTATCCTATTCCACAAACCTATCAAAAAAGTAAATTACCTATAAAAAAGTAAATAAATTAAATACAATCCTATTCCACAATTTTGACCGGAAGGAGAAAAAAAGGGGTTCATTTAAATGTATGCGGAAATAAAATATTATATCCGTATTTTTCGTCGAAAATTTCTATTTTCTTCTCCGTTTATATCATTTCCTTACATTTATTTATTTTTTGATTTACTAATACTTATTTTAGTAATGCTTTCTTCAAACATATCTCGCGTGCCGTACTTGGATATAATAATTGCAGTAATTTGCTAAAATATCAGAAAGAAGATAGTTTAATTTTATTGTATTAACTTGCTTTATGTAATCTTTTATTCGTATTCATATTCACAGTGTGTTATCTAATGCCGAATTTAAAAAAAATGCCGAATAATATGATCACAATGTTGAGAATTTTAATCTGAAACATCAAATAAGTCATATCTAATATGATTCATCGAAATCGAAAATTTAATTAACTTATTCGATACCATAGCATTCTAAAACCTTGGCGGAGCTGATGGGTTTCTTTTCTTCAACCTCCATATAGCTGCTGCTGTTTTATTCTGCTTTGTGATTTTTTTTTCCAATAAAAAGAGGGGCTGAAATGTTAGTTTAGAGGACCGAACGGCAATAGTCATAAAATTTAGGGTTCAATTGCAATATGTTTCCCATGTATTTTTTTTTTTTGATAATTGAGTGATTGCATTAAAAATGAATATTAAGGTTATGTACATTAATAAAAGTTTTAACAGAAAAGATTATGTACATTCTAATTTCCCAAGTAAAATTATAAAATAGCGAAGCCAAATTCTCTCAGAGTAACTTTACGGTGCCGAGTATTAATTGTCGAATGTGACTTATGTGTCGAATTCTAATAATTATTAGATATAACACGTGCCTAAAGTCACGGTGAAATTAAACAGATTGTTTGAAAAAGAGAAATTGCAGAATGAAACCTCATTTCAAAGCCGTCGAAAAAAAGAAAGAAAGTAATGGTTCAATGGCGATTGTCGCAGGATTCCGACGTACCTAAAATTTAAAGATTAATGAAAAGAGATAAAAGAAATTTAAAAAAACGGTAAAAAGACAATTAAAAATATCAAACACATTCTATATTAATATATGGATAATCGAGATTATGATACAACAACATTTAGATATGACACTTTTTATTTTACTTAAGTATGGCGCTCATTATTATAATTCCATATTTATTTAGTACCTACCATTCATCTCGTGTATATTTTTCAATTCTCTACAAAGAAAACTAAGAAGAAAAAAAAATTGCTCCATATTTTTCCGTTCTCTCTCTTCGATCCAATTCACCACATGAAAGCTCTGGTCTCATAGAATAGAAGAAACCCAGGTTTCTTCTCCTCCCTTCTTTCTACTTTCATGTATACATACAACTCCTGTGTTCATATATGTTGATGAATAAAGTGTATCTATATTTCTTCCATGTCTGTTTCTGTTTATGCAGTTCTCTGGCTTGTATTTCACGGTTTTTTTGCTTCACATCTAAACCCATTTCCCCAGCTTCCTCCACCCATGCCGTTCAACTTCTTCTTCATATGAACATGCATAAGTAGATATGTATATGATTTGTTGCGTATATATTTGTATATTCCTGTACATCTTATGTTAGTGATGTTGGATTTTTTAATAAATAAATAACGTTTCTTGTCTGGAATACGTGTGGAGTGTGAAAAGAGGTTAATTTAGTGGGATCGCATTGGGATTTCGACGAACCTGATTGCTTCTGTCTGAGTTGAAGATTTTCTCGCGAATGCCTTCCATGTTCGGCTGTGCATCATCTTTTCTGTTTGGTTTAGGAGATTTTTTTGAAGAAGGTTTCGTAAAATAATAATTTTGCTCGAATGGAAGTTATTTAGTTGTGGGTTGTGAGCTGAGATTGAGGTGATGCCTTGTATGGTATTTTTGCTTTGTAATTTGGTAAAGTGACTACCTTCACGATAAAATGTCTTCAGTTTTATGAATAATAGTGATGAATTTTTTTAGAACCGACAGTTAATGATTAATTATTGAGGTTTAACCGACAGTTAATGATTGATTCTTGAGGTTTAATCACAAATGGTTATTCTCTTCTGTTTCTAAGATAAATTCCTCTGTGGCATTGATCCAGTATGTTTAGGTTTGCTCCTTTAGTTCTTTTCTTTGGGTGGTTTGTTTTGGAGGTTTTGAAACATTCGATGCATTGTTTCACGTTTTTGTTTCTATAGCAAAATTCATTGTCTATGTAACTCTGTACGTAGCGGGTTTTTTTTCATGTTTGTGTTTCGAAGATGAGCTTTGTATTTGGCTCAATACGCTCAAGTTTGTGTAATTACAAAAAACGCTTACTTTTGTGTTCCCTTTATTTTCCATATAACCTATGAGATAGTGGCAAACTTTTCTTTATAAAATGACATTTCTCTTTCCTTTTTTTCCACTTTGACTTCATTGTGTGATCCTAAATGTTGAGTCTTTTTGGTTAACTTAGCAGCTCTCTGCATTTTCTTTTACAGTTGATGACGCATTCATCTTAATCTTCCATTACATTCTGCAAATATGGATTGGATTGTTGTTTTCACCTATCATACAAGCTGAGGCTTCTCAACTCATGGCTTGTACCTTGATTTTTCATTTAATCCCAACTATTTTCTGATAGGTGATCATTAACAATATTTTCATGGAATCGCCTGGTTTTTACAGCTCTTCTTTTTGGTTCATGGTGTTCTTATTGCAAATGATTTCCTTCCATTTGACTTCAGGAACTGTTTAAGCTTTATGTGCTTTGTAATTGTACTACCTTATCATGTAAATTCATAAACACATTTTCCCATATTTGTGTTCCTCCAATTTCTGCATGATTCTCATTCCAAAAAGCGTTCTTGGTCTGGCGCTGTTTGAATATGGAGAAGAACTGCATCCATGCAACACTTTCTGACAATTTGTTAGTATTATCTTCATTTTCAAACAAGGTGTTTGATCTCTTTGGCAGATGGATCCTGTTCATCCCGATCAAAATGCCATTTGCTATGATGGAACTCAAATTTCGAACTTATTTCCACCAGACAGTGATGGAGAGCCAGAGATTCATCCGAGAATAGGAGATGAATTCCAAGCTCAACTTCCTCCACTGATTGGAGGGACCAACTACTTATCAGAAGCTGGTGTTCATACCTATCTAAATTACCTCATCGGTTTGCCAATGCCATTGGCATGGATCAGTGAAAAACATGAAAAGTTGGGTTATGTTAATAGCTCACAAACCACAAAATTAGATTCTAAGGGTGGTATCCTGGAAGAGGTTTCTTTCTTTGGAAGTGGACCGTCCCAAGTTTCAAGAAATCCTGTTGAAGCTAAGAAGTTGGCTGCTGCAGAAAAGATGCGCAGGTGCAATCGTGCAAACTGCGTTTTGGTTCCTGAATCATCCGAAGACTACTGGAGTTCGTTTGAGACACAGAGTTTCATTCTGGCCTTGTACATATTTGAGAAAGACTTCATAGAGGTTAGGAGATTTCTTGGAACAAAAGAAATGGGGTCTCTGTTGTTGTTCTACTATGGGAAGTTCCATGGTTCACAAGCATATCGCAGATGGTCTGATTGCCGAAATATGAAAGGAAAGAAAGGTATTTATGGGAGAAGGTTGTTTTCTGGATCGAGGCAGCAAGAACTTCTCTCTCGGATACTTCCAAGAGTTCCAGAAGAATGTCACAATACACTAGTAGAGGTACTCAAGTTTTATATGTGCTGCTTATATTTTAAAGGTACTGCATTTTCCCGAATGAAATGTGAGAACCCAGGATGAAGGTTTATACAATATTTTTAATAACAGCACACAACCTACAAACTTGAAGGACAGGCTAGGCTAGTTTCGTATGTTTAGAAACAAACACGTATGTTAGATTGTGAATATTTAATCAAAAACACCTGTAGTATATATTTCATGTACTATAAGAGTTATTACCATGTACTCTTAATTTCTCACAATCATATTAGTAGGAATTTCCTTTCGAACGAAGAAAGACATGTATCCCGTCTAATATTTTCAACATGCTATATTGGATTTTGGTCTCAAATGCATCACTTAATATATCATTCCCTGTCATACCGATTCTATCGTTCTAACCTGTAATAGGCACAACAAAATGACACCCATTGTCGGTTGTGTAATGCTGTTTCTCTATCTGCAATGGTAGTATTTTTGCTATCTTTTAGTCTGGTCTAACCTCTGTTGTAATTGAATGATTGAGTCCTAAGACTAATGGAAAATCTCTTACATCATGGATCTCCAACTAAAAGCTTACAGAGACTCCATGTGTTCTCCGAAATCGGTATTCATTTCAAGTTTGACTTTCAAGAGATAAAATAAGTGAAAGAATGTATAATCTTGTGTGATGTATTTGACACATCTGATTATTTTCTCCCGTTTACCACAATACACTTGCAAATCAAAGTGATGGAGTATAAGCCTTCTCGTTGATTTCCAGTTATAGAAATAAAAGTTCAGCTATTTTATTTTCGACACTTCTCTGAATGCTGGGATGGGATTTATAATCTAGTACTGAGATCCTGTCCAATTAATCTCGCTTTGTATGGCGTCTCTCAAGTTTGGTAACTTTTACTCTTTTTAAGGTTTCCAAGGCATTTGCGGATGAAGATATCTCATTAGCAAGTTATGCCTCTTATTTGAAGTCAATGGTTGGGATGAACATTCTTGTAGAAGCCGTTGGGATTGGCACTGGCAAACAAGATCTCACTGCAATGGCCCTAGAACCTTCTAGATCCAGTCAAGTTATGCGGCCTGAGATACCAAGCGGAAAAGCATGTTCTACTCTAACTGCTTCTGAGATTATCAAATTCTTAAGTGGGGGCTACCGGTTAAGCAAAGCCCGGTCAAGTGACCTCTTTTGGGAAGCAGTTTGGCCGCGCCTGCTGGCCAGAGGTTGGCACTCTGAGCTACCTAAAGATCAGGCATATGCTGCTGGTTCCAAGAATTCTTTGGTTTTTATTATTCCTGATGTTAAGAAATTCTCCAGGAGAAAACTAGTGAAGGGAAATCACTATTTTGACTCTGTTGCGGATGTTTTGAGTACAGTTGCCAGAGAGCCTGGTATGATTCGACTTGAGAATGAAGAAGATGATGGCAGAGTGAAGAAAGAAGAATATGCATGGACCAGTGAGAGAAAAATGGAAACAGACTACATCGAACCGCCTGCTCGACAGAAGCCGTGTTTCCTGCAGCCCAGAACACCGAAGCGCAGCAGTGTCATGAAGATAAAGTTTACAGTGGTAGATACAAGTTTGTCTGATGGCAATGTAAGAGAAATAAGATCCCTTCCTTTTGGAATTTCAGATGTATCTACTGCTCAAGTGTTATTTCAAGTTAGTGATAAGGACACCCCCGAGGAGGCCAGTGTTGAATCCGGCACTATCAACTCCATCCATCGGAAGACAGCTAAATTTGATGGGAAAACATTTTGCGGAAAGAAAGATGAAAATCTTGATATCTTCTATCAAGATTCAGGTACTGTTTATCCTCATGGTGCCGCTGCATTACTCCCTGGTTTGAAGAAAAAGAAGGATTTTCCCAAAAACAATTCCAAGCCCGGGAAACTGAAGCGGAATGATGCAGACTATATGGTTCCTGCCACAAAAAGGCGCCGTGTGTTGTCTGCTTGTAATCAAGATGAAAGAAATTCTGGCTTGCTTCAATCCAAGATAGGCTCCGGAACAGATGTGAAAATGTCTAGTTGCTGCTCGGGCCCTCAAGAAGTTACCGATGATTCAGGCTTTTGTGGGGATAAATTGTCTTCCACTCGCGCGTATAGAGGCAGTCCTATTGAGAGTGCTGAAAACTCCAAAAACCAAACCCTCCTCATTGACCTCAACTTGCCTCATACTTTCCCGGAATCTGCGAACATTGTTTTAATTAAGGAAGAGCACGAAAGCAGTTCAATGAAAATGGAAGACAGCGCTTTGCCAGAGTCATCAGCAGCTGAGGCCAGATCTCAGCAGCAGACCAATACTAATCCTGGGAGGCATAGCACGAGAAACAGACCCCTGACATCCAAAGCAATGGAAGCATTAGTAAATGGATACTTGTCAGTAAAGCAGAAGCGTAATTCCAAGGAGATGACATCAAGACCGTCTAAGCGCGCCCGTGTACGGAGGGGGCCTGTTGAAGAAGCTGAAAATGGTGCTTCTAATTATGGGAATGGGAATGGGAATGGGAATGGGAATGGGAATGGGAATGCATCCGCTGATTCTCAAGTTTCAAAACAAGATATCTCCAGAGCGTTATCAGCTTGAGACTCCAATAGTGGGGGAGAAAGAACAGTCCTCTTGATAATTTCTTCATAGCATATTGACATTGGCGTTGGCATGTTTTACTGTATTATTTTACAGAAACAAAGGAGACGAAAATAAGAAAGCGTAGCTGCCTGCCCGCATGGCATCTGTAAATTTGATTTAACAAAAAATACGATTCTTGTCTTGTTTTTTTTTTGGTAGGTTACGATTCTTGTCTTGTTTTTTTTTATAAGTAATTGTGGTATTATATATATGTATAAACGTATTTACGATATTCATGCCTCTTGCCCGATTACAATTTAGAATTCATACAAGAGTTGAGATCTCTGCACCATTTGTTGAATCCACATACCAGATTGATTTTTCCAGCATTTCTCAGCGTGAGCCATATCTTCAACTGTATTTGTTCCACCATCCGAGGTATAATGATGAGTTCCTGCTCAAATATAATCTGATTTCTCCATCTCCAGATATGCCAGTTCATGATTTGCCATGCCGTGTTCCAAAATCTTTTCGGCCATGTTTGATGTGGGGCTTCATCAAATTGAGTGATATGCTGGGTAATTGAGTCGGGCAATGACTGAGGTAAGTCGAACCATTCATATACTAGCTCCCATACTTGCGTCGTGGCTGAGCATTTGAGAAATAAGTGGGCAACATTTTCGTGTTCTAGGTCACATAGCGGGCAGACGGGAGAGTCTATCGTCATTCCTCGCTTAGCAATGTTGTCTAGAGTGGGGATTTTGTTCAGCAACATCTTCCAATTGAATGCTGCTATTTTCGCAAGGAGGTCTTTGTTCCAGACTTTCGAAATTTCTGCAGGTAAGTTCACCTCCTGCCATTCAGCAGCCATGAGATGTTTAAAAATTTCTGCTGTGTTGTACTTGCTAAGGTTTCCCCCATTCCATTGCCACCGATCAGGTTCGTCTATGGAGCTCTTCGCACACTGCAGTTTAATTTCCAAATCCAAGAGTAGATTTTCCTCCTCATTGTTTAGAGGACGTATCCGCTGCCATAGCCATACCCAAGAATGCAGGTACATACCTTTATCCTGGACTTATATAAGCTTATCTGCTGCTAGTTGATAGAGAATAGGATGGCTTTGGAGCAATGCTTTTCCATTGAGCCAAGGGTCGATCCAGAATTTAGTTGTTGCCCCATCTCCAATATTCTTGCTCAATTTATCGTAGAACCAGTCTTGTGTCATCAAAGTTTTCACTATGTCCGCCCACCAGCTTGATGTTTTTACATTTGTTGGCTGAACTTTGTAGTTGAGTGTAGTTGCTGTGTTGTTCCCATACAAGGATCGGATTATATCTATCCACATTGCTTTCTCTTCCGTGTGGTATCGGTGTCCCCACTTCTTTAGGAGAGATTCGTTGAACTGCTTGAGCTGCTGGACTCCTAAGCCTCCTTTAATCTTTGGGTAGCAGATAGTCTTCCAACTAACCCACGATATTTTCTTTGCGCCATTCACCCTTCCACCCCATAGAAATCTCCTCAGTAGACTAGTAATGTTCCTCAAGATAACCATTGGGGCCTTGTATACAGAGAGGTAGTATAGAGGGATTGAAGAGAGTACTGCTTTGATCATTACTATTCGTCCACCGAACGATATATATCTTTTCTCCCATCCCTGTAATTTCCTCTCCAGTATGTTTAATACTAGTTGCCAAGTTATGGATTTCCTTGGATCTGCTCCAATCTCAACTCCTAGATAAGTGAACGGGAAGGTTCCTGTTTTGCAGTTTAGGATATCTACATGCTCATTAGCCTCCCCCCGTTCTAGGTTGTGATAGAATAGCTTACTCTTCATGAAATTAACCTTGAGTCCCAATAGCATTTCAAAAATTCTCAATACACTTTTTAATGCCACTGTGTCATGTGTTGATCCATCCCCGAATAGCAGAGTATCATCAGCAAATTGCTGATGAGTAATCCGCACCCTGTCTGCTCCTGCCTCATAACAGTTAAGATGCCCACTAGCTACTGCTCTCTGCAATAGCTCATGTAGCCCCTCTGCCACTATGGAAAATAACAAAGGAGATAGTGAGTCACCTTGGCATAGACCCCGTCCCATTTTGAATTCACCACACGGACTACCATTCACTGTGATAGAAATCCAGGCTGATTCAATGCACCCTTTTAGCCAAGCGATTCATTTACTGTCAAGGCCATATAGAGTCATCATTTTCCACAAATAGGGCCAATGCACAATATCAAAAGCTTTTTGAAAGTCGACTTTCAGCATAGAACACCTCTTCTTTTTTGTTTTGGCCTCAAACAGGACTTCATTGGCCAATACCACGCTATCCAGTATTTTTCTTTTTGGAATGAAGCCTGACTGATTATGTGAGATCAGTCTAGGCAGAATGTTACTAAGTCTGGCCGCCAGCACCTTTGTGAGTAGTTTATAGATACTATTAACCATTGATATAGGCTGGAAGTCTATAATAAATTGTGGAGATGCAGTTTTCGGAGCAAGACCTACCAGTGTAGCATTCATCCCTTTGATTAGCTTTCCTCTTCCCCAAAATTCCTCAAAAAAAGCCAGTATATCATCTTTCATCAAGGGCCAGAAGTGTTTTATGAACCTGAAGTTGAATCCATCAGGTCCGGGACTTTTAGAACTCCCATAGGACTTGAGGGCTTCAGTGATTTACTGTTCTGTAAACTTGGCAGTAAGCATTAAGTTTTCTGCCTCAGTCACCTTTTTCTTTAACTCCCACTCCATGGTTGGCTTAGGAGTGCTACTAGCTGCGTAGTGGATAGCAAACTCATCGTGAATGTGTTGCTTTACCACTGGAACTTCCTTTTTCCACTCACCATTGATGTTTAATCCAGAGATTGTGTTTCTGGATCTGTTATTTCTCATGCAACTGTGAAAGAATTTTGTGTTGGCATCTCCCTCTTTGAGCCATTTGCTTCTTGATTTCTGACATACCAAAGATCCATTTCTCTTGTTCAAGGTCCGTAATCTTATCTCAGCTTCTTTTCTTTCGATTTTCTCAAATTCTGTTAGGCCCTTTGCTCCAATTTTCATGTCAAGCTCCTTGACTTTTGCTTCTGTTTCTCTGATTTGGCCAGATAGTTCGCCAAATGTAGTTGCATTCCATTGTCCCCTTAAGCCTTTTCATTTTCTGGAAGAATATATATCCTGAAGTTCCTGACACAATGATATTCTGCCATGTTTCCTTGACGAAGGTTTCATATGCCGGGTGTGTGAACCATGCATCGATGAACTTGAACGGTTTGGGACCCCAATTGGTAGAGTCATTTGCCAGGATTAATGGACAATGATCAGAGTTTCGTCGATCTAGCACCTTTTGAGTTAAGTTCTATCATTTCTGCATAAAATCATTAGAGAGCAGAAATCTATCCAGACGGCTTGCACTCTGGCCTCCTGGCTGATACCATGTGTAGTCTCTTAGTTGCAGTGGTAAATCATTTAGCCCAGAGTCCTGCAGAAAAGTGTTAAACTCCTCTATTTCTCTTGCAACTATCTATGATAGGCTCGTTCTCTCCGTTGTACTTCTTACCACGTTAAAATCACCACATAGGCACCGTAGAGCATTTGGTTCCAGGCTAAACCATTGTAAGATATCAGCCCACAATCTTTTGTTCCCATCTAGTGTACATGGGCAATAGATATTCATGATTTTTACTCTTTGTTGATCATTTCCCTATAGTCCAGACAGTTCCAGAATTCCTCCAGTCTCCCAATGTTCCTGTAGTCTAAATGAATCTGTTTTCCACACACAGAGTAGCCCACCTGATAGGCCATTAGATGGCTGTATCAGGCATTCAATGTCCCCGTGATTCCGTAGCTTATAGCATGTTCTCTATGTGATATTCTGCATTTTTGTTTCTTGGATACATACGAGTTGAATATCATGCTGCTTAATGATGTCGACAATCTCCTTCCTCTTGTGTATTCCATCAAATCCTCTTATGTTATAGATGAGAATCTGCATTAAAAACCAGTTGTAATCACCTGCACAAGAACAGATTATCAGTTCTGGTTTTCTTCTCTGTCTCGTTTTTTCAGTTCCATTATTGTGTTCAGTTGCTTCTCATTCATTTGTATTCCAAGACTGTCTGCCATCATTATCGTCTTCTCGGCTTCTTTCCTGATTTCATCTTGAGTGTCTGGGATAATATCATCTGTATTATCCCTTAGGATAAGCTCCTTTGCCATCTCAATGTTTTTCTGCCTCATTATGTCCAACCTTCTTTTTCTGTTGTCACGCGTTTTCTGTTTTCTCAGAAGTCGTGCTTGACAATGATTGAAGTGGTGGCATGTAACTGTCCTTACTGTCTTCATAGGGCCAAATCCAAAAGCCCCATTGTGGTGGCAAATATTACTAGGCCTTATGGGCCTAGTTGAGCAGTTCAAGCACCTCCTTTTTTCCATTCTTCGGGCCTTTGTTGCTTTATTCTTTCTCAAGTGTTCAGACTCTCCTGGATCTTTTTGAATCAGCGTTAATATTCCATTAGTGACATTAATGGAACTATCTGGGAAAGGTGTTGACGCTGCCCTTTTTGAATTTTCATCTTCCCGAGCCTCTTTTTCCAACAGCGTGGTGCGCGGAGTTCGAAAGAATGCATTTAATTCCTATCCATCTGAACTCCTCGCCAGAGATGTGTCATCACTCGTTTTCTCCGTCGTGGACTCCGCCGTCTGGCTCGTCAAGAGATTTCCACCTGAGAGCGAGTCAATCGGTTGCTCTTCCTCCACTTCAATTTCGTATATGTGCCCATCTATTGTAATTAACTTGTAGCAGTTTAGCAATTTTCGTCTCGCCATCGATATTTGGATTCTGCAACTTTTCAAATTTTTCCGCTCAATCGAGTCTTTGTCAATTTGAATAACTCTGCCAAACTGGGCTCCAATCCACTGAAAGCAGGGCTCCGTCCAAGCATGAAGGGGGAGTCCTGTAATTTGGATCCAAGATTGTCTTTTTGCGATTTCAATCCCATCGTTCCATTTCTGGATTGAGGAGAATAATGTGTTTTGCTCCTGAGAACCAAGCAAGATTAGGCGATCAGTTTGCTCATGCGACACCCCCTGTATCAGTATCTGGGTATCAGATAGTGCGGTTAGGGAGAAACCCATGTATCCTGATACTCTCATTTTCTTCTCAATCTCTATCATTTCTTGGCTACCTGGGAGCTTCATTTCGGCCACCAAGGTGTTCAGAAGCCAAGCTTTATCTTCAAGGTTAGAGTGGAATTCATTGTCGATCTCCATCTCCATTGCAGGTTCTTCATCACCCTCATTGGTCAGTGTTTTGGCATAGGATACACCAGGGCGCATCTTGCTATCCTTTTGAACTAATAGCACTGGCTTAGTTTCTTGTATTGTACCTTTTCTAGTCACCTTGCTTCCATTGTTCAGATTTTCCTTTTGCTGTTGGTATTGCGCCATGTTAACTGGATTGCATGTCCACCAACCACTCGTCCATTTATCCTTTCGGCTAGCAGTTCTGGGTTGCGCACAAGGCCAAACCTTGCGAACCCAAATCTTTTTCCATTGTTACCCAATTTTGTTGCAATGTATACATCATGTAGTACATGTTCCCTGAATAGATTACCAGCACGCTTCGCGTCCTAACCAAGCGGAAGTTTGTGAAGAATAGAGAAACCAGTCTTGACCTCATCTCTCTTATGTTGTCAGTGTTGATTCCTTTGTTTTCTCGTCATTTTTGGACTGGGAAAGATAAGTTGCTATTGAACAGGCTTTCGGCGTGTCACCAGTGTCCATTCGCCTTCTTCCTCCGATTCTCCAGGCCCACCAGAGTGATCTCCCGTGAGATTGTTGTTGTTATCTTCACTGCTGACTATCTTTTTCCCTTTTGCAGCTCTTTGATGCTCCACCTCCTCATTCGCCGGCGCTGGTTGTTGCTCCGCCACTCTCCTTAAGTTTGCGTTGATGTACGATTCTTGTCTTGTTGATATCAGTGTTTTTGCTATTCCTTCATTTTGCCTTCTGGGTAATCATGCTTACAGTAGTCGTTTCATTTCATTTTAACCTTTGTCACATACCTCTTGAGATCGAAATCTACTTCTGGATATGCTCCAATGGTAAGTGTTCATCCGAAATGATATTGGTTGTGGCTATTATGATAACATGAGATCAAGATATATTCAAAAATAAATGGGAGAATTTGCATATGGTACCTCAAAGGGTCATTCAATCCCCACAAATGATATACCACAAGAAAATATTGACAAGAAAAGCTCAAAAAATGAAGTGGCGAAAAAGGATAGAATGTCAAAAAAGCGTGGGTCAGGCCACGACCCAATCACATGACGACAAGTGTGTTTCTTGTGCTTTTCTTGCACAAATTTCTTACGTCATATCATTTCTCACGCTTTTTCATGCTATAACTATGCCTATCCGATATGGGGGTACATATGTATCTCAACCTCCTTCCTTGGAGGCATCATGTTAAGATAAGCTATCCCCAAATGGCTATGGTGAAAAGGAATGAAAGATGAAAGAAAGAAAAAGGAGGTTGATCTCAAGACAAGATGTACTCTAACCAGTCAGATGTAGATTCATAAACTACGAATGTAACGGCACCGGCAGGGGCTGCTTTGACTATCGATGGTACGATGCCCTTGTAGAGGCCGGCCCAGCCTTCTTTCTGCAGTATCTGGCGAAGACCATCACACATGTTTCTGTAAGCATGTGGTTCCACGCGGGTGCCATATCTCGTATCTCTCTGCAGTCCCTCAACCTAACGAGGAAAAATATTAGGATTGTATGTATGCACATGGATATGCATATCCAGAAGATGTGCACAGAGTATCTAGTGTATGAGTGTGCGTCGAACAAGAACCATGGCAACTAGTAATGTACGACAAGCTGTCATTTGTTTTATAGCAGACGAAGTTGAAGGTTCCCCAAAATGGAGCCGAGCATAATTTTCTCAACCATGATTTTCAATAAATTGGAATAAGCAAGAGCCCAAAAAATCTATCGAGCGACGCCTAAACATGATTAGCCAATTCATGCTACAAAAAATATAAATTTTCCAATGAATCATAAGATTAAACGAAAAGAACCTTGGGAAAATTGAGGAGGAGATGGAGGAATGAGGGCTGTCACTGTCACTCTTTAACAATATGCCCAGAGTCAAAACTACTTTCTTAGTCGTAATTTATACGGACAGGACGCGGATTCGCACCCCGACACAAGTCTGCAAAATGTAAAGAACGTCACACCTCCCGCAATATTGCGTAAACCTATCACGTTTGAAGTAATGCGTAGTGACCTTCCACAATTTTGGTACAAATTAGGAGAATCACACGATTTATTTTTTCGAGAAGAAACTAATATGAGTAACTGAGTTTTGCTCTACATATTGAAACGAATACTGCGCTAAAAAAATCCACTCTTTTCGCCTTTGATTCATCAAAAAAATTTGCCAATATTTTTGAAATTCTTGCGTCAAAAACTTTTAGGATCGTTCATTGATTTTGATTTCGGCGTTTTCGGTGTTAAGAAAACTAAAATCCTATTAAATAAGCATTTTAATATCAACTAGAATATTGTCTGTGGCTGAAGCCACTGGTACGTCAAATGACTCGTGCGAAAACGTAAAATGACCCATGTCCGAACGTAAAATGACCTGTGTCTGAAGTTACCCGTGATTGATGTAACTGATACAT
>JAOYMZ010000019.1:1788258-1801946 GCA_025802335.1 Pinguicula primuliflora | reverse complement strand
AATAATATATATTACTCATATTTGAAATATTCTTACACATATTGTGTTTTTCTTTGGGTATCAATTTTTCATTCATCTATACATCATATATCATTTCGTAATTGTTTATATACCATCTTTAGCCTTTTTCGAAGCTTAAGTGGAATCTCTACGAAATGCATATTTTCCAACAGCGACTGCCAAACTGCTATCCTTCAAGGAGAAGTTCCTGCTGGGGTTAAAGGATTCGCACCCACAGGCCTTCTTCCAGGGGCACCACGCGAGACCCATCTGCCTACATGACGGGGAAGTCACTCATGCGACCGTTGAAGGAATCCCCTCCGTCTCCTTTTCCGACCGTGTGCACCAGCAGATTGTCTGGAATTTAGAGTTCAGCCTGGTTTTGAATGCCCAACTGAAGAAGATCTGGTATCTCATTACAGACGGGCTTCTATGATCTCTAGGAAACGAGCTCTTATGCCATTTTTGGCTGGATCCATGGGTGCCAAATTAAAAACTCTTGATCGTCCTGGTATGTATTAGTCCTTTGATACAAGAATTGCAGGCCCTTACTAATTTCTATATTTCCTTGACAGAGATTGACAATGAGAGCACCTCCAGACCTACGTACCGGACGACATTATACAGATTATTCGTGGAATACCTCCACCCAATCCCATGGCCAGAAATGATACCCCAACATGGAAACTCTCAGCATCGGGCAAATGCACTACAAAATCAGCCTATGTGTTTATCAAGGAACCGTCATGGAACAAGGAGGAGGAAGGAATCTGGAGAACGATTTGGCATCTCCAGGTCCCTGAATAGATTACAATTTTTGTCTGAAAGCTATATCGGGAGATCCTCTGGACGAATCACGTATGTTGGAGACAAAAGATAGCCGATAGCCCCAAATGCCATCATTGCCCGCTATTAGAGACAGCTCTTCATGTGATAAGAGACTACTGTCGGAGCGGGCAAGTTTGGACACGATTGCTAGGAGACAGTTCTGGCAAGAGGTAGATGTCAAACTATGGATTAAAGCTAATTTACAGTCTCAGTTTTTTGTAGGTCCAACCCCGATGCCATCTGGTTTGCAATTACATTTTGATTGCTATGGAACGTGCGCAATGTGGAAATCTTTCAGCAAGTGGAAACAATAGCAACCAGCATTGTGATTCGGATCTCAGCTATGGTAAAAGAGACATTCTAGAGTCTACTCATCCGGCGACAATGGAAATGTGATGCTAGACCATGCCAGCGATCTACGAGGATGGGAGGTCCGAGCAGCTCCGTCCTCGGAGGTGACCATCTCCTTCCCTAGGTGGACAAAACAATCGTATGTTCTCAAATTTGCCTCCACCTGAAATAGCTACACTCCGGTTGGATGGGGCAGCAAACCAACATACCGTAGGTATTGGCGGGCAGGTGACAAACGGCTAGGGAGAGAAAATAGTTAGCTTTTCACGGCGTATCGGGACAGTGCAACCTCTCGACACAGAATTATAGGCCATTCTGGATGGACTACATCTACCCTCGACTAGCAGTTTTACAGTGTTATCCTGTCTGTGCGACGCAACGGAAGCTATACTTCTGATCAGAGCAGGAAGGGATGGTGCAAGCCAGAATCCTATAGTGCGTCGCATCGATGGTTAGCCAAATCCTTTGATTGGTTTTCCATTGTGCACGTACCGCGGAGTTTGAAAAATGAGGCTGATAATCTGGCCAAGCTAGGCCTGTGTTGGCCTAATTTTGAGTTGAGATGATGGGTAACTTTGGGCGAGGAATCTGGAAGGTGGGTACAGGCATCACAGGGTACTAGCAACCCAGCTCTTGCATCAAGTCATCAACAGTTTGGTCCACCGTGATTATCAGGACAACCTGTGTGTTGTGGAGCGAGCTCCTTTAAGTTTTTAAGTCTTTAAGTTTCAAGTTAGTTTTTGTTTCTGGTTTTTTGTTTCTGCAATGGCTGATTTTTGGCCTCCCTCGTATGGAAAAAAACATTTGATTGTTTTTTGGATTTGTTAAGTAATATGGTTTATTTTTATTGTTGTGTTTATGGAATAAGCATGAATGTCAATCATTTTCATTCGAGCAATGCATATGTACTATCAACTTTGACGTACTTCATAAATCCCTTTAAGTGACAACCATCACAACCACACACACAACCACACTCATTTTCTAATGTGTTGTTGTGATGGTTGCCACATAATGGGTTTATGAAAGTGTGTCAAAGTTGAGGGTACAAGTAGCATTATTCTTTTCATTATACTAAGCCATCAAGCACTAATTCGATTGAAGATGAACGGGAAGGGATGTAGATCTCATCACGCATACCCAAAAATCCTAATTATTTTATTAAATACTTTTTTTGGTAATTAACATTTATATATATATATATATATATATATATTGATAATTAAGAGATTTTCATTCCAGAAAATCAGATATTTACATATACAGGTTCGCACTATATCTCAGCCAATGTACTACTCAGTGTTCGAGAAGTCGGCCGACTAGTCGATTAGTCAGCCTCCTTCTAGATGGCGCCCCGTTTTGGGCCTATTCGGATGGGAAAATTGGCCCGTGTACCAGGACAACAGTGTTCTAGAAGTCGGCTGATTAGTCGGCCGTTCTGACCGATTAATCGGCCGTCCTGACCGATTAGTCGGCCGACTTCTAGAACACGGGCCAACTATTTTTTTTAAACTCTGGGCTAGTTTTTTTTTTTTTTGGGGGGGGGGGGGGTTGTCGGCCGCGTGGGCGGCCGGGAGCCGACCCGACTCTGACTTCCGACTTCTCGTACACTGGTACTACTACATAACTGCATGACTTAAAACACTTATATTCATGGTTGGACTGGTACTCGAAGCCAATCTGATAAACTCGTAGACACAGCAGCACGGCCATGAGCAGTGAGCCACTGCCAGACTTCAATCTTTATGCTTTCAACCACGTCTACTTAATTTTCCTAATCAAAGCGAATTGCATTGCGCTCACGCCACTGACGCCATACAACAGCCATCCAGATCGCCATCCAAATTTCTTTACCCTTCTTCCCCTTCACTTGGTTCCAATGCGCTGCCAAGTGCTGCATAGGATCCGACTGTCTGATGATTTTGGTGCCCAGCCATTGAGAGATTTCATGCCACAGTTCTTCAGCCTGCACGCATTCAAAAAACAAGTGTTGCACAGTCTCATTTTGAAGTCCACAATACACACATCTCATGCATGATAACTGGACAGTCACCCCTCTTGTCTGGATATTAGCCATTGTTGCTATTCAATCTTGCAACAACCTCCAAACAAAACACTGCATTCGTCTAGGCACTATTTTACACCATTCCCTGTTCAACTCCTTCTACTCGTGCTCACTTATCTCTCCTCTGGTATCTGTTTACAGCAAGTATGCCGAAGCGACTGAGAATATACCTGTGCAGTCAACCTTCCAGAGCCATTGATCCTCTATATTGTGCCTCAGTGCCTGCTCTTCAACTATCCTTTGTAGGCTTCGAAGTCTGTCTACTTCCCAGTCTCGAAGCTGTCGTCTAAATGTGAGTTTCCAGAGGTGCTGTGTATCCATGTTGGGTTGCAGTTCACTTACCGTAGCTTCCTTACAGTTACTCAGCTTGTACAGGTCTGCAAATAGAATCGCAAAACATCCACTTCAAGTCCAGTCAGCTTTCCAAAATAGAGTTTGCCTTCCTGAACCAATTCTGATATGGAGATTTTCTCTGAACCAGTCACCCGAAGCCATTGTGTCCCAGATGTCTCCCCAAAGCTTTGAGACATTGTCTGGCATTGAGATCAAGCCATAGTCCGCATAGGCATCTCTGCTATTCATATATTTGGATGTTATCACTTTAGACCCCAAGCTTTGAGGCACCTTTTTTAACCTCCATAGCCACTTTACAAGTAGTGAGGTGTTCATGGCTTCAATGTCTCTTATTCCCAAACCACCTTCTTCCAGTTTCATGCACAATATCTTCCATTTAACCCAGTGGATAGGATGGGTTTTAGAGCTGCGACTCTTCCATAAGAAGTTGCTCAAGCGGCTGATGATATTCTTCATTACAGTCTTTGGCATTCTGTATAAAGATAGATAGTAGACTAGCAGACTTTGCAGAGAGGATTTTATCAGTGTTAATCTCCTTACGAAGTTCAAAAATTTGCAGTCCCATTTCTCAATTTGAGCAGATAACTGCTCTAACAAACTGCTCCACATTCGTAGCTTCCCCGGGTTATCTCCAACCGGAAGCCCTAAGTGCATAAAAGGGAGCTCTCCCATAGAATAATTTAAGGATTTCGCTCTTTCTTCCATTACTTCCTTACCCACATTTTGCCCATATAGTTGGCTTTTGCAATAGTTCACAGACGGTCCGGACATAAGCTCAAATATTTGCAGTATTCCTTTCACCGTGAAGACGTTAGAGGCTGTATCCTCCATAATCAGAAGCGTATCATCGACATATTGAAGATGTGTTATCTTCTCTTCACCCACAACTGCTCCAGTCAACAAATTCTGTCTTACTGCCTGCTTGATCATCATTCCCATCCCTTCAGTTGCTAATAAGAAGAGTAGAGGCGACAGAGGATCACCCTGACGAAGCCCTCGCTTTAACTTGAACTCTCCAAAACTACTTCCATTCACTAATACTGCTGCATGAGCTGAAGAGGTACATACTTGCATCCATTTCACCCACTGCTCACAGAAGCCGAACTTTCACAACATATCATATAAGTAATTCCAGTTTACCGTGTCAAAAGCCTTTGTAAAGTCCACTTTGAACAGCAGTAAGGGCTCCTTAGATCTCTTATAAGTATGAATTATTTCATTCGCAATTAGGATCCCATCCAAGATCTATCTTCCTTTAAGAAATCCAGTTTGCTCCCGTCCAATTATCTTTGCCATTGCCACACTCTGTCTACCAGCCAACAATTTGGATAAAACTTTGTAACCACTACACACTAAGGAAATTGGCCGATATTGATCCAGAGACAAAGGGTTGATCACTTTTTGTGCTAGTGTAATCCAAGTACCTATCAATCCTTTGGCTAGTCTTGACTGATGGTAGAACTCTTGAATGAAACTTATAAACTCTGGCTTTACTATTTCCCAGAAAGTCTGAATGAAGTAGAAATTATAGCCATCAGGGCCCGGGCTTTTGGTTGGAGAGCAGTCCCATACCACATTTTTTATTTTTTCCTCTGAGAAGGGTGCTGGCAGTTCCTCATTATCTTCTGCATTTAAGCTTCTATCCACTGAGATATTAAGGGTCGGTCTAGGCCAGTTCTCGTCCTCATACTGTAACTGAAAGTGAGCCCTAATTGCCTCCTTCACCTCCGAGACCTCTTCAGACCAAGTATCTTCAATTTGCAAACCTCTGATAGTGTTTTTCTTTCTATTGTTTTTCACTCTGGCATTGAAATATTTGAAGTTCCCATCTCTTTCTTTAATCCATTTTGACCTTGCCTTCTGATACAGCAGTTTTGATTTGCTATCATATGCTCTGGTTAGTTGAATTCTCAGGCTCCTCTTATCCTCCTGTTCTGCCTCAGTCAAATCTCGGGTTTCAGACATCAGATCCAGCCTCTCAATATTCATTTTACAGTCTTCTACTTTTCTGTCCAGATTCCCATACACAGTTTTATTCCAAGTTTGCAGCTTACCTCTCATTATGCGCAACTTATTGTGCAGTATAAATGCTTTAGTACCAGTTATCTGGATTTTTTCCCATTCTTTCTGTACAAAGTCTCTGAAGCCTGGCACTTCACACCAGCCATTGATTGTATTGAATATTTTTGGGCCCCAGTTTATCTTTTCCTTTAACAAAATTGGACAGTGATCGGAGAGGCCTCTCTCCATTGCATATTGATAGCATGATGGCCATTCAACCAACCATTCATCTGACAGTAGATAACGATCTATTCTACTAAGACTAGGACCCCTGACACAGGTATAGCTCTTTCTCTGAAGGGGGAGATCAACTAAACCACCACCTTCAATAAAGCGGTTGAAGTCATACATTTCTCGACGGTTAGGAGGTGATGTTCTTTTCCATTCTTCTGGGATTCTGACAGCGTTAAAATCCCCTACAACACAGTACCTTTGGATATTATGATCTGAATTATATTACCGTATTCGACCTAGAGTTCTCTCTTTTCCGCTACTGTTGACGGTGCATATACTATTACTATGCGTATCTCCACCGATTCCACTCCCCATAGTCCAGTGACTGATAAGAAACCCTCCTCAGAATGGGCATGTAGCATTTTGAATAAGCTTGCTCTCCAAATATACAGAATTCCTCCGGATCGACCACTTGAGTCCCTGTGGACCATTTCAAAGTCATCATCAGTCCAAAGCAAACGACATCTTGATTCACCAAATCGTTCACATTTCGTTTCTTGTAGGCACAAAAAGTTCGGTTTGTGCTTAGCTTCCATTTCTTTAACTACTCTCATTTTGTCAGATGTTCCCATTCCACGCACATTCCACGACAACATCTTCATTTGTCCTGGATTAAAGAATTTTTCGTAGGATTCCGCTTTAATTTGTTTTGATATAACTCTGAAGCCGAATTTTCTAATTTCTTCAATCTAGTTGTTATCTCTCCTTTCGACAACTGAGAGGATACTCCTAACTTTCTTGCTAGACCCCATATTTTTTGAGCACTCGAAGGTGATTCGCTTCCTGAGTTCAAGTCTCTATCTTTTCGCAGGAGCTCGTTTTCATTAGTTTCACTGCTTTCATCCGAGTTTGAAGACTTCTGACTCTCTACCTTCTAGATTATTGTTGTATGCATTTTTAGTTTTTCTTTTGATCTTGCTACAGGATCCAGGTCCTTTTGTATTATTCAATCTAGACTGTTTGGGGACATTCCCAAGTATTCTTTCAAGCCAAACGGATCACTTTGTTGCATCAATGCTCATACCAGGGTTGCACTGATTTCTCCCTCCATTTCTTTCTCCTCTATAGGTCCCTTATTTTCTGCTTCTTTTTCCACATTTGATGTTGAAGCTTCGGACAACGTTTTTGGAGACTGAGGGCTCAATATGGGATTTGGCCTCAAAAGTGACAAAGGTGACACTTTCGGACTAACTTTTGCCAGAGTTGGCCAGCTTTCTGTACGGCTGTTTCCGTTACAGCTTGCTCGATTTGCTGGATCCCAAACTCTGTTACTTGCTATCTGTTCTTCATCCACTTTTATCACAAAGACTTCCGACTCAGTTTCCACTTTTACCATACTGTTGATCACTGAATTAGAGGCTGTCATTATCAGCACCCGCCCATACTGCATTTCCGACCTCTCAGTTGTTTTCTCATCCACTTTCAACACTGTTCCCAAATTCGAACATACTTCACTAAAGAACATTGCATACCAACAATGCAATGGAGCACCCCTTACCCTTACCCAAGCAGGTCTCATTAATTTCCCTTCCATACATTTCCAGGGCCGTAGGTTATGCATACACAATTTTCCCACAGTTTCTTCATCACTCAGCAACTTCAACTGTTGTTCAGGGGTTTTCAGACGGATTAAAAGTTTGCCTCCCTCCAATCTAACCGCCTCCCCTTGCTCATATCCAGATTGCTCGAGAGTCTTACTCATACTGTTAATATCCAGAATCGGAGAAGGGTATCCCACAAGACAGCTTTCTAGCCACAAACTTTCATCAGAAGAGGGTGAGAATTTTATTACTGTAACCGTATCAGTACTTGCTTCGTTAATATTGTTCGAAAACAAAGTAGAGTTCTGAGACTTACCTCCCATTTTCTCAGCTTGGCCTGCCTGCCCATCAGCTTTGCCACGAGCTTTGTTGACGAACAGTTGAGTGCTTCCGATTATGATTCCTCCGACCTTGCTTATAATGTCATCCAGATTTGTTGATTTAACAAATCTCACGGAGCCATATCTTTTTCCCTTGAATTCCATCCTTGGGAGCGCGAATACATCACAGACTTGCGCATAGAACTCGAAGAATTGCCATAAATCTTGCTCATTCCAGGAGGCCAAAAAGTTCGAGACATACAGGGATACTGAGTTTGCACGAATTTTGTTGATGAATGCCGGAAGCAATTTTTTAGGACCACCGATTCGTGAGGTCCCCTTTCCTTTCCGACGAGTTTTTCCCCGAGAACCCATTGTAATCCACGGGTTTTCCTTCATAGCAGTCGGCTGCTGATCATGTCCACCTTCTACGCTCACAGAGGGCGCTTCAGACATCTCTAATCGACGATTAATCGGAGCTAGGGTTTACTATTGAGAGAGGTCACCAACAGAGAGAAAAATCGGCATCTAGGATTTACTGTTGAGAGAATAATTTCATAAGTTAATCTGCATTATTGAGTACATATTTGACCATCAAATTCGTTTGGGCATTTTCCTTTCTCGGAATTTAGGAAAGCTCCACATACGGAATATTCTAAGCAGTGTGATGGCCTTTAGAATGGATAAACTATTCCTTACTTTCTCTTGATCATTCAGTGGTTGAACGAGCTCTTTGCACTCTGTAAATAAATGTAGGTTAGCAAAATCATTTAGGATTGCAAGATTAAGCCCATGACATATTCCCCAAAGTTATGCAATGAAGGGTGAACATCTTCCAATATAGATACTGAAGCCAAGTTTTCATGTTCCCTATGAGTTTTGAAAATAACTAGCGACTGCTGCTTTTCCATTGTGTCTGATCACTGCTGCATTGATGAACAAGTCAAGTTTATGTTGATGAAAAAAAAGTTTATGTTTATGTAAGATTGGTCCTGGTCTCGTACAGGAATACTTGCTTGGTAGATTGGATGATTGCCCAAATTTGGAATTGGTTTGGAATGGTTAATATTCTACTGCCATCGGTATAATTCCAAAATAATGTCTTATCTAATAAACCAAAAGGGAAGTGATATACCCCCTAACAACCCATCACAACTTTGCTAAAAAACCCATCACAACACAACTAACACAAAATGAATAAAAATAAATAATAAAAATTGTGTGAAGATAGCATTTTACAGACACAAATGGTTTAAGTCATCCGTGTTTGGGATATTGCTGATTTGCTCAATTTCCCCCCTCTGGGGTGTGTCAAGAGCAAACAATCACTCAGTTGATTTATCTACAGACAGCAAGAGCTGTTAGCAGCAGTCATACACTAATGCACAGACATGCTCCAATTTCATTGACACAGACTATTAAACTACGCACAAATCCATCCCATCCCTTCATTTCAATTGCCGTGATCTGCACTGGTTCACATTTTGAGGAGGAAACTGATACTGCATCACAGCAAGACTTTGCGAAGAAAGAGACCAGATTTACGAGCTTCCTGCGGGTTCCTCAGCGGTCAGCGTCAACAAAACAGGAGTTTCGGGCTCCTCAAGCTTGTTAGTCCTGGTGTTGTACAGGGAAACAATAAAAACTAGGGAAAAAAGCAAAAGGTAAATGCAATTTTGGACAGTGCATCAGGAAGATGGAAGATCAAAACATATAAAATGTTCAACTGTAAAGCTAAATCAGAGAATCCGGTAAAGCAAGCATGCAGTAGCACATGAAAAAACTTGCAAGAAAAGGAGAACGCCGTACTTGCACGTTTTTTTGTTGTGACCCAGGCCCTTGCACTTGCTACATTGAAGTTGGCGTTTAATTATATCCGCAGACTCGACCAATTTCAACTTTGGTCGTCCTGGAGGACGTTTAGTAGGGGGAGGAGTTACAATAGTTGCTTCCACCAGTTCACTTCTCTCTGGTTTCTCCACATTTGGCATGGGGTTTATAGATTCGGCGTAAGTTAAGCGATAGCTATCAGTTGCGAAGTATCTGGAACAATATTCATAAAGGTCCCGGCCGGTCCATTCAAGAACAGCAATACCATGGCAGCAAGGCAGTCCGCTGAGCTGCCAACCCTTGCAACCACAAACCCAATGACCAATGTCAACTATCTCAACCGACTCGCCACCGTGCACCTCAAACATGCTATCATGCAGGGGAAATACTTGAAGTGATCGTGCTTTAGACATCTCATGCTGAAGTTTATCCTCCATAAAAGGTGTCAATCTCGTTACCCATTGACTGGATTCAAGTCGACGCGCATAAATCAATTCCATGATCTTGCCACGCAGTACATCAACCATTTGCGTTATAGGCAACTCATCCACCTCAGACACCCAACTATAGAACTGTTGACCAAAGTTGGATGTCATATGGTTGTATCTAAGGCCACCAAAGAAGGCATTCGCCCAGTGGTCCCGCTCACTGTTAACAACCCAGTTATAAGCCTCCTCCGAGATGGCCTTTATATTCTCAAGGCACCTTTCAAAAACTTCCGGCTTGGTTGCGTATGCAGCAGCGTAGAAATCTTGAACCATAAGACGCCTGGCATCATGAGAAAATTGCCCTTTCAGATCCTTATTAAGCTTCTCAGCAAGACAGCGCAGGCAGTAACCATGATAGCACTCCCCAAATATTTTGAGCAAGGACTCTTTTATGCCTTTCTGAAAGTCAGAAACAAAAGTAATTTGCTCGGATGTCGAAAGGGCAGATTTCAATTGCAACAGAAACCAATGCCAGTTATCCTCAGTTTCTTCATCTACCACAGCAAAAGCTACAGGGAAAAACTCATCATTCCCATCAGCAGCTGTCGCAGCCAATAAAGTTCCTTGATATTTGGAGTAAAGAAGAGTGCTGTCGATAAAGAGAAGGGGACGGCACTGATTGAAACCACAAATAGATGCATGAAATGATACAAACAACCGGCGGAAACTCGAATTGTCCTTCGTTCCATACGTCGCCACACTACCTGGATTAGTTTCGATTATCTTCTCGCAGAAAAATGGTAGCTGAGAGTATGCCTCTTTATACGAACCCTGAAGCTGCTCTCTTGCAATCTCCTTGGCACGCCACGCCTGAGTATAGTTTAACTGAATGCCATAGTCCCGCTTGATATCACTGGCAATGTCTTTAGGTTTATAATTTGGAGACACTTTCAGCTTCTCCCTTATGATACTTCCTATCCATCCTCTGGTTGCCCTATAACCAGCTTTCACAGTTGCCCCTTCACAAGTATGCTCTGGATTCATTTTCTTTATACATATTAATTGCGTGGTAGCCAACCTCGATGCATATATACGCCATGGACAGCCTTCCGTTTTGCACTTGGCTGTCACGCGATGGCTGTCATTTTTCTTGTACTTATAGGAAAAACCGTGTGCGATGGAGTATTTATGGAGAGCTTCACGAAATTCTGCAAAGGTATTAAATCTTTGGTCAACACCAGTAATGATATTCTCCCACTGAGCTGCTGCTCTCCTATGCTTCTCATCGTTGCTGAACGTGCACAAAACTTGTGGCGCAGGTTCAACTGGCTCATCAGATACAACTACTCCATCGGTCTGCATTGCATCCACAGGGGCATCGAAAGGAATTTCTGCCTCAGAGACGGTTGTCCTGCTCGACCTGCATAATGAAAAGCAAACACAATTCAATGGAAGGAAGAACCGCATGCTGTAAAAATCATAATGCAGTGATTTTAGCAAAGCATTGCACAAGTTAGGTCAATAATAAACCTCCACTTGCAACACTTCAGGCCACCTTACTGACTTTATTCGCAACCCTTTTTCTTTATGATCTCCTTCTCTTTTATCTTTCAAGAAATTATATTCTTCACGAACTAGATTAGGCTTGCAAATCTACAGCAAGCTACTATCATTCCATAACACTGGCTTAATCATAAGAATAATACAACAGCAGCAGCAATAACAACAAAGGTAATAGCTTGTTTGAAAAACTGTAACAATCAAAATTTTATTGGTACCCAAAGGTATGTGAAGAGGTTTCATTTATTTTCTAAAGATCACTTATGGAAGATTATTTTTCAAACAGCTTTCTTAATTACAAAATTCTTCAGCTTGATTTTTCAAGGAATTAATATAGAGATTGAATAGAAAGAAAAGTAGGAGCAAAGGCCATGACTATGATGACTACCTACTAGCCGGCATGTTGGATACATTTCGACCAACAGCTTCTCCAGAAATTACGAAGACCTCTACTTGATCGGAATCCTTGAAGAAGTTAATCATACGCTTAAGATCTTTATCCTTAGATATGGTAATAAGTGTCTTTCTGTTCCCTGGGAGGAAATACTTGATTGCCATAGATGCTACACTGCACTGAAAAGTTTCAGAAAGTTCAAACATGAAGTCCTTGAGCAGTGTCTGCTGATCAAGGTCCAGAGCATAAGCATCCCCACCAGTATAAAACAAAGAACCATCATCTTTGTTAGTCACGAACTCCCCTCCAGATTGGCATATGGCTATGATCTTTTTGGTGTCCATCACCAGAAGACCCAGGGATTCTGATAGAGTCACTACACAGCCAATGTAGGAAAAGTTTCGAAAATTATGATAATTGCTAAATACAGCAGAAGGTATAAAGTAATCCTATAGGTACAAAATCGATACAACTAAATATACATTACTATATCGGGGGACAGAATAGAGGTAATCTGAGAAGTAATAGACTAATTGGACAATGCAATAACCAGACGACAGCATTAGTGTAAATTACAACAAGTAAGCATATAAGCAATAAGTTCAACAATGCCTGGAAGCGCATGCTCCACGTATCCACTTCCTAGAACAGGGCAAAATAAATAGATAAAATCAAAACCCTTGAGATCCTGATATTTCTGTTCTCAAACCATCAATGCGATATTAGATAAACTTACAACGCTTTAAGTTTTCAGGCAATTCGATGTACGTTGCATCGATTCCTTGGAAGAGTGAACTGAGAATTCCAAATTTTTGCCTTCTACTTACGAACTAAATCATCCGATCTAAACTCATCTATGTTCAAAGGGAACGTCCAGATAAGGAGTTCCGCTGGAGGAAATGGAGAGAGGCGAATTGGCGAGAAGCAGTTGTTGCACAGTTGAGTAAAGAAACTTGCAGGCGGAGGAGGGCTTGGAAGATGAGAACTTGGAAGGATGGAGACACTCGTGGCAGGCGGCCGCTGAACAATTCCGGAGTTTTCAGGGCTATTATTGTCAGGAATAATGCTTTGATGCCCAACATTATTTATTTTGGAAATTTTTTTCTTTGGCCACAAAATGACATCTAATATTTAAAAATGTCATCCACCGATATTTGGAAAGTTGGTATATCAAGATCGGTTATAATTAAGATCGTTAATCACTATAATTAAGAAGCTATCGGTCATTGGAAGATCGGTAGGTGCCTTCGCGCGAAAATCAAACAATCGGTCATTCGAAGACTGTTTTTTTTAAACAATGATTTTTATAAATAATCAAAATGGAGGGTCATAACATCCTCCATCTTGCATTTGTGGAGGTGGTTGTTTCCTCTACAAAAAAATAAAACGTTATTGTTAGATATATATTTGTTTTAAAAAAAATAAAATGTTATTGAATTTATATTTACTCTGCATTGGTTTGACGGTTGTCCATAATCCATACTGTAATTCTGTTTTCGAAGATTTTTTTCTTTTGGACCAGGCATTACTTTTTGTCCATTAGGGGATGCGTAAGCGTATACGATGACACAGGTATCTCATGAAGCGAACCCAACAGGAGAAATGACAATGAATACGTCTTTCTAAGAGCTGCGATGGTCATCTCCGGAATGCAAAAATTCATAATATCCACACGATATTTCCGACAAGTCTACATGAATTTGCTCGATTAAATTTGTCATT
>JAOYMZ010000019.1:1759395-1769485 GCA_025802335.1 Pinguicula primuliflora | reverse complement strand
GTGTGCGTCCACGACACAGCTTGAAACTACAAATCGATAAGTTCTCGAATCTGATAATTTGCTCTACTTTACCAACAGAACACAGTTTCACGCTCTTACAATCTTCTCCTTTTTCTTCTGGTAGAATTCTTCAAATTACAACAATTTTAACTTTTGTGGTAGATCAACATATTTTATAAATATTTTTAACTTTTTTTTAGTGAAAATTTCTTTTTTATAAAATTTTCTGAAAAATTAAGAAGTAAGAAGTAATGAGCACGTTTGCCATTTCTCATTAATTAACTTGACAAACTTACAAATGAGTTTCTGAAGACTTGAGAAAGCTAGATTATCTTCCCCCCACCCCCCACCCCCCCAAAAAAAATCCTTTCTCGAAGGTAAGGTATAATTTTCTGAATTATGATCGTATAATGCATAGCAGTAAAGTTGTTTGTCTTCCGTTCTAATTCAAGCATCCAAGACAAACTCTCCTCCCGCAATTTGCAATTGAAAGAAACTCCACCAACGAACTGTTATGCTTTACAAGCAAAGACTCGTGATCTTGTTTGTCTTAGGTTTAATCTCAAGTCAAATGACGAGATTACGCTAAATCGTTGCTGGGATTTCAATGGCAGCAATGACTAATGAATGAGACAGCTGAAAGACGAGATCTTTGGTTGGTTGGTGTAATAGGCCCTACCTACTCTTCGGCTTCACCTTAAAAAGATCCAACGAGGACACGGGGCGGCACTATATAATGAGACGGCTCTTGAATGGCTGCTTTACGGGTGGACGATTAAAGAGAAGCCAAGTAATCCAAGGAACTCGGTCTCAATTTAACTATCATTCAAGACTGCGAAACGTTTTCGGGATTTTTTTCCTTGATGTGATTTGTTTCGTTTAAATTGTTTGCTTTAGCGATCAAGTGTGGGGAAGCCAAAGCCATCCATAAGCAACGTTGCTCCGAGCCTTCCGTCAGAGGTGATGCAGTTTTTTTTTTTTTTTGAGTTTTACCACGCTGATATTTCTCCGTCTTCGTTGCGTTTCTCAGAATAGAAGTCACGCTTCTCATTTTATATCTTTTTATTTTCGAGTGCTAATTGCTTATGTTAGTTTTATTTTTTATTATGTTTATCTTGTGCTTGTCTGTTTGTTATTTGTTGACATGAGTAGTACATGGAGACCACGACATTCCTTTTGATCTATGTCGTAGATGGCTTCATGAAGAGTTTGGCACCTTTTTGGGCATTTTCAATAACTGCAGTTGCTGGTCTTTGATGTTATGTTTTTGCTTCAGGAATCAAGAGATATGATGGGGAATCAAGGGCCAAGCAATGTGGATGTAAGCCTTCAGCCTGAGGTAATTAAATCATTTTTGTGTTTTAAATCGGTTAATATATTATTTGCTAAACTTGTCCAAGTATACCATAAATCACATCTTATTTAGATACTTATATTGCGTTTCCACCATTACGTACTTATATAGATTCCTCCCATGGCTCCAATGAATGAATCGAAGTTATGAAATCATCATCCATTTATATTATAGTTCAACTCCTAAATGTAGTATTATTGGATTGGAGAACGGGATTGTACTCAATTTGTTTTCTTAGAACCTGTTTAAGACACACAAACATGGTGCCTATTTGACATTAGATTGTGTTCGAATACCAGTGTATTCTGATGTATCACATTCACATCTAGAGTGCTTACTATGTTGTTTTATAATGTCTTCCCTTGAAGTTTCTGTTTGAACTCATATGAATTCCATCTATCAATCTCTGGTGCTTGTAGCAGAACTCGAATGATGAATTGAAGGATTCAAGTTGCACCGATTCTCCTAATATCATACTTAACCATGACTTTTCTGGAGGACTTCATTTGTGGAGTGCCAATTGCTGTAATGCGTACATTGTTTCCGAGGAAACTGGTTACTCCAAGGGGGTCTCATCTAAGTTAAGTGGTCTTTTTGCTGTTATCACAGACCGAAAAGAATGTTGGCAAGGCCTTGAACAAGACATTACTGACAGAGTTCGCACGGGTTCGACTTACACAGTACGTGCCTGGGTAGGAATATCAGGTTCTCTACAAGGTGTTTCTGATGTAATGGCTACTCTGAAACTTGAATTCGAAGATGGTGCAGTTAGCTACTTATTCATTGGAAGGTAATTGTTCATGCTTTTGATTTACTCTCATGCTTCATGATTTGATTCTTTACTCTGTAACTTAGTGCAGAATTTCAGCTTCAACTGATTGTTGGAAGAAGGTCGAAGGTACATTTTCACTGAGTCGCATGCCTCGGCGGGTGATTTTTTATCTCGAAGGGCCTTCACCGGGCATTGACCTGCTAATAAGATCAGCAGTGATCTCTTCTGATAATTTGAGCAAATATGCTGTAAGTATGCATGGAATAACTATATTGTTCCTCCACATGCTTGAATAATATTTGCTAAGGAAGGGTCCGAAGAAATGTATTCTTGAAATATAATTAGAGGGGCTTCAAATATCCTGAGAAGAACTTTCACTTCTTGTGTCATATCTAATACATCTTTTTATGTGATATTGTTCTGATAGAGTCAAGGAATCAAGTCTTTGGCTGCTGGAGATGATAACATAATTCAGAATCCCCAATTTGATGATGGCCTTAATTATTGGTCCGGCAGAGGTTGTGAGATTGTGTTGCATGACTCAATGGCGGAAGGGAAAGTTCTTCCAATGATAGGGAAGTTCTTTGTGTCGACGAAAAATCGTTCACAAAACTGGAATGGGATCCAGCAGGAGATAAGTGGGAGAGTTCAAAGGAAGCTTGCTTATGAGGTTATTGCTAATGTTAGGTTATTTGGGCCTAACATCACTAGTGCAGATGTCAAGGCTACACTTTGGATAAAGCTGGAAGATCTTCGTGATCAATACATTGGTATCGCCAGGTAATTTACAAGTTGTTAATGTAGACATAGGCACATAATCTACGAAATAACTACTGTTTCCAACTTCTAGAATATGACCACTCTAGGGCATTTGCTATAAAGAATCTCATTTGCGATCTCTAACTTGGTCATTACTGCTGTATAATGCAATATCGGTGCAATCAGTGGATCTTTTTTTTTCCTTAATTTGATTGATAGATTGATGAAAGTGAGTCTCCAGACCTTGTCTAAGGGCGGGATTTACTGGGTATATTTTGGTATGATTGATCAAAGTGAAATTTTGTGTTGAAGCTGCTTAGTTCTTGAAGTCCATTTATGAGTGAGAAACCTGCTGGTTATTCAGTGTGCAGGCAAATGATACAGATTGGGTGCAGTTGCAAGGAAAGTTCCTCATAAATGGTTCACCCTCAAGGGCAGTTATTTTCTTAGAGGGTCCACCTTCAGGAACTGATATTCTCCTCAATAATATAGTCTTAAAGCATGCTGCAAAGGCTCCACCTGCACATCCTCCTGCTATTGAGGTACTACCTGTTGTCTTGTCATCGAACTGTCTGAAGCATTTTCCGCAGAGTAAACTTTTGAATGTTCTTTTGTTTCATTTTTTTCAATCCAGAATGCTGCCTTTGGATTCAATATTATCGCCAACCCCAACTACAATGACGGTACCAACGGATGGTTCCCCCTGGGGAATTGCAATCTTAGTGTTCAAAGTGGTTCCCCACATATTAGTCCTCCAATGGCTAGGGATTCCCTTGGAGATCATGGACGTTTAAGCGGTCGATATGTTCTTGTTACGAATCGCACCGACTCGTGGATGGGTCCGGCTCAGATGGTAACTGAGAATGTGAAATTGTACCTAACATACCAAGTGTCTGCATGGGTTCGTATTGGCAATCAGGCAACTAGACCTCAGAATATCAATATCGCTCTTGGTGTTGATGCTCAGTGGGTGAATGGCGGCCAAGTCGAATCCAGTGATGACAAATGGCATGAGATTGGAGGATCTTTCAGAATTGAGAAGCAGCCCACAAAAGTAATGGTCTATGTACAGGGTCCTGATGCAGGAGTTGATTTGATGGTAGCAGGGCTTCAGATATTTCCTGTTGACAGGCACCTGAGATTCAGAAAGCTAAAAGCACAAACAGATAAGGTAAGATGCTCATTCCTGAAAGCTGGAACTTGTGTATTCTGTTTGTATGATGTGAAATACACTTCGCTTTGAGAGATGTGTGGTAGCTTTTGTTCGAGAACGCGGTCGCCTATCCCGCCTAAACGCTGGGCGGTCGTCCTCCTCCCTGATCGAATGCTGCCTAATTACCCGCTTAGGTGCGACTAAGCAGGCACCTAGGCCGCCTAGGTGCTAAGAAGACTCTGACCGTCTAGGGACCGCCCAATGCTTGCTCCAACACTTATAGATGATTTAGCCATCTCTCTTGTCTCTCTGTTTTTCAAACTTAATTAAACTTTGCAGATAAGGAAGCGTGATGTTATATTGAAGTTCAGGTCATCTGATTCCAGCAAACTGATTGGAACTTCTGTTCGAATTCGTCAAACACAAAACAGCTTCCCCTTTGGATCATGCTTAAATAGGTCCTACGTATATAATGAAGACATTGTCGATTTCTTCACAAAAAACTTTAACTGGGCAGTGTTTGAAAACGAGTTAAAATGGTACTGGACCGAACCACAACAAGGGAATTTGAACTACAAAGATGCTGATGACCTTCTGAAGTTGTGCAACGACCGCAACATTCAACTCCGCGGCCACTGCATTTTCTGGGAGGTAGAGTCTGCTGTACCTTCCTGGGTACGCAGCCTCAACAAAGATGATATGATGTCGGCTGTTCAAAGCCGGCTAACCGGCCTTCTGACACGTTACAAGGGAAAATTCAAGCACTATGATGTGAACAATGAAATGCTGCACGGTTCATTCTTCAAAGACCATTTGGGAGAAGATTTCAGGGCCAGCATGTTCAAGATAGCTAACCAACTCGATCCATCCGCCACCCTTTTCGTAAATGATTACAACATCGAGGATGGTTTCGATGCAAAGTCATTGCCTGAGAAGTACATTGAACACATCCTCCATCTCCAAGAACAGGGTGCCCCTGTTGGAGGGATAGGTTTACAGGGGCATATAAACTCCCCAGTTGGACCTGTTGTTTGTTCAGCCCTGGATAAATTGGCGATTTTAGGCCTCCCAATCTGGTTTACGGAGCTCGACGTCTCTTCGATTAACGAATATGTAAGAGCTGAGGATCTTGAAGTAATGCTGCGAGAAGCTTTTGCACACCCTGCAGTTGAAGGTATAGTATTCTGGGGATTCTGGGAGTTGTGCATGAGCAGAGACAATGCATACTTAGTGAATGCAGAGGGAGACGTTAATGAAGCCGGCAAAAGATATCTTGCTCTTAAGAAGGAATGGTCGACCCATTCTCGGGGATCCATAGACGAAAATGGCCAGTTCGTATTCAGAGGCTTTTATGGATCATATGAAGCTGAAGTTGATGTTGCGACTCAGAAAGTGATCAAGACATTTGTTGTTGAACAGGGGGATGAATCCCTTGTCGTATATATGGATCTATAGTTGTGATTGATTGTATAAAGCTACTGTTGGTTCAAAGTAAAACAAATCTTCTAAGATACTATTTACAGGTGTATTTAATTGCCATACATAATTTACAGTATACCAGTTCTTAGGTTGCGCCAGTGAAGTCCTTCAGTCCTATCTGAATTTCGTTTAAGCGTCCGTTTACGGGCACCTAGATGAACATGTCAACTTTTTTTTGGTAGGTAAGGAAGTTTTATTGTTGTGTGTAATTATTTACATGTGTCTGTACATATTTACAAGCGCCTTTGGGCCCCTTATTTCTACTCATGCTACATATAGTGCAGGCTTGCGGATCCACTCACCAAGCCCATAAGTGAGGCCCAAAATCACCTGAACTCTTAGCGTGAGCCATAGTCGACACTGGATTTCTTCCACGATTCCTTGGGAGTTCGACTCTTCATGTTGAAAAATTGCGCAGTAGCGCGCCTTCCAGATCGACCAAATGGTGAATTGCCAACAAGCAAGCCATAATTTTCGGAGTGGAGAAGGGTATTGCAGTGCCTGATGTTGGGAGATCGGATCATCAGGAAGGATGAATGGGAGTTGGAGCCAATCAAAGACTCGTCTCCAGATTTCTCGAGATATCTGTCGATGTAAGAGCAGATGGGAGGTTGACTCATGCTCCTCGTTGCAAAGAGGATAGATTATCGACACAGCAGTAATCCTACGGCGTAGAAGATTGTCTGCAATGGGGATTCTGCTTTGTACGACTCTCCAGCAGAATGCTCCTATTTTGAAAGGTATATAGTGATTCCAAATTTTGCCCAAGAATTCGCTGATTGGGATGGACATATAGACTGCCTAGAAGCTGGTTGACTCATCCATTCAAGGCTTATTCGAAAATGTGTAATGTGTAGTGTTCGAAAAGTCATAAATGGAAGAAGTGCGGTTGGAACGAAAAGCTGCCTGACAGCCCAGTCCGAATTCGGGTCAGGCCAGAAAACGTCCTTATGATCAAGTATTCTAACACTACACGTGGACAAAACAAAATTGAATTGAAAAGGATAAGAAAATCCCATTTCGAACATCCGTCATCAACAAAGGAATCATCTATTCGCCGGTCGGAGAGTACGTTCTTCTATACTGCCAATCTGCCGGCGGGTGGACAGAAATCCTTACTACTTATCTCTCTTGGGAATCCTTGTTGCCATGGCACGTGTCATTTTCACCCCTTCTTGTTCACCTCGAAGCCTTAATTGTTGGAGTTGTTCCAGTTCAATCAACGGATTTCGTTTTCCAGCATTTCAACTTTCATCTCATAAGAATTCGAATAAATGTAGAGTGCTGGCTATGGGTGCATTGAACAAAAGCACTGTCCTGGTTACTGGTGCCGGGGGGAGAACTGGTAAAAACTCGTTCTTGTAGATTCTGAATCTGCGTTTAAACTGCTGTGAATATTTTGCTGTAAAAATTATGAAAATGAGTAACTTCATCCGACTATATATCGCTTCTTAGTACACAATTTTATTAGTTTTGAGTTTAGTTCCTTGATGCATACTCAAAACTTACAATTTGCCTTTTTGTTGGTCCATGCAGGCCAAATCGTGTACAAGAAATTGAAGGAAAGGTCAACCGAGTATGTAGCTAGAGGATTGGTAAGAAGCCAAGAAAGCAAGGAAAAAATAGGGGGAGATGATGATGTTTGGGTTGGGGATATAAGGAATACAGAGAGCTTTCTTTCAGCATTTCATGGTATTGATGCTCTTATAATACTCACGAGTGCTGTCCCGAAAATGAAGCCGGATTTTGACCCAGCTAAAGGTGGGAGACCAGAGTTCTACTTTGAAGATGAAGCATTTCCTGAACAGGTTTTTCTTTCAGCTAAGATTATGTAGTTTCATATATTGAAGCCTTTTTCTCATCAGTCCCGATTGTTTTCTAGGTGGATTGGATTGGGCAAAAGAACCAAATAGATGCAGGTTTGGTTACACGTTACACCATAAAAATACCTTGCCTGGTTTGAGATTGGGAGGTGATTCCTATGTTGTTCTGCTAAAGATTTGTACCATCTTCTCAACAGCCAAAGCTGCTGGAGTGAAGCAAATCGTGTTGGTTGGATCGATGGGAGGATCAACTGAAAATCACCCCCTAAATAGCATAGGGAATGGGAATATTTTGGTACATCACCATCTCCACCAATTCATGCATTGGATATTCATTTTCAACAGTAGGCTTAAATGCTTGAAGAATGCTCAGCTATTAAATAGAAGATTTGATATTTCATTCAGTGTTTTTTTTTTGCCCTGAATCCAAGCTTGAAATTGGATAACACACTACAGGTTTGGAAGAGAAAAGCTGAACAGTACCTGGTTGACTCAGGGATACCATATACTATAATTCGGTACGTAGTACTGTTGCGTTTAAGTTTTGGGCATTGAAGATCATGACATGTTCTCGAGGTTTCCCTATCTGAACAGAGCTGGAGGCTTGCAAGATAAAGAAGGTGGTGTTAGAGAGCTAATCGTCGGGAAGGATGACGAACTTCTTCAGACAGAAACGAGGACAATTGCAAGACCTGATGTTGCAGAAACCTGCATTCAGGTATCTTCTCTTCTCATTATGTTTTGTTTTGAGTTCCACCTTACATTACATGTCGTGTGTGAACTTTTATGTCATGTACTTGTGGAAGGCACTGAATTTTGAAGAGGCACAATTCAAAGCATTTGACCTTGCATCAAAGCCCGAGGGTACAGGGACTCCAACCAAGGATTTTAAGACTCTTTTTTCCCAAATCACTACTCGGTTTTGATCTGCTGTCTTAAACAGAATGCAGGCCAATGTTATTTTAGTTCTGATATTATGAACATGTTATCTTGTAAGTACTTTTTACCATGTACAAATCAGAGATACAAAATTTTGCACTATTGGTTTTTTTTTCGTGGCTGCATCAAGAAACAATGGGAAAAGGACAATGCAAATCATTGGCATGAGATTAACTTCTTCCAATGACAGGGAAGTTTTTATGAACCACAAGTTGATGTTGCCACTCAGAAAGTGAACAAGACATTTGTCGTGATTCCTTTGTCATGTACATGGATGGATTTCTAGTTGTGGTTGATTGTTTTTTTTATAGTTAATGTCGCTGAGTGAATTTTAACACGTGATAGGACAATTATCATTCCTATAACCATTAGAGCAACCCCTCTTTAATTAGTTGTGGTTGATTGTTAAAGCCACTACATTTTCAAGAGATGAAGTAAATAAATCTTCTGAGTATGTTTGACACAATGTAAGCAATTTCATATAGATACTGTTTCCTATAACAAGAGAGTTTAGACAACAATCATTCCATTTGATAAATTAGAGACATCTATGACATTTCAACATGTTGTGTATACAACAATAATGCCACCCAAGCAAGTTGAGCAAAAGCATACCATCTATTCTAGATTCAAAAGCTATAAGCTTAAAGCCGGAAAGTCGAGCAAAATGGGTTATGAAATGCAGACTGAAATATCAGATGGGTAAAAGAGTTACTTTCTGAGATTTCGTCTACACTCCATCTTTGTCGATGTTTGTTGCTGCAGTTTCAGAAGTCACCTGACAGCATCTTCCGAGCGACATATACATTCTGGAAACGGGTTTTCATAGAAAGATTCTTCCTGCCTCAATCTCGCACGGCCTCTGATTCCAAGAGGGCTTCTTCTTCTTCGAGGAGCACCAAGCCTACATCACAAGAATTTCATTCTCAATCTCAGGTACTAAAAAATAATTTTGCCCCAATCCAGAGCATCTGAGATATAAGCCTGAATAAGAAAGTAACAAATACGCTTTCCGTGATCTTGTATAAGGAGCCTCATTAAAACTAAAATCCTTAAAGATCACTGCTACATGTGACAACGACATGCATATGGATTTCAGGTAGTAAAATTCACAGAAAAGAAAAATGGACAGAGATTGCAACCGTTAACCGTATGAGCAGATAATTCAGTTGTGGTGTGCTTGTGAGAGATGTAAAAATGTTTACAATGTCAAATCCAAATGGTACATTGAAAACACGTCTTGCTGCGAAGCATGCTGGTTAAAAAAGAAAAGGGAAAGCACATTTGATTAACAGCAGAAAATAAAGTGTGACGGTAACATAAGATATTATTAGCCGGCACTAGAAGCTGAGCTCTTTAACTGACCTGCTTTTGTGCAATTGCTTCACATAACGACTAAAAGTTGAAACTTCGAGCATCCCAGTTTCAAGTTTGTCAAAATACTGAACGAGGCCTCTCCTGCACGTACGTTTGTTAATGATGAGACAGCCACTTATGGAGGACTTTTCATTCAAAGAAAAATGTGGAGTGTTATACTACATATTAAAACAGAAATAGATGAAATTGGTAACACATGCTCACTTCAAATTTTTCTGAACAGTTAAAATTTCAGCTCTATCAAGTGCAGCAGGTTGTGGATCTGTACAAAAGATCCCTCCCAGTACCTAATGACGTCAATTTTTTTTTCATAAATGATTTACTACTTTTTAGACTTCAACAATATTATAGCTAAAGCAGTGTACAACTCCTCAGCATCCATTTTCAAAATACTGCTATGCAAAAAATGATGTGATTATCTTCATGGCCATAAT
>JAOYMZ010000019.1:1722749-1759295 GCA_025802335.1 Pinguicula primuliflora | reverse complement strand
GGGATCGAACCCAGAATCTCTGGTTTCGTAGACCAGCGCCTTATCCATTGGGCCACAGAGTCGATTTTGTTTAGTAGTATTCTGTTATTATAAATGAAATACTGTAATTTATCTGTGTCAAAATACCAAAATGCTCCATCATTATTCAAGTAATTTGCTTAGCTAAAAAATATATATATTCAAGTAATTTTTTCACACCTTTTCCGTAGGGTTGTCTTCATTTTTAAGGTCCACCGACAATGAAATCATCATAGCCATGTTAGAGCATGGATTTTCTATCTACTACGAATAGATTTTTCAATGTTTAGCTAAATTTCGATAGTAGTAGCACAAATCCATATAATAACAGGGACGATATATGTAATACCTGAATGTAGAATTGGGATAAACTTCATGACAGTCCAGATCCTGTGATTTGACAATCATTGCAGTTTGGTTTAGTGGCAATTAGGTGAACTTCTGAATAAGAGGTCTCGAGTTCAAGTCCCAGCAAAAAGCGCTTGGCTGGCCTAATCCATAGGAACCTTTGGGCTGGGTGCAGACCCCCCTAGATTAATCGGGAGTGTGCAAAGCTCTTGAATACTGGAAAAGTGCGAGAATATTTCTCCCAACTTACCTATCTAAAAAAAAGATCATGTAATCTGACGATCCAGATTAAAACTGTACACAATTGTACACCCTAGTGCTGTACACAAGAAGGTTCCTCCGTAGAATTGAACTCACGTCTTTACAACTTCTATTTCTTTTAGTTCTATTCCGTTTTGAGTTGGGACTGGTGGTTGAAGATTGGGTATAAATGTTTTGTTGATAAAACAGTACTAGTCTTCCTTCATAAAACATGAACTTCTTCAACAATGTGCTCGACCGGAGACACAACTACTACACCTCCAAAAGGAAGATGATATTAGAAACATGAATCTAGTACTGTCTAGTCCTCTTCCAGTGAGCCGTTGATGGCAGGAGCCTCAGTAGCTGCTTTTGTCTTGTCACCGTATGCAGCAACGTGGACACCAAGCGCAGCTCGGCCGGAGGGGTCAAGATTTTTGGACCATGCCGCATCCCATTCTACAGCAGTAGCTGTACTACAAGCCACACTTGGACCCCCTGGAACAGTTGATCTAGCAGCATTCTGTTCAAAGTTGAAAATAAAGGTATCGCGTAAGATAACCATCACACGGTAGGAGTCAAAGGAGCGGGTGCTTGCCATGAAGGGCCAAAAATGCAGGACCAAGAAACTAGCAGAGGTTGCATAACTCACCTTAGGGAATTTACGCTCAAAGATGGCCCTGTAATTGTATGCTTCTTTTGTGGTTGGAGTGTTCTCTGGGTAAATAAACTTCGCACTGGCCAACATTGCATCTGTAACCTGCAAATGAAGTGAGTACGAATATTACGGTCTGCACAGTGTCTTGAATAAAATCACCACACAACTCCATCGTGATAACTTATGGGAGCGGAAGGTCTACTTGTTTTCCAGCATGATCTTTCAGGCCATCAATCCAACTGTATCCAACTCCGTCGCTGAATTGCTCTTTCTGCCGGTACAAAATGTGCTGAAATGCAATGCCAGAATGACTTAATAACTACTAGTCTATGTCCGCCACACCAAGATGTTATATTATTGAGTGGAACTGTAAGAAATAGCGTCGATGGTTCAGATAGAAGCAGCAAACCTTCGGAAGATACGGTGTCTGCTCGTCATCAAAGGCATTACGAAGAATCCACTTCTCAATTCTTCCAAGATCAGGTCTTATCTGCCATTTAAAGTCCAGAGGAGATTTTCAGAGGCCTTTGCGTTCACTAATCAGTTTCCAGCATATATATTTAACTAGACTGAATAATTGCTTGGCCTCAACGACATGCATATAGTATAAATATATTCAAAATCCAGAAGTGAGAAGTAGGAGATTTAGGTGATGCTGTCTTCTAGGAAAAAAATTCTCTTCTATTAAATCGAAAAGTCTGTACAAAGAGAGGAAACACGGGAGTGAATATTGACTGATAAGGTGGAAGCAAGATATTATAATCGCATATTACCATTTTCCATTCTGGATCAATGCTCATGGCGACATTGATAAACTCCTTGTCTAAGAAGGGAACACGCGCTTCAACACCCCATGCTGAAGTTGATTTATTAGCTCTTAAACAGTCGTAGAGATGTAGAGCTTTTATCTGGACAAGAAAATGTTCAATTGCATACAATAACCATATGATGCACACAAACTTGTAATCAATAATAACCTGCCCATTACCTTTCTACATGTTTCCTTGTGAAGTTCTTCTTTGTTTGGTGCCTTATGAAAATACAGATAACCGCCAAAAATTTCATCAGAGCCTTCACCAGAAAGGACCATCTTCACACCCAGAGAATGGATTTTTCGAGACATAAGAAACATAGGCGTACTGGCCCTAATAGTAGTCACGTCGTATGTCTCAACGTGATAGATGACCTTTTCTAACGCATCTATTCCTTCCTGATTCAACATTAGGAAAATGAAAAAGCATGCTTATGTGATGGAAAAAATCATGAATAGGTATAGGTATTACCTGCACTGTAAAATGAAATTCATGGTGACGAGTACCAAGGTAGTCTGCCACTTCTCTGGCAGCTAGCAGATCAGGAGAACCCTAAGGATTAACAGTTGGCCAAGAGACAATTAATACGTATGGACGCTGATAAACTTGTAAGAAAAGCTTAGAATAAGATCTATAGACACTGGAGTATATTACACAAAACTAGCATACATACACGAAGGACTTGAGGTTACTAATGAAAATTAAACGAAAGTATTGATGCTATATTGTAAATTAACATTAACAGTGTTTTAACATGATACACAATTTCTCAGAGGAATAATTTAAACTGATCATTCAAGAACTAAAACAAGGTCATTACATAATAATCCTTGCAATACATGTAAAAATGCAAAAGCAACCACAAGCAAAAAAAAAAGTAGATTGTTCTTACCTTCAAGCCAATGCAAAATGTATGCAATTGTGACCCCCATTGGGTGGCTGTAGAAGCAGCTAGATAACGCGACGCCACTGAAGCAACAAGTGAAGAATCAAGTCCTCCAGATAGAAGTACGCCGAATGGAACATCTGACATAAGCCTCTTGACAACAGCCTGCAACATATCAAAAGCCACGTAATAGCACCCAGGAAACATACAATTGCTACATACGCGAGACCTAATTCCCCTTTATTTTGTGTTTCAAGAGCACAGTAAAAACTAACCTTCTCAAAAGCTGTTCGAAGTATTAGGGGGTCATATGGAGCTGAAGGTATGTGTTCAGGGTACCATACTGGGTTATACCATCTTCTCAGTCCTCCTATAACCAATAGTTTACTTAGTCTAAACTAAAAACGGAATCAGACTTTTTTTTGTTAGGCAAAAGTTTTATTGAAAGAGAACGTAGTTTAATTACATATTTACAAACTACTCTCCACATGCAAACAAAAAACAGAATCAGATGGCTGGATGACAATGCAGACAAAAAAATATGATCCTCATATGTGTCCAAATTCTGTAGTTTGAATCATTCACAGAAAAATACTTTTTACAATAGATTAAGATGAGCTTGTGGTGATAAAAGTGGGAGCCACTAAAGCGATATTTTTACAGAAAAGCAGACTAAATTAGCCAATGATAGATTATGTAACACAATGCGATGATCCAGTGTTATAACATAGCCTGGAAGCTACAGGGATGCTTACCGTTTTTGCTCGAGTACAAGTGACCAGGAAGGAAAGCCTTGAATTGCTCACAATCATCAATTAAAGCCTTCATTTCTGAAGCGAACCAAGTCGATCCTGCAGAAAGTTTCAGTAATTAAGTGAGCAGAAATTGTTTCAAAAAAGGTTATTAAGACGAGCAGTCAATTCTGCAGCCTGGAGTAGTTAATTTTGGGAGAGGCTAGGGAATAAATAGCAGCACTTTTCCAACAATGCAGCTTGTCAAGATCACACACCATGCAGAAGGTACAAAGCTAATTGAGCTATAATAAGAAACCTGTCACGGGATAAACATACCATCTAGAATTGATACACTGAAAAAATCACTCACCATCAAGACCCCAACCAATATAAAGGGGAGTAATTCCAATGGCATCCCGAGCAGCAATGAAACTATTATCGCGGGTGTCAATAAGCACAAACGAAAACATTCCATCCAGCATATCAACAAATTCCTCGCCATATTCTTCATACTGGAGAAGAAAGAAAGGAAAAACACTATTTCAGGCAGAGAAGTACCAAATTCAATATCATGAGACAGAAATTTTGACCATATCTAGCTGCAAGGTGTTTCAGTTGATGGCGCCAGAGAGACATCCAACAGACAGTCAAACACTATGCTGAAGGATTTCAGAAACTGGAATAAAGCACACAATTATAAACTTACAAGGTGGGCAATAACTTCGCAATCACTTTCTGTCCTAAACTGATGTGAAGGTAATTTCTTTCTAAGTTCTCGATGGTTATATATTTCCCCATTGACCTGAAAGCAGATTATAAAGGGTGTGAAAAAACAAGGATCCTGCGATGAGAAAGCACACATCCATAATCCATATATAGCAATACAAAGATTTGGCCTACCGTGACCGCAATGGTTTTGTCTTCATTAAATAGCGGCTGATCTCCAGAGGTAGGATCTACAATAGCCAAGCGTTCATGAGCAAGATAACAATCTCCATGATGGTGCAAGCCACTCCAGTCAGGACCTCTATGCTTCATCCTGAGTAGCAAATTTAAGATAAACCAGACACGTGTTCAACGAATCAGTATAACTCCAAGAAACAACAAATTATCGAGACAGCAACAACTCAGCACTATATCAATTGTCCTATCAGAACGAAGAACAATATTTGAAATTTGAAGAGATTCACAGAGCCTATCTCATTATCGTATAATTCCAACGGGTACTACTCATATGCTATGAGAGCACAATTTAACACATCCCTGATATTCTCCAGAAATAATTTCGTCCACAATAGCTAAAAAACAGAACTTTCATCTCGAACGAGCAAATTCGTTGAAAACCGAGTTCATATACCTTTCCGAAAGTTCAACAATCCTGGATCGCTTGGCATCGGGGTTGTCAGCGATGCCGAGAACAGCTAGAATTCCACACATATCTGTTGCGACCTGCACAACTCTACCAACTTCTCGCGTAATGTTCGCTCAGAAAGGGGGCGCGGGCGTAATGGGGGCTGGTGAGTGGCAGAGTGAGGAGAGGACTGAGGATGTCGTGATAGGACACGACGAAACGATCTGGGCCGTTGATCTTAGCGATTTTTGAAAAGATTCCGCTGACTTCATTAGGGCTTAAGGAATCTGTCCATGGTTTCACATTCCATTCTCGTATGGGCCCCAAGTGGGATGGCGCTGCGCTGCCGCTTTAAATTGAACTTGTCATTTATAAGCGTTTTAGACTAGTGATTATTATTTACCTACCAAAAAAGACTAATAATTATTTGACGGATAATTTTATTTGAATAATGTTATTTGTACTCTCTTTTGAAAGTTTATTTTTAAATTTCATAATGTGGTAAATATCACAATCACTTAATAAAAATAATCACATAAAAAATGTGGTTGTGATGTTTGCCACATTATGAGGTTTAAAAATGGGATCCCAAAAGAGGGTACATGTTGCATTACTCATTTTATTTTGCTGTGTTTAAATAACATCACTCTTATGAACCTGTCTTATACAGTGTTTTAGATTGCTGTCGCCTAGACCGTCTAAGTGGTTGTACTCTCAAAATCGCCCCGCTTTGGGACAGGGCGGACCAGTTGGCTGGCAGATCACTTTCTTAGAATCGCCCCGTTTTAGATGCTTAGGTAACTTTCTATTTAGAATTTTTTTTAAAAATAAAATAAAAAACAAATTGCATTTTGCCCAGGCGGCCTGGGCGTTGGGCGGTCCGAAAATGCCTCAGAACCGCCCAATGCTTTCTCAAACACTGGTCTTATATGAATTTTTAAGTGTTCATTGTCGTATTAGATTGGTTTGCAGTCTATTGTGGTAAGATATTATATTTACCTACGATTATCTACGTTTAAAAAAAGTTTACCATTTATAATAATTGAGTTTTTTTAATATGGAAATGTACATAAATATTCCAAGAATGTAAGACAATCTTATTTTTTTGGCAAAAAGAAATCTTTTATTTTGGCAAAGTGAAATAATTATAGGATATTTTAATATATTTAGTTGAAAGTAAAATTATTATAGTTAATAAAAATAATTAATATATTGGTATCTTTTTTTTTTTATAGTTATTGTGGCCAAGCGCTTTTGCTGGGGCTTGAACTCGAGACCTTTTATTTCAGGAGTTCACCTAATTGCCACCAGACCAAGCTGGCTTGGTTATTAATATATTGGTATCTATATAATTAAAATGGATGGGTCCATAATAGGATATAATATTATAATTACTATCATTAAAATTGGCTCAATCTGTTGAAAGATTTTACACATAAGGTTGAAAGTATCACACTATGACATGGATTCTACAATTTTATCACTCATAATTTGGTTGTAACTTTTTCTCCTTGGATTAAGACATCCTTAATTCATCACATAAATTGAGCCAAATATGAGACTTTTGGTATTTTGTATGTTAGTTTTTTGTTGATGTGGGTAATTGGGATGATAGTAGTTGAAATTATAATATTGTACACATATTTATAAAAAAAATATTATTATAGCATACATCAACTAAATTACCTATCAAAAAAGTATATATCAACTAAATTAACCACATCAAGACAATGGACAATGATTTACTAGTGTAATTAATAATAGGTCAATTTCTTAATGTGTCCTGTCAGGGCGATTTAATTGCTAAATTACGCTGAAAATTTCACCGCGAAATCCTTAATTCGTAATTGCGCTGAAGGCTTCAGTGCGATGAATTTCCTGCGCAACGTGGTTAGCGCGGGAAATAACCATTCAGGTCGCGCTGAAGCCTTCAGCGCGGCCTTCAGCGCGGCCTCTATTATAAATTGGCCTTCTTCTCCCCATTTTTACCACCACAATACAAATCTCATTTCTTCAATTGGCAAAGAAGAGTCTTTTCGACAGTAGCGGATTGAGCAGGTTCACACCGAGTTCGATTGTTTCGGATGTCTTTTGATGTCGTTGGGTCCTCTCAGGTATAATCTTAATTTGATTATCTATATTCCTTAATTATATTATAAATTATACGTTTAATTTTAATTTTTGTACTGCTTTGTAGTTTTATTCCACCCTACATACAGAAGAGGAGATGAGTCGTATTCCACCTTATGATCGTATGCTATGGACGTGCGACAGACCCATCATTTTTCTGAATATGGTCGAGTTTGTGCATAGTAGATGTACCGTTCACCAATTTGGTTGGACTCAGAGGATACCTCAATTAATGAATATTGAAGGGGAAGCACTGACACACACGAAACTGACTGAGAGGATTAGAAAGTACAATTGGCCAGCTTATCTGACCCACCATCGTAAAATGTGGGCAAATCGTTATATGAATGTCCAATTTGTTGATGTTAGAGGTGCCGGGATGCCAAGTACTTGGGCGAATGACTATCAGTCTTGAGTCGAACACCACAGGCGAAGATTTTACACTCCCGTACACCCTGTGGAGCAAGTCGACATGCCGGTAGATTATGCGCCTTTCATAGTTGTTCTGGTATGTGTTAATTTATTCTGTTTTTTGTGATTTATTTTATTTGATAAATATTTAAATATACAAAGAGAAGATATTTTACAAAAGGCAGACCACCTGGAACTATTGACTCCAGAATAGGCGACTTCACGTGGTGTGATGATGCATAAAAAGCTGTGAGGCAAATTGGATAACGAGGTGGGCCCTGTACAGGCTCCAATGCAGCACGATTATGAAGCGGGTCCTTCACACTAACCAACAAATCTGAGAGCCGAGGACGATGTGATGCCACCAGAAACAATTGAAGAATTTTATAGGGGAAATATTACTGCTATTGATTTTCTTAGACAAGGAATAAATTAATTTTCAAACTTTTATTTGTTATTCATTAAGTAAAATTTTCGAACTTCATTTATTATTGATTCCACTTGAAAACTTTAAATATGTTGAATCTTAAATAAATGTGGAATACACTTACTTTAATCATAATATTAAAAAATACTAGACTACTCTAAATAAGGATTTGTGGACATCCTTAGTTTCTTTATCTTACTATATTCGACCACAACATTTTCTTCATCTTCAGAATCTGGTACAATTAAATTTCTAAAATCTTCGGCTTGACTATTAAGTACCTGATTAACTTCATCATAATCGGATAACTCAATAATGTGACATGGGTAGGTGTAGGGAAAATAATACAACTAACACTTCAAATGGTAACTATCTTGAAGATTTAGGGAAATGCAGGAGGGGAAGGGATTTAAATAGACTAACCGGGGGCGAGAAATGCTGCGTGGAAGCCTCCAGCACGGTAGGACAATTTAACAACTAAATTGCCCCAACAGGGCACATTGAAAAATTGACCTTAATAATATACACCATGGAAAGACTTTACGATTTCTTAACATTTTCAAGTTCTTAACACATTATTGTCATGTATTATTGTCGAAATTTGGATTACCCAATAAAAAAATTATATAAAGAGATCAAAATTCTCATTCTCCGGTAGTTTCTGTTGGAGACGGTTGTTGCACAAATAAACAAAGTTGCAAGAGTCGTAGTACAATTTCCAAGTTACCGTTATGTCGGTGATTGGCAGTTAGCTCTCAAGATCAGTTGTCTTGTTTCTATTATATTTCCGTTTTGTTCTCCTTTGAATTACTCTTTTGTCATGTGTTAGTCATGTCCAAGTTTATGTAATCTGTTGCCAAGATTATAGAGTCAGTTTCAGCCTACTAGCTGAACATGTGTGTAAGGTTATTTATAGACATTTTCTCCATTTAATAAATGTCGAGAATTTTTCTTCCATTACATACATTCTGCATGGCTTCTCTTTAAATCCTAATATTTGGTATCAGAGCCAAAGATTGTGTCATCTATTATCCACGCACAAGATGTCGGATTCCAATTTTATTCAGCCCTAAATTCCTAAGTTCGATGGTCACTATAATCACTGGGGTATGCTAATGGAAAACTTTCTACGCTCCAAGGAGTATTGGGGATTAATCGAGTTTGGAATCACTGCCGCATCAGATGGAGACAAACTGGAGAAAGCAGGCGATGATCTCAGATTGAAGGATCTAAAGGCCAAGAATGACTTGTTTCAGGTAATAGACAGGTCAGTTCTTGAGACTATATTGAAGAAGGATACTACAAAAGATATCTGGGATTCTCTAAAATAGAAATTTCAGGGGACAACTCGTGTGAAAAGGGCCCAGCTGCAGGCTCTTAGAAGGGAGTTTGAGGTACTTCATATGACGGCTGATGAAACGGTTACTGATTATTTTGGCAGAACCTTAACCATAGTCAACAAGATGAAGTCGCATGGTGAGAAGATGGAGGAGATCATTGTGATTGAGAAGATTCTGCGTTCACTATCCTCAAAATTTGATTATGTGTTGTGTTCCATCGAGGAATCCAATGAACTCGACAAGTTATCCATTGATGAGCTTCAAAGCAACTTGCTGGTCCATGAGCAAAGGGTCTGCAAGTCTGACCATGAAGAGAAAGCAATGCAAGCACAAACTAGGAGGAATTTTGGACGAGGAGATGGATGAGGAAGAGGGAGAGGTGAATGTGGAAGAGGGAGATCTAGTTGTAATAGAACTGCCATAGAATGTTACAGATGTCATACCCTTAGACATTTTCAATGGGAATGTCCACGGACTGAGAGAGATCCAAGAGAATCAATGGCCATGTTCTCAGAGTGCAAGGAAGAGATGCTGCTTATGGCTCTAATGGAACGTCACAACTTGAATACTGCTGATTAGGTATGGTACATAGACTTTGGCTGCAATGATCATATGTGTGAAATCAAGTCTATGTTTTATGACCTGGACAGCAGCTTCACGGAAGCTGTGAAACTTGGCAATAACACGAGCTTGAGAGTTGACGGTAAGGGCAACGTTAGATTTGAAGTAAATGGACTCACTCATGTGTTTACTAATGTTTTCTTTGTTCCTCAACTTCACAACAATTTGCTGACTGTTGGTCAACTTCAAGGAAAGGGACTTGCAGTATTGTTCAAGAACTATAAATGTCGAGTTTTTCATGATGAGAAAGGTCTTATATTTGAGACAAACATGAGTACTAACAAAATGTACTCCATTCTATCTGCTTCTGCTGCTGCATCATTCCCCTCAGGAGTGTCTCACTGTCTTGCTGCGAGTGCCATGGATCAAAGCATCATCTGGCATAATCGCTATGCATATTTAAGTTGGAAAGGGATAAAGACATTACAGAAACCGCAGATGGTAGAAGGGTTACTTCAATTCGAGGTCACTCAAAATATATGCACGGATTATCTTGCAGGGAAACAATATTGATGATCCTTTGCTAAGGAAGGTGCAACACGAGCCACTCATGTTCTTCAATTGGTCCATTATGATATTTGTGGACCGATCACTCTACCTCAAATGGAAATAAGCGATATATTCTCACTTTCATCGATGATTTCAGCAGAAATACATGGGAATGCTTATTGTTTGCAAAGTCTAAAGCGTTTGATCAATTCATAATCTTCAAGGCCAAAGTAGAAAAAGAGTCTGGCAACCATATTCGAAGCGTGAGGGCAGACATGGGCGGTGAATTCACTAGAATCAAATTTATCTCTTTCTGTGCATATCAAGGAATTGACAAACAACTTACTGCAGCTTTCACACCTCAGCAGAACCGAATTGCTAAGAGGAAAAACCATACTATCATGAATCTGGTACGCAAGATGCTCCCACCAAAAAAGATTCCCCCACTTTCTTGCCAGAAGTAGTTATGTGGGCCATCCATGTAATGAACAAGAGTCCAACCAGAGCAGTTCCCAGCAAAACTCCCGAAGAAGCTTGGAGTGGTCACAAGCCATCTGTGGAGCATTTCAGGATTTTTGGTTGTCAAGCACATGTTCATGTGCCTGACTGTAGAAGAACAAAGCTAGACAGTAAAGTACCACCTGCATCCTATTTGGAGTGAGTCCAGCTCCAAAACATATCAGCTGTATGGTCTAATATCCAATTAACTTATTACAAGCCAAGATGTGGTGTTTGAGGAAGAAAAAGCATTGAACTGGGGAGATGGTCTATCAGGCCACATTGTTGAGCTTGACTGGAGTGAAGAAATTGAGGAGAATAACTCAGATGTTGAAACTTATCTTCTCAAGCTAACGATGCTTATCTTGACACATGTCATGGTGTTACATCAGATATTTGTAATCAGGAAATCGGTGATCAGAAAGACACATGATCTCAAACTAGTGGTTCACCTACTCTTCCACAACAAATCGGACAACCACCACCATGGCTGAAAGATTATGAAATGGGAGAAGAGTACACTGATGAAGAATCACAAATGGCTCTCTACCTGGAAGAAGATCCTCTGACTTTCAACATGGCTCAAAGGAGTGAAAAATGGAGAACCGCCATGAACTAGGAGATAGCAGCAATTGAGAAGAATGATACATGGGAACTCACTACACTTCCTGGTGATGCCAAATCAATCGATGCTAAATGGATATTCAAAACCAAACTCAGAGAAGATGACACCATTGATAAACATAAAGCAAGGCTTGTTGCAAAAGGCTATTGCCAGCAAGAAGGTATAGACTTCTCTGAGATCTTTGCCACCGTAGCCAGATTAGACACCATTCGACTACTTATTGCTCTAGTTGCTCAAAATTCATTGATTATACACCAGTGAATTTTTGCATGGACACTTGAGTGAATTGGTATACGTCGAACACCCCCTGGTTATGTAGTTCCTGGATCTGAGCACAAGGTGTACCATCTGATAAAGGCTTTGTATGACCTTAAACAAGCACCACGAGCATGGTACAAACGGATTGAGTCCTATTTCTTGACAAAGGGTTTTGAGAAATGTCTGTATGAGCTTACACTTTTCATCAAATCAGCAGGAGGAAGTTTTTTATTAGGCTGTCTATATTAGATGATCTGGATCTACACAGGCAATGATGAGCTAATGTTCAAAGAGCTTGTATCATCCATGACAGAATAATTTGATATGACAAACTTAGAAAGGATGCGCTTCTTCCTGGGAATCGAAGTTCTACAGCAACCAGAAGGTATTTTCATCAGTCAGCAGAAGTATGCCAAGGATGTACTTAAATGCTTCAAAATGAAAGACTGCAATCCTATTTTAAATCCCACAATGTCAAGAACTAAACTCACCAGACAGTCAGAAGGGAAGGTAACTATCTAAAAGCAACTAATGGGGTCTCTCATGTATCTCACTACCACTCATCGAGATCTAATGTTCAGTGTAAGTCTTATAAGCAGATTTATGGACAAACCTGGTGAGTCACATCCCCTTACTGCGAAATGGATACTGAGATATGTAAAAGGCACTCTTGATTATGAAATTTACTATTCAAAGGGTTACAACGATGAGTTGGTAGGTTATTCAGATTCTGATTATGCAGGTGATCCTGAAGACAAATAAAGCACGTCGGGGTATGCATTTCTTCTAAGCTATGAAGCAATCTCTTGGTCTTCCTAGAAACAACAAGTTGTAACATTGTCGACTACTAAAACCGAGTTTATAGATGCCACAACCACAGCCTGTCAGGTGGTTTGACTAAGGCGGATACTACACATCTTACGCAAGAAGCTGTAAACTCCCACCATCGTGTTCTGTGACAATGCATCTACCATCAAGCTCACAAAGAATCCAGTCATGCACGGTCGTAGCAAACACATAGGCATGCATTTCCACTTTCTAAGGGATCTAGTCTGTGATAAAGTTCTGGAATTAGTTCATTGCCCTTCATCACAACAACTGGCTGATATCATGACTATGCCGCTGAAGTTGGACAAATTTATGAAACTTCGAGAAGGGCTTGTTGTGTACAGTGAACATGAAATAAGTTGAATAGTTCAGCTTTTCAGCTTAGGGGAGCATATGTCGGAGAAGGTTGTTGCACAAATAAGCAAAGTTGCAAGAGTAGCAGTACAATTTTAAAATTACCGTTATGTCAGTGATTGGCAGTTAACTCTCAAGATCAGTTGTCTTGCTTCTATTCTGTTTCCGTTTTGTTCTCCTTTGAATTAGTCTTTTGTCATGTGTTAGTCATGTCTTAGTTTATAGAGTCTGTTGCCAAAATTATAGCCTACTAGCTGAACGTGTGTGTAATCTATTTATAGCCGTTTTCTCCATTCAATAAATATCGAGAATTTCCCTTCCATTACATATATTCTGCATAGCTTCTCTTTGAATTCCAACAGTTTCATCACCGGGAATTCATAAAAGACTAATACAAAATACTTAAACCTAAAGTAAAAAAAGACATCCAATTTATAGGCCATAAAATTTTGGGAATACTGCAGAGAATATAATTTTTGTATAATATATGTGGCCACTGACAACAGATTGGGAATACTTACAATTAGTGGTGCATTGGAAAAAGAATAATTGGACAAGTGACTTCTGTGCAAATTTTATTTTGAAATGTAACCTCATATTTCATTTTTGATTTACTTTTATTGTTCTTTTACTTAAAAGGCATTAAAAGAAAATGAAAAAAAGAAATAAAATACTAAACCGTCTTAATTCCCCCTAATCAAGTCAATCGCCGGAAGACTTTTTCACTAACTCATCTCCGTCGAAAGGAAAAATTCTCCAAAAATTAAAAAACTCATAACCCTTCAATTGAAAACCTCGTCTGGAATTCTTCAACATATTGTTCGAGAATTCTTCAGACACGCACGCGGACTTGGATCGAATAATTATCGGTATCGTAAAGGAAATCCTTCTGATGCACATGCTGCAGGCCCAATCAGCTTCATCACTGCAGACGGGAAGAATGATGAACGATCCATCAGTGTCTCAGGCAGCAAGAAGCCAAGAATGATGGTCGAACCGGAAACATCATAAGCTAGGAATTTGAATGAGGGTGATGACTTAAGTGGACACATTGCAGGGTGTTCTCCATCACCAAATTTTCTGATACGTTGCAGGTTGTTCGTTGCGATTTGCGTTATGATAAATTACTTACCCGACTCTGGCATGTTGAGAACGACTCCCTTTTTTTGAATTTGAATTTGAAATTTTGTTTGATTGTTGTCTAAATTTTATACACGGGTGCGTATACCGACTGATGCACCTCAATTGTTAGGCTTTCCCACAAACCTGCCAGCGAAGGTATACGACAGAGAATACACGGAGTTCCCTGTTAAAGTGACAGTGCGCCAGTCATTACGGATTATAGGAGAGATAAAGGAGCCGTTGAATAAACGAGAACTTGACCAAATCCGAAGCACCTATTTGGGACAACTCTTGGACGTCCCAAAGGAAAACATCCTCCAGTCAGCTTGACCATTTCTTACTGGTCAGACAAATCGAAACTCCTAAGCGATTAGAGTTGTGGTTTCTCGTAGAGGGAAAGTCAATCCAGTTTGGTATAAAAGAGTTTGCCATGGTAACTAGGTTGAACTACTCGAAAGCTCCAGTGACGGATCCTTAAATGAGTGATAGTCGTATACGAGACAAGTACTTTCCAGGAAGTGATACGAACGTCACCTTTCAAAAACTTAAAAATTTGTGGGATACGATGACGGATAATGCAAAGGAGAAGAATCAAATGGAGGATAATAGTGATACAGAGAAGACGAAAAAGGAGAAGAAGAAGAAGAATGTGACGGCTGAAATGTCTACTGAGGATAACGATGAGCAGCTCTCTGAGGATAGGATTAAGATCTCCCTGTTATACCTACTAGAGAGTGTGATCCTAGCAGGTGATTATAAGAAAATGTCGATGGCCTTGCTCTGAGCATTGTCACTGATTTGACAGCGTTCAATGCCTATCCATGGGACAGTAAGTCTTACGCGAAGATAACAATGAGTGTGGTACAAAAAACAATTGATACAAAGTACCAAGAATGAATCATCAAAGAGAAGGATGGGAAAAAACTTCAAACAGTCGATAAAGAGACCTACACCCTGACAGTTTTCTAGTTTGCTTTACATGTAAGTGGTTTTTCATTAATGTATGTTCTCATGTGTATGTTTTATTAACGTGAATATTTACCTAAGATGTATGTACGCTCCCTTTAAATAGATTTTGGCGTTGGAGACAATTTCCAAGCTCAGGAGGTTGTGTGGCCAGTGTGTTGATGGAAGCACGATGAGGTTTCTTAGATGCCTGAATTGGAAGTGTTGTTATGCGATGGCCAGTCAGGAACAATTCATTGATGTTTTCTGCAGGGAGAGAATGGTAAGGAATCTCATTGATGTTTTCTGATAGCCCATTCGGGATTCTCGACTAATGCAGATTGGTACATCACGTATGCCGGGATACAAGCCATGCATCCAGTCCGCGTGTCTACATTGCATTGCACGATGCTCGTGTATGGGATCCCGGCAACCCATTCGGGATTCTCAGCTATACTCTATAAGGGTGCAACCCGTATGCCTGGATGAACCCGTACAGCATATATGGGGCCATGCACGATGCTCGCGTACGTGATCCAACAAGTCATTCGGGATTCTCGACTATATGCTATACGGGTGCAACCCATATGCCGGGATGAATCCGTACCGCATATATGGGGCCATGCACGATGCTCGCGTACGTGATCCGACAAGTCATTCGAGATTCTCGACTATACGTGGCAGTGCACGATGCAATGTTTAATACTCGTTTTCGATTTTCTTCCACACAAAGTTCTTTATCCTATCCTGATACTTTTGAGGGAAGAGAGTGGGCTGCAATATATGAAGGATATTGACTACATGACAGACGTTGAAGATCATCGGATAACTGCATTGTTGGAATTGTTCGACGATGGGGCGTATATTGCTGATGACTCTGACGGAGAGGGGGACGATACTCCCCCTAGGAAATATGTGGATGACCGATCCAATGGGCCCTGTCACAGTGATTTGCCAGTACCCCAAAATACTCCTAGTCATCAATATCAACAACCTGGTCAGACTATGACCGGAAATGCATCGCCCGATTACCAGGATGAGCACAATCAGGAGTTGTATAAGATCAAAAAGACATTAGAAAAATTCACCAATGATGTGATTGAAGAAGACAACAGTATTTTTGCTCGTTTTGATCAAATTAAATCAAGGGTGGAGAAAACAAGCGAAATATTCAAGAGGACGTAATTGAAAGTGAGCGGGATGAAATCAAAAGTGAAGCATCCGACAATGAGCGAGATGTAATTGAAAGTGAAGCCGGGGTATGACACCTAATAAGACACAATCATCATTATTGGTATGCAGTATTGACGTTTCGGCTGAGCGGAATGTACCCAAAAATTGAGTTGGGGATACGACACCTAAGACACCTCCGTCATTGGTATGCAGTGTTGACTATTTGGAGACGAATAACGTTTGCAGTGATGAAATTTTAACTGAAGATGTTGTTTCTAAAAAAGGAAAACGAGAAAAAATAAGTAGCTGCAAGAGAAAATGGAGGCCTAGGCCAAAGGAGCACGAAGACATGATTGTTAGACGAGTTTCTAAGAGGAATAAGCCTGACCGTATCGACGCTAGCGAGATATTCGCAACTAGTCGATAAGGGCTCCTAATCGACTCTAAGAGGTACAAGATCCCCATCGACTCCAGTGGGATCTTCGCGACATGTCGGTACTAGGTCCCAGCGATGCGTCCACCTCCACCTTTACATGTCTTCGGATAATGTCCGTGAACATCGCACTTACTGCAACATTTTTGCATTTGGCTGCTGCTTCGACGTCCGATTTGTGACGTGACATTGTTGGTCTTCCTCTCTTCCTTTAAATTTTTGGGAGTAACACTTGGATCCTCCGGACCCTTTCAGGAATGACATGCGGTGACAGCGTAGTGGCCGGGTATATCGTATCGCAATATGCATCCACCAAATACTGTCTTGTGAGGTACGGCGAGATAAGGCTGTATATGCTAATCCCAGCTTTAGTGGCTGCTGTATACGCTAATCCCGACTTTATTGGCTGCTGCAAACGCATGTACACATGGCGATTCATCTATATTAAATTCCATGCAATCGCACGACTTGGTAAAAATATTCACCAAGGCGGACACATTACCACCCGTTGAGACTTGATACTTATGTTCATTGAGTTGATTGACAACCAGTCCGTTGGATTTGGACTAGTAATCCCTGAACTTAGCTTCCCGAAGAGCTGAGAGGAGATTGTTTCCAGACGCAGCTTACTGACGTGTCTCATTCTACCACTGTAACATTTTTTCTGTTACTGCACTCAGTAGGGCAATAAACTAGGTATTCTCTCTGGTGGCCTAACACTGAGTCTATTGATTCGATAAGGTTTGTCGTCCTGATGTTATACCTTCGCCGTGGGCAGTGGCACCTGACCCATCTCTAATGGCCAACCTCATGTTCGAGGTACGTAACGACCGCAGGATACTTGGAGGCAATATCTGCCATGCAACTATTGAATTCTTCGACCCTGTACGCATTGACAGCCTTCCAGTACGATCCGATGATACTTTCACACTTGAAATTTTGCTTTAAGTTCTGTCCGAGGTATCATGCATAAATACCGTGATGGACATTCTGGAAAACAGCTCTCATCACTGCTGCAATGCTAAGTGCCATGTCCGATATTATCTCCAAGTCGTCGGTATCGCCAATGATGTCTTTTAATTTTGATAGGAACCACGTCCACGAAGATTCATTCTCCGAATCAACAATTCCCCAAGCGAGTGGATAGCACTTGCTTTCGCTATCCTGTGTTGTGGCAACCAACATTACTCTTCTGTATTTACCTTTCAGAAAGGTGGCGTCAATCCCAATCAATTTCCTCATGAAGGCGTAACCCCTTATCAAAGTCTCGAATGCCAAAAAACAATACAGGAATCTGTCGTTACTGCCGACCTCTATGTGAGTTACAGTCCCTGGATTCGATTGTTCGATGAGATAAAAGTGGGACGCAAGTTTGCTGTAGTTTTTTTCGGGCGAACCTCAGACGATGTTTTGAGCACGTCTCATTCCCCGCCAAGCTTTGTCATAACTTATTTGTGCTCACAGGTTCGTGCGAACTAGTGATTGGATTGTTTTAGGAGCAAGCTCCTTCCCAACACCGACAAATTGAGGAGCGACAAGTTTCCCTATCATGACATACGTCGTCTGTCGATGGCTTGCATGTCTGTGCTCGAGAGAATAGTTATGATCTCTATTGTAAGTTCGGATTGTAAAATACTCTGATTCATCACAGACTTTCGCCCCTAGGACCCTCCATAGGCAGCTTTGATTGGCGCAACATACGACTAATAAAGACTTGCTGGATTTTCTTGTACGAATTTCAAAATTACCATCAAATGCGGTGACAATCACTTTTTTCATCAATTGCTCTTTAGAGTCGTAATATTGACCTATATGGATGTCTGATCCATCCCCAAACATATCAACAGGTGGCGGTATTAACTCATCACCTGTTAATACTTGCTCAGACTCGTTTATATGATCATTTTATGGATGCGAATCATGTATCAGATCATCCAGAGGCTGAGACTCACATATCGTCGGATCATTCAGAGGCCTACTCAAGTATCGAATCATCCAAAAGCTGAGGCTCATATATCGGACCGGGGCGTACTTGCCAAGCATCCTGGTTTGTAAGATCCAAGTTTCGACGTACTGCCATTTTTGTTTCGTGTATGGTGGGCGACTCTCTTGCGCGCCATAGATCGGGAGGTGTATCTAGAGTTTCTCGATTTTCAATTCTCATCATGGGACCGAAGTAGTCGTCGTCGAAATTTCCATCAAACTGCTCGCCATCCGGGTTCTCCTTAGGACGCAAAATAACTTCCAAAGTGTGTCTCGTTGAATCCTCGTTCTCACATAGGCCTAAAAATCCCAAAACATCGCCGTCATCATGCAAGAAAATTATAGACTCAGCATGGTCGCACTTCGTGTTGGGATTGTATTGCAAAACTAGATCAAATGTATCTTTACTGAGTCTGAATCTGTTGTACATGCGATCTAACAGAGGTGCAAACAATATGCCCTTCTCAATTTGAGCAGCTTTTAAAAAAATTTCAAAAAAATATCCGGATGCTCCTTTACTTCAAAAAAATTTACAATCTTATAAAATATAGTCATCTTCATCTGAAAACAATAGAAAACAGAGCAACGTATGTTAATGTGGTGTAATCATAGAGTCGGGTATCACGACGATATTGGTCGTGGAAAGACCGAATGAGTGAACGATGACTAGTCGCGTGAGATACAAAACTATGAGTAACGTATGTGAATGTGGTGAAATCATAGAGTTGGGTATCACGACGACATTGGTCGTGCAAAGACCGAATGAGCGAACGATGGCTGGTCGCATGAGACACGAAATAATCCGTTCACTTTCACGCTCCCATTCTTACAATGTAATGAAGTGATCCAACTATAAATATCATATGAAAGTGTAAATCTCACAAGAAAATGCATGATCCATCTCTCGATTGTAACGATAGTGCCATAAATCAGCTAGAACTTGGAGTCAAACGCACATTCAACAAATAAACCATCTTAAAATGCACTCTTTTGACCCTGGGCTCGTCGATGATCTCTCTCTCTCTCTTTCTCTCTGAATATATTTTCGGACCAGTCGTTGAGCCGGGAAGGGTGACGAATTGGAAAAACGAAACCAAAAAATGCAGGTTTTTGATTTTTCTGTCACCGTGTTTCTGTATGGCCGTCGATGGGTTTGGCGGGAATGAGTGTGGTTAAGTTAGCTGGTTGTTTAGTAGTAACCGTTTAGTGCATAAACTAAAAGATATTCGATTTTTGATTAATTTTTAAAGATGGAGGTTACATTTGTAATTCTTTTTTTTGTAAGGTTACTTTTCAAAAACAAATTTCTCATGAGTTTACATTTGTGAATGGCCCAAATATTGATATGTAGACCTCAAAGTTGTCAAGGTAGATTGCTCACCACACCAAATAATGAATCAATAAAAGTTAGAATAAATTAAATTTGAATATTTTATTTTATTAATTTAATGACCAATATTAAACTTCCAACTATTTGATTACACTTATTCTTGACAATGTTGACTGATGGTATTTAAGTTCATTGTAAAACAAAAATCATTCATTCCAATTTCTTCTCCATTTTAGGCTTGTTTTTCCTGAAGATACATTTAGCGATAGAGAGAACAATCGTCAAAAATAACTTAAAAGTGTGGATTTTAAGTTGTTTCAATTCTTCAATGTAAAAAAAATCTTTATTGTTCATTTGATTCTAAAATATATCTGATTAATTGACAAAATTATTATGTTCGAGATGTAGTTCATACATTTTTAAGTGAAAATTTCAATTTTATGTGATCTAAACGTGTATTTTATAAGTTCATTCAGTAAATTTTAAGCTTGTAAATGTGATAACGGTCAAAATATAGGCAACAACATACATTCGCGCTCTCCCGATCCTTTGGACTAATGATTCAACAGATAGACAGTACTGACACATTGTTCATCAGATTTGTGATGCATAACTCGATTCATGTTAAATTAAAGTATCTTCCCATCAAACTTCACAGTTAAATAACTGGTAGACATGTCAACTTTTGTATGTGCAGTTTTCATAAAGGTTTTCCTAAAAGCACTTTTAGGTGCATCATTATCTTTGTTCTCTTTAATTTTGTATAAATCAGAAGGGAAAACAAGAAATCCTACCCAAACCAAAACACCTTCAATTGATCCCTTCGGAGAAATAATTTGCCATTAATTAGATGGAAAGTTATCTTTGGTTCCCTCATGTCCTCTAACTCTAAAGATTCAAACAAATCAAGAGGCATGACATTGATAGAAGATCCTAAATCTAGCATAACCCAATTAATGTTAATTTCACATATTCTACAAGGTATTATAGGGGTACCCGAATCACCATATTTCAAATGAAGTCTAGGTTCCTCCTTCTTCTTCTTTTTGGCAGAATGTTCTTCTTCAGTGAGTGCTATGACATGCTTCGTGGGGTTTGCTTCAGGTTGAGAGGGCAATCTTCCATAATCTCTGGCTTGCAACTTGTTCATACTTTCAGCTAATTGACTCACTTTCTTCTCAAGATTCTCAATGCCATTTGTTGCATCCATTTAAAACTTCAAGTGCCCCTTTTGCATGTTAATCAAGTCCTTGATCATGTGCTGCAAGGAGTTAAGCCTCTGGCCACCATCTTGGTTTTGAGGTATAACTTGATGGTGAGGATTCAAAGCATTGTTATAATTACCATAACTAAGGTTAGAGTGTGGCGTATAATTACTATACTTGTAGAGTCTCATTTGATCTTAATACATCATGCACGAGGTAACTCCTTCTAAGATGCCTTCATGAATTGCAAGGCAAATTTGACAAACTAGTAGACTCTTCACTTGAATGGCCATCTTTTTGAGCAAGGCAAATTTCTTTCATGGCAAGACTCTCATCATCTTCGACAAAATTGATCTTCTACATTAAAGTCCTCTTGCTTTCATGTGCCTTCAGCTAACTCATTCATGAAGCCTGATATTGAATGGCCATCTTTTTGAGCAGAGATCCACCAAAGGCAGCATTCACCATCCTCCTTTATGCAGGTAACAAGAAATTATAGAAGTATAGAGTTAAATCTCAGTTAGTGAAACCATGACAGGGATAAGATGTAACTAATCAGTCAAAAACTCTAAAATCATTTAAACTCTCATTACATGTCTGCCCCGCAATGCTTATGCATCTCTTGATCTTGATTTGCTTGACAGAATGGAAGAACTTCAAAAATGCTTGCTTCAATTGCTTTCATGCTATCATATGAGAGGAAGTGATCAAGGCTACTTTGTACCCCCTTAATCCATGACTTTTTAGCATATTTTTTCCCAATATTTGCCCATACGTATCATGTTTTGATGTATATTGAGATTCACATCCAAATTTGGGTTATTTTCTGGATTTATACTTTTTTAGTGCAAGTTTAGAGCTGCCCAAGTTCAAAGACCCTTCGGAAGAAGAAGAAGAAAGATGCATTTTTACTTCTATTTTGGAGCTTCCGATTTTCACTCACAAGGTCAGTCAAAGTGTTCTTTTGATCTCACATCTACACGAGAGACCTTATATTACCTTGAGAAGTGAAGATCGACTCAATTTTGGACTAGACAAAAGGAGAAAGAGCGAAGATGACTTGAAGATTTTCATCTAAAAGGTGGAAGAAAAGCAGTGCTTTCACCCATCTTTGAGGGCATGATCTGAGTTCATCGTTGAAGCTATGGATGATCGGAGAACATTGGATATCTTCTAAATCACATTAAGAAGCTATAATTATCGTATTTCAAAGATCCCTGCCCCTTTAATCCTCTCCTACAGACCGGCTGATAGCAATAAACATTAATTATTTAATCCCAGCACACCCTAATATGTTGGGATTTAATATTTAAAATATTAATGTTCATTCCCTAATGTGGTCAATGACAATTTCTCAGCAAACCGTCTGATAGCGTTACCTTCAATCCCTGCCCCTTCCCACACTTCCCTAACCTTGTGATGAAAATCGGGGTGATGTACCCAAAAGCTATGAAACTGGAATCTGGAACACCTGTTCTGTGTAGGTTGTAGCAGCTCTACAAGCAGAGACGCATGATCCGAATGGCACCTATTTAAGTGAGACACAGTAACTGGTACACATTCCATAATCCATTTTTTGGACATTAGAACTCGATCAAGCCTTTTTAATACTCTAACCCTTTTTGTACAATTGTTGCACCATGTAAACGGATTTCCTACCTATCCTGCATCTGATAAGTAGCAATCCTGCAATGCCTCATTAAAACCATTAGCTGAAAGCATATTAACTGGGCACCCTCCTTTCTTTTCATCTGCCAACATCACTGTATTAAAATCTCCACCGATCAGTATGGATTTTGCAGAGGATTGGCAAACTTTGCGCATGTCGTTTCATAATTCATGGCACTCCTGTCTAGTTCATGCTGCATATACTTCTCCTACCAGACAATATTCAGAAGAATGCTGGAAGGCTACCAGCATCATAAGCTGCTTCAAATCGTAATAGAGTGAGAAAGATATCCTGCAGCTCCAGAGCATCCAGATTGTTCCAACATTATTGGCCAGACCATCGTGAAATCTTAGTTTTTGTACAAAGAAAGGCAAACGGTCAATTTTAATTTTCGGTTCCAGCAGAATTAAGAAATCTAAATGATGTAAATGGACGAGTTTGATCAACCTTTTTTGGGAAGGGAGGTTCCCAATCCCCATATTGTTCCATATTAAGGCTTTAGTCATTTATGACCCCTCCCAAATTTGGAGCGAGTGCCATATCTCCTTAGTTTGGAAGCATATCCCTTCTGAGCCTTTCCTTTTTTATGAAATCAGCTTCTTCCTGAAAATATTCTTCCTGTAGCTGAACTTCTCGCTCATTATCTGAGAGTCCAATACTAAAATCTTCAGCATATAGGCTGTGTTTAGCAAATCTGACTGATAAGATGACTGATGAGGTGGCCTGATAAGGTGACTGATTTGATTAGAGTTGTTTCGCAAATTTGCATAAAAAATATTATTTTTTATTGTTATTGTATTTTTTAATAATATTCTATATCATAATTATTATTAAATAATAAAAACATTTTTAGATTTAATAATTCTAATTTATTAAATAAATAGTTATTATTTTAAATATTAATAATAAAATTTAGAACAATGAAAATTATATACTCATGTTAGAGACGTGTAGATATATAACGTTAAGGGTAAAATTGGAATGAAAGACTTAAGTGACCTTATTTTTAAATCAGACTGAAAAAATGTCTTTTCAAATAAGTCATCTTATAAGTCAGAAGGTGGACGTTCACGTAACAGACTTATTTTCTCAAACTAACTTATAAGGCAGAATTGATTCATAAGATGACTTATAAGTCGACGCTAAACACAGCCATAATCCTCCTTCTTTTAGTGCAGCCTTCTCACTGGACGTCTGAAACACATTCTGACATGTAGTTGAGATACCCTCCTCATGGTACAAGACTGGAAGAACTTTGTTCCTTTGCTTATTGCCAACGCACTCAAGCACATCAAAATCCACAGCATGTTTTGCCATGCTATTAACCGGCAGCAGATGAATCTCGTGAAAAATCTCCGGAGAATGTTAGGGCTTGCATGGAGTCTCAGTGTCCCTAGAGTTCCTCTTATTGTCCTCTAACGGAGCTGAATCCGCATTTTTCACCCCCATATAGTCAATACCAGGCGTCATAAGCATATTCTCATTCTCAGCAAGTTGCAAGACAGTTGTGACCGTATTCACAGAGATGTCATTATCATCAACAGACAACACTCCAAAAGAATTAGATAGCACTACATCAGTTAATATATTAGTTGCACAACCCCCTCTTTTTTTCATCTTATGTGCCTCACCTTGTCACACTTCAGGCTTATCGTTCTGTCGGTCCACGGGGGCGATTGGTACATCAGCATCACAAGGATTGAATCCATGAGCCATTAGAGCTGTCTCTGCATTACTTAATACTGGCTCTTCCCATTTTCCGTCCATATGTGGAGCCGCAGTAACCACATTAGATTGTACATTCATAGACTTACTAGTACCCCCTTCCAGGGATTTTTTGTCAACAGGTATATATGTCATCTTTGCTTTACCTTTGTTCAAAGCCTCAGCTGGTCTTGTGACACCTAGTGAGATCCATTGTAGATTGATCAGCCATAAGAGGCTTGCCCAACATTCGAGCGATATCGAAGATTTTCTCCTACTTATACAATAGCACTGGTAAGTTCGGCAGGGAGATCCATACTGGTGTAATGTGAGGCTCTGTGTGACTTCAGAAATACGGCATCCAGCTGAATACTCGCATGACATAACCGTCGATATTCCATATCTCACGGAGCAATATACGGTTCTTATCATCAGCGCAGCCAAACCGTATAAGAATATGTTTGTAATCCAGCAATCCCACCATGAAAGGTGATTTCAGGCCAATTGCAGTGATGAGTCGCTGGATGTCACGGATCGGAGGCCGACCATGTGAAAACTTTTCGATCAGCCGTTTTCAAATGGAGAGCTGAGTTGCTCGACTTCCTCTTCAGTGAAGGTTATTACAGGTTCCCCCTTCCAGCACCATATCTCCCTTTCCAGAGGTTGTTTCCCAGACAAATCAGGAAATAGCGACACAAAGGATTTTGAAGGAATTGAGGCAACCGACAGCGGTGGAGCAATTGCCGCTACCGGCAACATCCCTCAATCGTCCCCAATGCATCACCAATTGAAAGATTTGTGCAGAGATTTACCAAATTTTGTCAACGAGACCTAGTGTGTGAAAATCGCACCCCCCTACATTATTAAAAAACACCTAACAAAATATATTTTCTGAGATATTCCCTAGTTGATGTATCCAAAATTTTATATCCTTTGCTATAGGAGCAATAAGAAGGAGCTTGCTGTTGCAAAGAAGAAGGTAATTGTTAGAAAATCGGCTGGCCTCTCTCTGGGTCGGGCCTTGTGTGTGTAGGTGCGCGTGTGTGGGTCAATTTAAATAGGTGAATGTGAGCTACTCTCATTAAAATATTAAGCCCAAGGTAATTAATTGTAGCACCACATTTCTATTTAAGTTGGTTGACAATTCTTCCTCCAATCGGTATGGGACAATATTCCAATACTCCCCCTCAAGTCCAACTAGGTAAACCCTATTGGACTTGAATAACAATGGCCAACATTGGGCCGAACACCTCCATGGGCCCCCCACCCATGGATACAACACTCCAGACTCTCCTCCGAAAACAAACTCGGGCCTTAGACCGCCCGCTCCGATACCATGAAGGAAAATTGGCCCGTCTCTCTCTGGGCTCGGACTGTGTGTGCACGTGGATGTGGGCTACTCTCATTAAAACCTTGAGCCAAGGTAATTGATTGTAGCACCACATTCCTATTTAAGTTGGTTGACAATTCTTTCTCCAATCAGTATGGGACAATATTCCAATAGTTAGAGGATTATTAGGGGAAGATTGACCAAATCTTCCCCCATTATCTCCCGAGATTAGGTTTCCCATAATCTCGGGAGTTACCAAACATTTGATGATTCCTTGTAACCTCTATATAAAGGAGAGTCTCTGTACATTATAAAGTGTGGAAAAATAAAGGAAGAAGTGCTTTCTCCCGTGGACATAGACTTTGTCGAACTACGTAAATTCGTGTTCTTTATTTTCTTAATGGTATCAGAGCAGGTTGCGAACCCAGGACGTTCATCTACCTAGTCAAGGTAGACGGCGGCAGCCATGGCAGAACAGGTGGCAGCGCTTGCGGAAGCGGCCAAAGTTCTAGGGCAGACGCTTGAGAAATTGATGCAAGGAGGTGCTGCTCTTGTAGAAATTGTACCGAAGGAGAAGTCCTCGAGTGGAGGAGGAAATCCGTCGAATGTGGTGCTGGAGGAACAACTGAACAATAATAATTATCCGATGTGGAAGCACCGCATCGAGATAGCAGTTGGAGGTCGTGACCGGATCCGCCATCTCACGGGCAATCCCGCACCACCAGCGCCTGAGGATCCAGAATTTCAATCTTGGTGGGAGAATGATCTTCAAGTCTACGGGTGGATATCGAAGAACATTGAACGAGGTCTCTCGAGACAATATCTGAATTTCCCAAATGCCAACAAACTGTGGAAAGGGCTCGCTAAAGTCTTCCAAGCAGGGGAGGACAACCTCCAAATTTTTGATCTCACCACAAAGGCAGATCAATTAAAATAAGGTGAGAATACGATTGAAGATTATTACAGTACTATCAAAGATCTCTGGATAGAAATAGATCGACGCAGGGCAAATCCTATGACCGAAGCAGGCGATATTCAAAAGTTTCAAGAGTTATAGAATTAACACAGATTATTCAAATTCCTGGTCGGACTAGATAATGTGTTCGATCCAATCATAAGAGATATTCTGAAAGAGAAAATTTAACCTGACATTGATGAAACCTATGCTACTGTGAGATCAGAAGCCGCAAGAATGCACATTCTGGGACCTGGCCAGAAAGGATCCGAAGACACTGATGGGCTCGGGTCGGGTTTGAAAGTCGGGTCGGGCTTGAAAATCGGGTCGGGCCACCGACATGTAGGAATGGGTCAGGCTTTGGGCCCGGGTCAGCAAAATGGAGCGGATCGGGGGATCCTAACTACCCCGCGACCCGAATCTGGTCTCCCGTTGATGCAGAGTCACACACCTCCTGGCCAGAGCTCCAACGACAACACTGATGGATCAGAAACGGCCAAAGACGGACCAAAATAATCATTTTTGGCAAGAGATACACGTTTCTATCATCACTGCGGCATCCAGGGGCATATCCGGCGGGACTGCAGTCACTTCCTTGGCGGCCTGCCACCACAGCGCGACACCGAAAATAGAGTGAGCACAGTCGCCATCAACGAGGGGTTAGAAGAAGAAATGACAAACGATGAGGGATTCATGGTGTTTGGCATCGGAAGGCGAATAACCGATGCCGACCAACCCCTGGAGGTGACGGATGACGGACAATACCGGTGATGGGAGAGCAGATCTGAAGGAGGAAATCAAGTGATGGACAGACCTGCGCGAGGAGGCGGAACCACAGTTATGAAATCCTTCTCTGATTTTGGGAACGTGTTTAGCGAGGGGGCCGAACTGTGTTCAATTGGGTAGGTGTAGAGATGGGCCGAAACAATTGTTAAGGGGTGGGCCAAACTGTATGTAGCCAAGCAGGGAAATAGGGCCGAAACAGTCAATTAAAATTAGCCCAGGTGGATCTAAAATTTTCGGGGAAGAGTGCTTCGGTAATTTTGATGATGATGTTTCATATGCATTACTTAGTTCTCATTCATCTCGGTACAGTAAGTGGATTTTTGATTGTGGTGCTACTGACACTGTGATTTATGATCCGTCGGATTTAATTAGTGATCAGGTTTCCCAAAAGAAAATAATTCAGACAGCGAATGGGGAAATGTTACCAGTCTCCAGAGCAGGAAAAATTGAGATTACTCCGTCGATGAAATTATCCAATTGTCTTCTTGTGCCATCCCTCTCGCATAAATTATTATCCATATTCCATGTTACGAAGGAATTAAATTGCGCCGTGCTGATTTATCCGGGCTTTTGTATCTTGGAGGATATTCAAATGAAGAAGATCATTGGGCGTGACATTGAGAGGGTTGGGTTGTACTATGTGGATGAGGCTGCTCTACCAGGACATACTCTAGCTGTTCGAGATAATAAGGGGTGGTTATGACATCGGCGGTTAGGTCATCCATCTGGTGGGTACCTACAGAAGTTATTTCCTCTATTATCCTACTTTCCTATTTGTTGTGATTCGTGTGCTTGAGCTAAGACACATAGGTCGTCATTTTTTCCTAGTGTGTCTCACTCTGCTAAGCCCTTTGAACTCATTCATTCTGATGTATGAGGACCCGCTCCAGTTGTTGGAGACAGGGGACTTCAGTATTTTCTTTTATTTGTGGATGATTGCACTCGTATGTGCTGGATTTATTTTCTTAAACAAAAGTCTGATATTTTTGGGAAATTTCTTCAGTTTTACCGCATGATTATGACTCAATTTAATGCTTTCGTGAAGATTTTTTGGACTGATAATGGTAGGGAATTTGTGAACCAATCTATGACTCAATACTTCTCTGAAAAGGAAATCGTTCATCAGACTACGTGTCCTTATACTCATGAGCAAAATGGAGTGGTGAAACGTAAGAATCAGATTCTATTAGAGACAGTGTTTGAGAAGGCGGCCGCCTCGACGATGGGATGGCCGCCTAGTCGCTCAAAATCCCTCTGCCACCCCAATTTTGGACAAGTTGAAATGGGGGAGCGGTCCACACAGTGGGGCGGCCGCCCTAGGAGCCATGGCGTCCGCCTCGCTCGTGGGGCATCCGCCAAAAGGGCTAAGGTGTCTGCCCCGAGCATCTTGTGGGCCACCGCACACATGGGGCGGCCGTCCAGAGACTAAAAAATTTAACAATTTTTAACTTATCAATATATATTTTTTTAAATTGGGGCTTTGGGTTTATTTAAAAATCCAAAACCCCATATTTATAGAATCCGGTGTGGGACATTTTCATTGCAAATGTCCCACACCGGAAGGGAGAAGTGGAATACTCACTTCTCCCTTCTATAAAAGGGGAGGGGGTGCTTCGTTAACAAATGCATTTACTTGAATGAGGTAATGGGTTTTGAATTTCAAGACTCGCCAGCCTCAAGTTTAAAAAAATATTAATAAATTGACTATAAATATTAATATATATTTGGATAAAAAATGTGGTGTTGCATGGGGCGGCCGTCGCGGCAGCTGAGGCGCTGGGTGGTCTTTGGCCGTCCCGCTCTCGCCTCCTGCCTTCTCGAACACTTATTGGAGATAACTAGATCGATAACTAGATCTATCATGCTAGATGCAGGAGTTCCTAAGTATTTCTGGCCTGAGGCTGCGGCCACTGCTACGTACTTGGTTAATCGCTTGCGCACGAAAACTATTGATCTTCAGACACCTATCCAGGCTTATCTGTTCACTATTATGTACCATCGTATCTCACTCTCTTTCCTTGGGTGTTTGGGTGTTCAATATTTGTACATATTCCGAAGGTTCATAGGACTGAGTTGGATGCTTGTGCATTGAAGTACGTTTTTGTGGGTTACGATGTCAATCAGAAAGGGTATCAGTGTTTTGACTCGGTATCAAAACAAGTGTTTACTACGTTACATTGTGACTTCGTCGAGTCTGAGTTCTATTACCATACTATCCCTTCTAGTCATCAGGGGGAGAGACAGGGTGACATACTAGAATGGATCACTTCTTCTTTGGCAAGTCAGCCATTGAGCCCGTCATCTCCTTCTTCTTCGACGAGCCCTCAGCCCATGCCCTGCCCAGTCGATCCTCCTTCACCGGATATCGAGGTACGCCCAACTGAGTCCACTGATATCTCGGTTATACCTATCTCGTCTGTTGATGATGTGCAGGATACTCCTTTGGATAGTCCTCCCCGCCACCTACTCGAATTCTACCAGCCTGAAGTACATGACGAGTCCCAGCTCGTCGTTTTTCTCTAAACTACATTCCAGGAGAGAAGAGATATCCTATGACAAACTTGTTCGGGGGGAGAGAGTCCGAAGGGGCGAGAACTTTTACGATGACTGTGTATCACGAGGAGGTCCCAAAAAATGTGAAAGAGTCATGGGTGATCCCTGAATCGAAATAGGCTATGGAGGATGAGATGAGTGCTCTGGAACAGAATCATACTTGGGAGATATGTCCACTGCCTGCAGGGAAGCAGAATGTTGGATGTAAGTGGGTATATACGATCAAGAGGAGAGCTGATGGTTCGATAGACTGGTATAAGGCGAGACTGGTGGCTAAGGGCTACACTCAGACCTATGGAGTGGATTACTGTGAAACTTTCTCACCTGTTGCAAAAATTGATACTATACGTGTACTGTTCTCTGTTGCAGCAAATAAAGGGTGACCCTTGTTTCAGTTCGATGTGAAGAATACTTTCCTGCATGGGGATCTAGCAGAAGAGGTTTATATGGAAGCTCCACCAGGGTTCTCTCACACCTTTCATCCAAATGAGGTGTGTAGACTATGGAAAGCATTATATGGACTGAGCCAGTCTCCCAGAGCATGGTTTGGAAGATTTACTCTTGCTATGAGGAGATACGGTTATGTACAGAGCAATTCGGATCACACCTTAGTCATTAAGAAGTGGAGTGGGAAGATTACCTGTCTGATTATATATGTTGATGACATGGTGATCACAGGAGATGATGAGGTTGAGATGGAGGAGTTGAGGATGAGTTCGTTCAGCGAATTTGAGATGAAGGACTTGGGAAACTTGAAGTACTTTCTCAACATAGAGGTGATGAGATCTAAAGTGGGAACACATATCTCCCAGAGGAAGTATGTTCTGGACCTATTTGCAGAGACTGGACTACAGGAGTGTAAGCCGGCTGACAATCTCATTGCTTTTAACCACGGTCTTTGCATTTTGGATAATGGAGAAAGCACTGACAGAGAGAGATACGTGCACTTTGTGGGGAAGTTGATTTACTTGTCCCATACACGACAAGATATTACCTATGCAGTGAGTGTGGTGAGTCAGTTTATGCACTCGCCGCAGAGGGAACACATGAATGCGGCACTGAGAATTGTGAGGTATCTGAAGGGTACCCCTGACACTGGAGTACTCTTCCGCAATAATGGCCATTCGAGGTTGGAGGCATATATAGATGCAGACTGGGCCGGTAATCTGGTGGATCGCAAATCTACGACGGGTTACTTTGCATTTGTAGGAGGCAATCTTGTGACGTGGAGGAGCACGAAGCAGAAGGTGGTAGCCCTATCTAGTGCAGAGGCGGAATTCAGGGAAATTGCTAGGGGTGTGGCTGAGGTCCTATGGCTACAGAAGTTGATGAGTGAGCTTGAGTTTCCACCAGACCAACCCTATCCCTTGAGGTGTGATAACAAAGCTGCAGTGCACATTGCGGAATCCGGTGCAACATAACAGAACCAAGCATGTAGAGGTGGACCGACACTTTATAAAAAAGAAGCTGGAGGCTGGTGTCATTTCTCTCCCATTCGTGAGGTCTGAAGATCAACTTGCTGACATCCTCACTAAGGCGGTTACTGGAAGAGCCTTTCATGATGTTATTAACAAGTTGGGTATTGGATATCCCATTACTCAACTTGACGGGGAGTGTTAGTTAGAGGATTATTAGTGGAAGATTGACTAAATTTTCCCCCATTATCTCCCGAGATTAGATTTCCCATAATCTTGGGAGTTACCGTACATTTGATGATTCCTTGTAACCTCTATATAAAGGAGAGTCTCTGTACATTGTAAAGTGTGGAAAAATAAAGTAAGAAGTGCTTTCTCATGTGGACGTAGATTTTGCTGAACTACGTAAATTCGTGTTTTTTATTTTCTTTAGTAATAAGGTGTCTTCAATGTCAAATGATGAGAAAATTACGGATAGTATGAGTGATTGACCTGCCACCCTTCTTTCAATGTTTTGATTGTTTTCTTTTATAGGTTGCTGATAGACGTGACCTGGAGAAAAAAGCATTTGCCAAGATGTCCATGTAGTATTAGTCGAGTAAGCTCTTGTCTCATGGCCTAAGATCAGTCTGTTCCTATATGAAGCTGACGACATACTTCATAATTTGTTGTGGCTTTTAATTCCTCAACTGCAATTTCTTTGTTTGATGGCTTTGGTTACTCTGTTCAGCAGGCCTTCTTTGTTGTCCTCAGATCACCGAAGGGGCGGTACATTTTTTTTGAAAGTATATTTGATTCAGAAGAAACATGCTGCTTGCTGCAGGTATTTTTGAAATTGTTTTTGAGCGTTATTATATTTCAGCACATTAGTTATGACAGCAGCAATCCTTGGTTGGTAGTATCGACCATGACATTCCTGGACCAGTTACAGAAGAGTTTTTTGGGTCTGATGCAATCTGCGGCGTTCAAGTTTTGCTCTCCATTGGACACCCCTTGCATCATACTTGTTTGCAAGATGACTTTCTTTTTTGTTTTCTTGGGTCTGTTTGGACTTTGACGTTGCAAATACAATATCTGATTCTGTAGTATGATGAGTCATGTACATTCGCATTATTAACCCTGGCAAAGGTGTTCTGATAACTCAATCTGGGAATGACTTAACAGTACACACACCCTACCTTATCTACATGGATCTAGGGGTGCCCAAAATGCCCACCCGACCAAGAATCGAACCCGATACTAGATGAGTATTGAGTAATTTTACGGATTCGAGTATCAAAATACATACCCAAAAAATTTAGGTTATGGGTTCCTCGGGTTTTGAATATACCAAGATTTGAAAAAACGTTGGGCCACACCTGAGTAATGGACGGCCTCGGGGAGCTCATGCAGCTGCCTTGTCGCCATATATTAGAATTATTTTACTCAATTAGTTATTTAAAATTTAATTTAATCATCACTCTTGGAGATAATGAGTGATGTCCTTTATATTGTAGTCGGAAAATGATACAGACAAAGTATCTGTACACACTATTTTGTGGATGGACAAAACTCTAGTGTATCATCACAATCAAATTCAATTTGATGGATTTTAATTTTGCAAAATGATGCTGCCACCACTAACATAAATAGCAAGTTAAGGGAGAAAGCAGATTCCCTTGTTGAAGTTCACGCTTGAGCTTGACGGTAATGCTATAGAGAATCACCTCTATTGCACACCACCATGACACCACCCTCATTAATGGGTAATGGATCCCACATACACACACACCATGTGTGTGTATGTGTCCTTACTCATTAATGGGGGTGGTGTGATGGTGTTGTGCTAACAGGTGGTGCTCTATAGTGGGATCCTGAGCTTGAACCCTCCAGTGATGCACACATTAACAAGAGCAAGCCAAAAACCCTCGTAGTAGTAACACACCCTCTAATCCATTTTTCACTGAATCCAAATTTTTAGGGCATATGTAGCATGAATACCAATCCACATAATCGAAAGCGGTGGTGTAATCTAGTTAGAATCACTAGTGATTTCTTATTCTGTTTATAGTGAACAATCTCATTTGCCATCAACACCCCATCAAGTATTTGCTCCTTTGAAAGAAACTCGTCTAATTAGGGGATATTAAGTTGCCTATCAACCTTTTCAATCTATATGCGAGTAGCTTAGACGAAATTTGTAACCACGGCCAACTAACAAAATCAGTTTGTATTGATCCCGGGATATAAGGTTTTGAACCTTAGGAATTACGAACGAGTACTTTGGCTTTCTTACAAGTCCTGTAAAACTCACACATGAAGTTGATAAAGTTGTCTTCAAAGTCTCCTAGCGATGTTGGATAAAACAGAAGTTATTTTCATCTAAACCCAGGCTCTTATTAGAAGAACAATCCCATACAACTTGCTTTATATCCTCCTCTGTGAATTCTTGTATAAGTTCGAGAGTTTTCAAATCTGTAACCATCCTTTCTACTTGAATTTTAAGCCTCGGCCCAGTCCACTTTGCCGCAGAGTATTGCCTCGCAAAATATATAGTGACTCCCCTCTTTACTGTTGAGACTTCATCCTCTCAGATGTCATCTAAGGCCCTGTTTACTACGTTAGTTTTCGTTTGATTAGGGTAGTTATCGGTCTCCATAACTGCTTCCGAAACCTGTTTACTACAAGATGGATATCTGTCAATTTTTTTGGTCAAACTTCCGTAATCATCCTCATTTTTTGGCCGTGTGGATTCAGATCGTTGTTTTGATCCACCAAAACAGGTGTGATTCGGGGAGTTAAAAATTTTCTTGTACCTGATCTGACGAAAACACCCTCATCCAAACATTATATCGCCTCCCCCCAAAAAATCCCTCCAACTCTCATCTCGCGCAAGCCGCCACCGAAGAACCCTACATTTCGCGACGAACCAGAGGAGGACCGAGGAACTGAAAAATTCATCGACGAACCAGTCCTAAATCGTACGCAAACGAAGGTAAATCATATTTCTTCATTGCATTTGCGTTTTACTTCGAAAATTGGACGAAAATCCCAACTCTAGATTTGTACATTTGAGTTTTACTTCGAAATTGTGACGAAAATCCTAACCCTAGGTTTAGCATTTGAGTTTTACTTCTAAAATCGAACAAAAATTCGAACCCTAGGTTAGCATTTGTGTTTTACTTCGAAATGTAATTCGTGTTCATTGTTCATTGTTTGAAGATTTAGTTAACAATTAACAACAATTTCAGTTTTATTTCATTGTTCGTCGCATTTGCGTTTTCAGTTTGTAATTTTCAGGTGCATTTTCAGGTGCATTTTCAGTTTGCAATTTTTCAGTTTGTATTTTCAATGGTTTTAAGACACTTAGGGGTAAAGGAAAAAAAACTGCAGTCGAGAAATCCCTCGAACACATGGGCGTAAGCAACAGTTCTCCGGCATCCGTTCAAAATGATTTGCCCTACGTTCTAGGGAGGCGAACAAGGAAAGAGCCAACCCGTTCAGTAGATCCCCTAGATGTCAGGGCAGAGTACAATACTGCCAATGAAGACACCGTCCTTGCTGATGCAGAGCAGCAAGGAGAAAGCCCGACAAAAGCACCCACATGCAACGTAAGTGGGACAAGTGAGGCTGAAGGGTCCAATGGCAAACGTGCAAAGGAAAAGAAGAGGGTTTGGCTTAAATCGGAGGAAGATGCTTTAATCGATACCGCCAAGCAGCTTATAAAAGAAGGCATGAGATTCCAAGGAGGATTCAAACCTAGTTTCCTAAAAAGTTGTGCTGAAGGGATAGCATGGAGGGTGAGAGGGAGCACAATCCGGGCTCTTCCACACGTTAAATCAAAACTACACGTGTGGAAGAAGACCTATGATCTGCTTTCGGACTTCATGGGCATGAGCGGGGTGTCGGTTGACCCTAATACGCACTAGATTATTGTTGAGGACAATTCTGAAGTTTCAAATTTGTTTACTTCGCTGGAGTATGATTAGGTGCAATCATGGATTCACTTTCAAAATTGGGGTATATTGGTATTTTCGCCATTATTTAACTTTTCCATCAACCAAAATCCACCTCAAAGTAAACACACGAAAACATAACTAACTCTATCAAATTCATCCTCCGAAATCTATTTCCTTTATTTGATATTGATTTGGACGTAACTACTTTAATCAAAATCCACGTGAAATTTTTTTCGAACAGTAAACCGGACTTAATAAATGAGGAAGCAGAATAAGTTGGGTTGTGCAGTGGCGCTACTGCACAAAAGCCAAATAAAAGATAAAAGAAACTTTGGATGGTTTGGAACATACAATACAAGCAAAATAAAAAATGCTCGAGACTAACCGGAAGGGGAAAAGAGAGACATGGAGAGGGCAGACATTGTCTCCTTCTTAAGACTGCAAAGGCAACAACGTGTTTTCCATGGTCCTCATTTTTGGTCCTCATTTTTAGTCCTCATTTTTAGCATGTTTTCCATGGTCCTCATTTTTAGCATGTTTTCCATGTTTTCCTCATTTCATGTGTATTAGTTGAGTGAGTCAACTTTGTTGGCTAGTGTAGCCAACTCGAAATTTCTCCCAATATTTTTCCCCAGGTTCGTTACGACAGTATGGTTATCAACTAGAGCTGTAAATCCGGCACCGCACCGTCGGTGCGGTTCGGCGGTACGAAAATCGGTGCAATAAAAAAAATTGAAAACGGCCATATAGCCGTTGTATTCAACGGCTATATGGCCGTTGAATAGTGCCCAACGGCTATATGGCCGCTGGGCACCAATTTATTATTATTATTTTTTTTTTAAATTTCAAATTCTATATCTATAAATACCCCTCACATTTCAATATTTTTTCTCACCAACCATTTCTTCTCTTCTTCTCTACTTGCCTACTGCTATCCCTACAATAATCTTGAGCTTGATTATGGCTTCTTCTTCTGC
>JAOYMZ010000019.1:1698351-1714881 GCA_025802335.1 Pinguicula primuliflora | reverse complement strand
TATATACTTTTTAATTGATTCTTTATATTATATATACCTTTTTATTGATTTTTTTTCACATAATAATTTTTTTCCCCAATTTTTAAGGGGGGTCACCTGCCCCCCCTCTGTCTAATATAGATCCGCCTCTGCCTATGACTTCATCTTATTTGCTGGAAAAACATTCTCCACGTGATCAGATTGTTTGCATTTTCGACACTGGGCATCGGGTCTAAAGAAACTGAAGTTCTCAGAATAATTTGTCTTCTTGCAATACATACAATGTGGAAATTTGCCACCTTTTTCATCACTGTAGAAGAAGAACCTTCATCGTTCTTCATTGCATCCTTCTTATTCCATATTTCCTTTTTCTTTCCATCCATCTTACTCTCAGATTGATCAAATCTTCCTTCAAATTTTCGACTGAATTTTTGAGTCATCAATGCTTTAGCTCCAGATTTATTGAACTCTCTAAAAGTCATTCTCTCTTCAGCTGTCTCCAAGGTACTAACCAGATCAGAAACAGACATTTCTGAAACATCATATACATCTTCTAAGGATGAAATTTTTGCTTCAAACTTAGCTGGTAACGTGACCATAATTTTGTCAACTATGCATGTTTCTTCTACCATCTCTCCCAAAACCGAATTTGTTTAACCACCTTCATCAATCTATCAGTATAGTCTTTCAATTTTTCATGCTCCAATATAAATGTCATCTCAAATTCCTTGCGAATATTGAATAATTTCAGACGTTTAGTTCGAGCATTACCTTGAAAGATACGCTTCAATTCATTCCATATTTCCTTCGCAGAATTGCAGTCCATTATTTGACCAAACACAGATTCTGACACAAATTGATGAAGAACGCTCATAGCTCTAAATCTTCGAGAAATTTTCTCTTCATACATCTTCATTTGATTCACATTATTGACGTTGGGTTGGATAGGTTCAACATCTGATTCTACATCTTCCCACAATATTTGTCCTTTGAGGTAAGCCTTCATTTTCACTGCCCAGACTTGATATCCTTCTCCTGTGAAAAAAGGCATGGACGATACTACAGCAGGTTCAGTTCCAGGATTTTGCGATGCCATAGCAGAGCTTCGATACCAGTGATGGTTGTAGGACTTAGTTTAGCGAGTTACTAAAGTTCTTAAGATTGTAATCTGAGGAAGAGTTTTTTGAAAGAGTGATGCTACATGTCCCTACAAATAATCCAGAATTGTAGGGATATGTAGTTTAATTAAGGATACATGTAGTTTAATCAAGAATTTTGAAGGTTTAGTCTATCATTTAAATGTCATTAAGAATTTTGTATTTTAAATAATTAATATTTTATTTTTGTATGGATGAATTCTGGATTAGTTGTTAGGACATCTAACATTATTCTTTTTGAAATAAGAGAGGTTCGCTGTTCTTCTTTTCCCAATTATTGGGAAGAAAGATACTTTTCATTTTTTTCGAACATGGTATATATACACCAAAGGACAGGTGGCTTACATGTAGAACACCTTCCATTAGTATCACTTTAGTACATTAACTCTAACTTAACAAGGTTTAAGCATGTCATTGAGTTACAACAAAACAGTAGCAGCATCATATATTTCATCAGTTCCGATATTTGGCAGTCAGATGTGTTGTGGTAATTTCAGGTTCCTCCCACACAAAACAATGATGCTAAAGTTTGTGATTCTAGTTGACTGGGCTTGGAACAATGAATGTCTTCGTATGGTACTACTTGAAACTTAAGTGAATAGAATTATGGAGGTTCAAATCATGGAAGGTAAGGATATTGCCATCTGGAAATCAAGCACAGATGAAAATTTCTCCTTTAAGACGGCTAGGAACATCATCAGACATAATGCTCCTCGCAAGAAGGTATATGCATCCCTCTGGGACACTTTACTTCTGATAATGGTCAATGTACACAGGTGGAGAGTGCTTCTGAATTCACTCCAATTGTGCAAAAGAGAGGAGTCCAATTTGGTATCCCAATGTAGCTGATGTAAAGCTTCTCCTCAATCTGACAGCTTGAAGCACTTATTCTCGTATAGCCAACAAAGGTTCTATTGGATACCAAGATGGATTAAAAAGTACAATGAATAGTAACTGTGTGTTGTTTAGTATGTCAGGATAGGGTTGATATCAAATTAGTCATTTGGTGGCTAACAAATTATTTTTTCATGTGTCTGGTATCGTTCGGATCACGGCGGATTATAACATGTGAATACTGTATTATTGGTTCAATTACTCTTTTGCCCCCAGTAACAAAAAAGATGTATATGATAACATAGAAGCAGCCACAACCTGAAGATTCAAATCTATATCATATATGCATCATATACAAGAACATAATATGCTGCATTAACATCATTATACAACAACATAACAAGCTCCATTAACAACAAAACTATGCACACAATATTTGCAAAAGGATCTTTCTGGCATACATTCCAGATACAAAAGAAGACGCCCATCACATGCTTCACAAAAGATTATACAAGGGGAAGAGAGAGAAGGTGATAAGACTCCATTCGGAGCTTATTTTTTATCTCATTTTATATCATTTCATGCCATTAACACTCATATTATGGCCTAAAACATGTCTATTTGTTATAGGTTGAAGGAAGGAGATGCAAGATCATATTCTAGAGCAATTTCGTTCGCTTTATGCACCACAAGTCTTGAAATGAGAACTTGGATTATCCACCTTCGGAGGAACTGATCAGTACTTAAGCCAACCCGAGATGATGCAACAAAATGATCAAAGGAAGAGGAGCTCGAGTCATCACCGGACCCTTCAACCCAACACTCGTGCCTAAATCACATTTGGGTGGGAAACAGAAGCGTCGCATCACGTTTGAACGAGGGGCAAGAAGGTCTTTACACACTGCCTAATCACCCTTCCGACAAGGATTAGAAGAAAGCGACAGAGGAGAGACAGGGCGGATTCTACATTCCACTTCTGGAAATTCTTGAAGGATAGAATCCTCTCGGCATTCATGGAGGTTGGAGCAGAGCAGAGGGACAACACTCTTCATCGTGGACAGGGGAACTCTGAACTTTATCTTTCATTCTTGTAATATGGCTGCACAATCGGTTATGGACTCGTGTTTTCGAGCTCATACCTCGAGTATGAGCTAATTCCTTTTGGCTTGAGGCTCGGTTGAGCCTTAACTATGTAGTACTCTTATGTATTTTGCATGCATTAAAGGTCCTCGTTTGTTCCTTTTCATATGATTGTGTTCGGTCGAATTGTAAATGAGGGATTTGACAAGTTCTTGCATGTACTATCTCCTTTGCTAATGTTTGCACTGATGATTGTTCAAAGCACAGTTCATGGAGTGACAGGGTGAGCTAGTGTGACTACCTTCCGTTCGTATGTGTGCTTACCTTAGCTCTGGTCATATTGTTCATGTACCTCATTTATTTTGGAGACCTTTTCTCGGTAACTCGATCACAAGGGCTCGGTTAAACTTAGAACACATTATCTTCCTCATCTTAAGGGATACTTTGAGGTTTGGAAGCCACAATAGGGGTAGTTAAATTTAAAAACTCAATGTCACATCTTTTGAGGTTTATAGTAACTATGAGTCTTCACCGTGAGCAGTAGCTGCAACTAAGCCTTGTGGTGTGAAAGAATGAATGATCCTTCGTGCATGTAAGAGCTAGAGTGTTGTATAGTGAGGCAAGATACCCTACCTTGAGCTTTTCTCCACCATTTGTCTGTTTAATCCATCATCTCATCAGTTCTGTTGATTGCTATTTTTGTAGGCAAGTGTCTGTTTATGATTTCAACCAGTGGTTCTCTAGTTTGGATGTTAACTTAGTGTCCTGCACTTTTAGTTTGTAGTTTAATCAACTAATTCACGTTCGGTTACTCTGATTGTGTCCAAAGCTATACACGACGAGGTTCTACTCCTTTCGGAGATGATCCTTGCTCACCAAGGTTTTATTACATGTACGACTGTGTATGCTTGCACATTGTGTGACATATATTTGTCCCATTAGTGATTATGGCTTTCCCCTTACCTATGTCGATGTTGGACGACCGTTGGGGACATACGGTGCTAGATGGGGCCATAGCTCTGGTGAGAAGAAGGAATACCTGATCGGTTAAATCCTATCTTGGTATGCTCCTCGACTATGCCTATCGCATTCTCGGGAGAGGGGGAGGTAGCGGAGTGTATTCTTAGCTACCAATGTATCTGGATGGTGGTTGTTTGGGTAGGGTATACCGGTTTGTTAGCACCGGAATTTGGTCGGAGAAGAAGAAGTTAGGTATCTCGGGGCATGTTCCCGAAAGAGAAAAATTCAAAATTCGCGATTAAATATGAATTTTTTGTATGACAACTTATATTAAGATAACATGTTTATTCTTATCACCACGCCAATTGATCCTAATTCAAAAGCGAATTTTTTTTTTGGAGTATATTAAGATTTTGCATATTTTCTAGCTACTTCAAGACAATCACTTGTAAGATATGCGGACCTAAAGATGTTATCAAGACTGCTTACATGAATTTAGTGCACTTTACCACGAACACAAATAATTGATTTTTTTTTTCAAATAGTTGAAATTGGAATAATCTTTTTGTATGGATTAAACATGGTCTGGTTCGGCCAAATAGGGATGGTTGCTTGGGAAAGTTACCCTGCTGGATTCTCTTTTTATGAATATTCTTTAAAAGGAAGAAGGGAAAAAGGTAGGATACATAGAAATCAGGAATGCGATAAGACATGCACTTTTAACACCCAAATCACACCTCCTTATGAGCACATATACACCAATATTGATATATGTGTATGCATGTGTATTGGGTGCGATTTGGGTGCTGAAAGTGGGTGTCTTATAACATTTCTGTATTGAAACCCGTAGATGATGTTATATTCAACTACCTCCACTATATCCATTAAACCTCATTTTGAAATTTTGAAGAGCTGCTAATCAATGGTGGTGCCACAAATGAGTAGTAATATAGCACTCTTCAAATCTCATACTTCTGCCTTGTGATAGGTTGTTATTTTTAACACTTAATTAGACCGGTGTTATATCCAATAATATGACAACGCATGATATAAGTGTGTTAAAATTGTCTAATTTAAAGTGTATTATATTATTTTCAGCCACAAATATGCACTTTTGGAGCAGTATATTGACCATGGCGCAGCGCTTTGGTTTCCGAGAGATATATAATTGGAATGAGCATTTTTGGAAAATATGTACTTATAGATAAGTGCAAATTCTCGAGATTGACAGACAACATAAGAGGCCATTTGTTATGCTCGGACCATGCACAACTTGAACTGGCACCATTCATTCTCAGAATCTGTGACAGCAATGAAAAGCTTTGGACATAGAAGCTTAAAAGTCATGCTCAAACTTGTTTCTGATTTCGTCTCTATAAATTTCTAAAATCACAATAAAAGAAATATCAATACCGGGGCGAACAATTTTGGGGGAAATAGATACATATAATTGACAAGCGTAAATTCTCGAGACTCAAACATAAGAGTCTCCTTCTTATGCTAACCCTTTGCTCGGCCTATACACAATTTGCTACTGACAATATTTATTCTTGGAATTTGTCACATTGATAGAAAGTCAGCAAATAGGAGAATAAAAGTCTTATGGTACATCGCAAGTTCTGCGACTCTCATCGTTAGAAATTTTCTAAAATCCTAATAAATGAATGTTTAACTACAAAGAAAAATATCAATAAAATTATTAAGAACGAAATAGATGAAAATCCTATAGATGAAACTACATTGCACATGCACCCTCTTCTTCAATTTATAAGGAGTCTCGATTAATTAAGAGTCCGCCCGATCGGAAGCTCAAATGCATTAAACATGACAGGAGTACTTGAAAACTTATACGAGGCACATCATATATCACATTTTTTGCACGAATTATGTGTTTTGATCGAAAATATAATATAGGATTAATTTTAGAATCCTCATAGGAGAGGCATTGTGCAACTGTCCCAGATTTTTATCCAGCAATCCAAAGTTATCATTTGAAATTTTGAGTCAATGGTTTTGTACGGTTAACTTATATTTATATTATTTTTTAAATTTTTGGCTGCAAAAATAGTTGATTTTGATGAACTGAAAATCTCAGAAATTAAGTTAGTACATCAATTTGCCTTGGGGTAGTTTTGAGTTTCATTACAACGCGGACACAAATAATTTACGGAAAGAAAAATTGCACAAGAAAAATACATAACACATAAATGGACGTGATAAAATGTGGATCACCCCATGAGTATATGATATTTCAAGTATCTCATTTCTCCAAGTGTAATCGTTTGGTGGTGAACCTTTTGATACCGTGATCTTTTCGGCACTTTTTGGCCGCTGAAATAAGAAATTAGAATCAGCTATGGATTTCGGTTCCGGTGCCTTCACCATCAAAAACTAAAAAATCATATTAAATAAGAATTTTAAGAGGAATAAATTTAATTCTAATCTAAACGTGATCATTTTTATATTAGGAAATCAGTCTAAATTTAAATTTTTATATTATTAATAATATTTATGAAAAACTTATTTGAAAGGATTGTTCAGCTATAATTTTTTATTTCTCCAACGCCGATCCTTCATGTATTGAGACCATTTTTTTCATATTCCTAACTTATCATGCCGAACTTATCATACGGTATCGAAATCTATTCTTGTGAAATGATCTCGATCATTCGGACACAGATCTGACAGTCAAGAATAGATTTCGGTGCAGTTCGCCATGATAAGTGTATGTTTGTACCTCTACTGGTTTTTTCATTTTGATATTCATTTTACTTCTTCTTCTCCTTTTGATTCTCTTTCTCATTTTGATGTATTGAGTGTTTGGCAATTTCTCCTTTTATTCTTCTTCAAAATGGGAGTTGAAATTGTATTTAAAATTTAGAGTTAAAAAAAGTCTATTTTTTTTCTAAATTGCCATTAGTAGGAAAGGAGAAAAAAAAGTAACCTCTTACCTACTTTTCAAAAAAGGAGAATCTGACTTACAAAAAAAAAAGTAGAAGGTGAATTTGTAAAACACTAATTTTGAAATAATTAAAAAAAAGAGAATGAAAAAATTAATTAAAAAAATAAATAGTACAAAATAATCACTAAATTAGGCATAACAAAAAAAATTGTTATTGAGATGGGAATCTAATTCAACCTTTTCTTATTTAATTCACCTAATTACTCCTTTTTCATATAATTTATTCCCGAAAGGTAAGATAATCTCCCCACACACATATACACCTGTGTGTTTGTGTGCGTGCGCGTGTTCAAATAAAAACCCTAAAAAAAATTGCCTATCCTTTTCCGTATGGCGGCAAACGCCGAAACATGCCAAAATTGAATTCCCCAAAACGCCCCCCAAATTCCCGCAACACAAATTTTTTCCACATCGCGCCTTTTTTTCCATCACAATTCACATTGCGGCGGGGCGGTGAATGTACATACCCTTTTGGGGATCACAAGCCCATTTTCGTCTTTTCCTTCTCCCGCGCTCCTTTAGGGTTTTCGTATTACTTTAGATATAAATCACACCGATGAAATCCCCAATTGCGACAATCGCCCCCAAATTTGCTCCCTTCTCTGTCTTTCACTCTCTACAAACTTTTTTGTTCGATACACTTGCTTCTCTCTCAACCTTAGCCGGATTTCCTTCACTCCCAGCCTTTCACTAAGCCCTTGCTGCTATTTCTTTACCTGCATCTGCATGTGCATCTCGAGTTTGGGATGGATGGAGGGGTATTTATGCTGTGGGAAGCCGTTCTAACCATTTGCTCGTCTTTGTAGCTGGAACTCGATCGGAGTTCAGGAGTCCAGCACATTTTTCTCTGTGCTCTGTGGAGGTTTTTTGATCTGAGTTTCGTGTCTCGTGTGCTTGTTTCAACTGAATCGGAAGTTCCTTTTTCTCATTGTCTCTCTGATCTGTGATCACGCCTTGTTGGGGGTGTGATTCGGTAGCCTGCATCCAGTGAGTGGTTCGATCAAGGTATTTGGAACTGGGATTCCTTCAGATCTTCGAATCAGGGTTCCCAAGCGATGGATCTAAGTGACAAAGTAAGCGATCGGGTTACAGAATCATCTGACTAGTTACTTTTTATTTCTGGGGTGCGCGATCCATGTGATAAAATGATTCCGGTGAGATTAATCTGACCTAATTTCGTGTTTACAGGGTTCGGAATGTGAAGAAACGCCGACCCACGATAGGGTTTCATCCGACGGCTCTACTCTCAAGACCTGCATCGATTGCGGTACCTCGAAAACCCCACTCTGGAGGGGCGGTCCAGCTGGACCCAAGGTTCGTACCACATGGAATTCTAATGCCAACACGTATACTGTCTTCGGGTCAAAATAATTTCGTGCAGTTTCTGTTTACTCACAGCCGATCTATGTTAGCCCATCTCTGTATTGTGTTCTACTGTACTGATGCACCGGTCCATCATCACGTGATAAAAATTTATTCTTTGAATGCGTTGGTATGTAGATATAGTTATACTTGGCAATTCGTCTAATTATATCTCTGTTTTGATCTTTTTTTTGCTTGCTTTTACAGTCTCTTTGTAACGCATGTGGGATTAGAAGCCGGAAAAAGCGAAGGGCTCTGCTGGGTGTGACGAAAGATGAGAAGAAAACCAAGAAATCACCATCTACATTGAATCCCAGGAGTCCCAATAACCACAGCATGAGCAGCAACAGCAGTACGAGTAGCAGTGGGGATAGCAGTTTGAACAAACACGGCGATCCATTCAAGAACCGATTATGGGCATTCGGCAGAGACGTGACTTTGCAGAGACCAAGATCGAATACCAACAGGAGGAAGAAGCTCGGAGAGGAAGAACAGGCAGCGTTCCTTTTGATGGCCATGTCTTGTGGGTCCGTGTACGCTTAGAGTGAATGGAAAAACCACCTAATAGTTGTGTAGTAGTTGTAGTTTGTCTACACTTTTTGTGAGTTCATTGAGAGAAAAAAATGAAATGGAGTTTGGGAAATGCTGGAATGAATGTCTTATTCCGTTTAGATTCTTCCCAAAACACAGCAATCTGTGAAGACCACAAGTGTATGTGTATCTGAAAATCAAGATCAGCTGGCTTATTGTTGGAATGGAAAGGTGTCAACAAACATTACAAATATCAACGGGATTCATCAGATGTCACTCTGTGGGGGAATGTTTTTGGTCCATAACTTTTTATTCTTTGTTATTGACCTCACAGATTTCATCTCAGGTCTGTTCTGTCTTCCTTCCTAATGACTTGGACAGAACAGAGCTTACTAGGTTTGAAATTGATATAAAATAAGTCAACCTTATGAGATTTCTTTATTGTATACAAATTATTGGGTTGTTTTTACCACTAATTATAGGATTAATGTGTAGCCTGTGTTTGGTCATTTAGCTCCCTGCTGTTTTGTAATAATGCTTTCAATATGTTAGAATAGTAACCTCGTCAGGTGTATTTATCGGGGGATTCGCGTCACAAGGAGATGGATTGAACCATATGACTAAGGGGAACGAAATCTACACAAATAGGAAACTTTTAAAAATCAAGTAATTTTTGTCCCACATTATATATTTTTTTTTATAAGACCCTATGGAGGTTGGTAAACTCGATATCCTGTCGTAATAGTCTGTAAACTTGTCAAGACATAGGTGACAGACTCATATCGGTGAGAGAATTTGAATTCATGACTTTTGAACGCAATTGTCACTCTCACAACCACTTGGTCAATCCCTATTTTACATTTGTAGTTATCTGGCCTATGCAATCCGCATTTATTCCTTCATACTGTGTTCTAAAAGGTTGAAATTTGTCCATATACTGTTTAAGCATATGTTTAGATCGCACATTCAAACGCCTATGCAGGTTAGGGGGTGGACTACGATCGTCAAGCTACTTTTAGAATAATGACCTCACATTCCAAATTCCATTTATGATTACTTGTTATAGAAACTTATGTCAATGAGGGTTGGCTTAGTGGTTATAGGATGACAATTACATTCAAAGATCACGGGTTTAAATTTCCTCAACGACATTACCTATAAAAAAAAGTTATAGAAACTTATAAATTTGAAGGATTGAGAAAATAACTCTACTTTGTTGAGATTTGTCCAATACCGTTTCCAGAAGGGAAAACCTCAAGGTTTAAAATAGGAAATTTGGGGGCTACGTGTCACCTTGATATTAAGATTTTGACGATGATACCCATATTCCTATCAAACAAACCCACATCCGTGCACTCACACATACGAGACCAACCACGTGCTGGGCTAGATTTATTCAAAGCTCGTTATCCATCATGTGCTGGCCGAGCGGGCCGCTGACCCATGTTAAGTTTGGGCCGACCCAGTTTATTACAAATTTAAGATGGTATCGGAGCACTCACATTTAGGAGCCCGTTGTTGTCGTGTATTTCCGCTGTGCTTTGCGGTGTGGAGTGTTCAAGTCTAACAGGGCTTGCCTAGTCGGACTTGAGGGGGGAGTGTTAAGATTTGTCCCATACCGTTTCCAGAAGGGAAAATCTCAAGGTTTAAAAGAGGAAATGTGGGGGCTACTTGTCACCTTGATATCAGGGTTTTGACGAGGATATCCATATTCCTACCAAACAAATCCCCATAGGTGCACCCACACACACGAGATCCACCATGTGCTGGGCTCGATTTATTCAAAGCCCGTTGTCCACCACGTGCTGGCCGGACGGGCCGTTGACTCGTGTTGAGTTCGGGCTGGCACAGTTTATTAAAAATTTAAGATACTTGTCCTCCTTCTCACGAAGTACCAACGTCACCTTTGTGAACTTAAACGATGAAAGGTTCGTTCTTTTGAATAAGATCTATGGCAATTTTTTTCTTATTTCATAGGGTCATACCGTATTTTGTATTATGCCATCATCAATAGTTTCAAGATCCAGTAGAATGTCTCTGACTTTCAAAAAGCGAGAGTTTAAAGTCCATCGTTTTGGAAGTCCGATAGTCATTGATGGACTTAATTGCAGTCGTTAGCAACTACCGTCCTTTCAATGAGCAGGATCTATACGACCGCTATTTGGAAGAGCTATACATTTCTTTTTATACAAGTTTGTGTGCATCCTATTTCCAACACCAAAGATGAGCCCTCGGCTTGATTTGATCTGAATATGAACCCAGAATATCTTGTGAGCCTTGATGATGAGGATGTGAGATTGTTAAAGATTCGGAAGATAAGAAGGAACGGGAGTGGGTGGAGATTGAAGAGGAATTTGTCGTTATCCATGGGTTGATGATACTGACTCATCCAACGACTTGACTTGACTTCACTCATATCTAAATGACCCGACGTACATGCCTGTTAAAAATTAGGATGTGGTTTAGTAAGTCAAAAAGTTTAAAAATAAGAAAATGAGGATGTGGCGAGATTGTCATATTGGGATGAAAATATTCCTTGTATTTCAAATTAAAATTGAGCTTACACTTACATATACACACACACACATATATATATACAGAGAGAGAGAGAGAGTCCACTTCATACGGATAGTTTTACTGTGGTCAGTTTTTCCCATCCGTGTACAATTTTTTCGTAGCATCATCCATTTTCGAAATTGGTCGCACCATTGAAAAGCTTATACATTATAGATGAAGAGCCCCATACTTTGGTCCGGTTTCCGGTGGCTTCGTCGCCGGAAATTTCTAAAACCCTATTTAGGACTACTTAACCCAAAAGGATTTATAACCCTCCGTTAATCGGTGATAACGTCGTCGGAATATCACCAAAACTTGAACATATGCAATTCAATGTATAAGCTTTCCAATAGTGCGATCAATTTCGAAAATGGATGGTTAATTGAAAAAATTGTCCACGCAAGGAAAATCTGACCACCGTAAAACTGATCAGAGGATCTGTTCAGACCTAATACATATGCTAAGCTTCTACATCCAGCTTGTATCAACCTAAGATCCTCCAACAACAGGAGATCCCTTCAAAACTTTGTATACAAACAAGAGTTATCCTCCCCAGTATCCCTCGTCTCCACAGGAGCAACTCCCTTCTTTGAAATGGTGGAAACATTCTGTATCTCTTACACAGATTTCTCTCCTAACAGACATGGAGATGAACTTCATTGTATCATGACAGCTCTCACACATGTACAGATTCTTTGTCACCCAAATGGGCATCCCAGGAGAAGTATTGATGAGCCCAAATGCAACTGCCGCCCTCTCACTATGCCCACAGAAAACATCAGCTTTTGAAGCTTCAACTTCATCCTTAAAGCCTCTATCCGGATCACCGTGTCCTTCGGCCTTCATTTTCGCGTAAAATCTGTCTAAGGTTGTGGTTATTTCACTCATCTGCGGATGGAAACTGTCACCACTGAGGAATGCATTGATTTTTCCTTTAACTTCAATCCAACTGCACCCGGGGTCAATTGTTACCCCTGTGTCCCTCATCATTTTCCTCAACTTTGCAACTTCATCCCACTTACCGCTATCAGAATAGAGATTACATAACAGGATGTAATACCCGACGCTTCGGTTATCCATCCCGAGGATATGCCTAGCAGCAATCTCACCAAGATCAACTCGTCTGTGAATCCTACAAGCATTCAGCAGAGCTCCCCATATAGCTGCATCTGGTTTCATGGGCATTTTCTCTATAACATCATAGGCTTCCTCCAGTTTCCCGGAGCGTCCCAACAAGTCGACAACGCAAGCATAATGCTTCAGATTGGGAGAGACATGATGCTTGGATTGCATGCTGTTGAAAAGCTCCAATCCTTCTGAAACCATACCTGATTTGCTGCAAGCACATAGTAGAGCTATAAATGTGATCTCATCTGGCTCCACTCCAGATATGAGCATTCCATGGAATAGCTCCATGGCAAGTTCACCTTGGCATCTTTGGGCATGGCCAGTAAGGAGAATGTTCCAAGAAGCAATATCCTGTTTTTGTGTCTTGAATTGATTCCTAGCATATCCCATCCTTCCACATCTCACATACATGTCTAGGAGTGCATTAGGTAGGAAACCGTCACGGGCCATTCCGTTCCTTAAAACATGGGCATGGATTTCCTTCCCACACATCAGTGCACCTATCCTGGCACAAGCAGAGAACACAGAGACAAAGGTAACATCGTTAGGGTGTAAACTCATCTTCATTTGCCTGAAATATATGAGTGCTTCAATACTTCGGTTATTGATGTGGAGACCGCGGATAATCGATGTCCAAGAAACTACATTTTTTTCGCGAATCTGATGGAAGACTTCTAACGCCTTATCAATGCATTTACACTTGGAGTAGAAGTCAATGAGAGAGTTGGCCACTATTAGATGGCTTATAAATCCAGTCCTTTTGGCCAACTCATGTAGATTTATGCCAATATCTGGAGAACCAAGAGAAGAACATGCCGATAAAACGCTGGCAATGGTGATCTCATCTGGTGCAATACCTTTTAGTGCCATCATCTTGTAAGTTTCAACAGATTGCTTGGCCTTCCCGTAGTTGCTATAGCCTGAAATCATTGATGTCCAGGACACCACATCTTTAAACTCGATATTTGCAAAGACCTTTTCGGCGTCAGTCCACCTGCCAAAACTGGAATACATCTGAATCAATGAGTTGGACACTGAGTCCTCAACACCATATTCCATCTTCGCTATGTACCCATGAACTGCCATTCCGAGTTGCTCGTTGCCAAAGACCTCACATGCGGAAATAACACTAGTCATGGTCCTCAAATCCGGATGAAAGCAGCTCTCTCTCATGGAAAAGAACAACAACAGACCTTGCAAATACTCTCCATTTTCAAAGTAACCCGAAATCATTGCGTTCCATGAGATTCTATCCCTCCTGCACATTCTGTCAAAGACCACCCTCGCACTCCATAAGTCGCCACACTTGGCATACATAGTGATCAAAGCATTCAACACATCGATATTGGACTCATAATTACACCTTAATACATGAGAATGAATCTCCATACCCCATTCCAAATTTCTCAGACCGCCACAAGCTCTCAATACACATGGAAAAGTATACACATCTGGCCTAACATCAATACTGCCCAGCCACAACATCCGTCCATACAACTCAATTGACTCCTCCAGAAACCCATTTTTCGCATACCCTCCAATGAGAATATTCCAAGAAAACAAATCTCTTTCCTTCATTTTTCCGAACACATACCACGCATCACCCAGGTTCCCCATCCTCACAAACATGCTCAGCAGCGCATTTCCCAAATTCAAGCTCAAATGAATCATCAAACTAGAAATCGAAGCGTAAATGAATGAGCCTTCATCAACCGCTCTGTTGAATTCGCACAACCTAATTAATGAAACAAAGGTCTCTTCCTCTATATTAACTTCAGCATCTTTCACAACAGAATTTAGGAAAATTACTGCTTCTTTGAGTTCATTCTGCAGACATAATTGAGCTAAATGGGAGTTGGGGTCGGATGTGAAGGAGGAACTGGAATTCAAGATAGAATTTTGGTAACTTTTTTTCAGAGAAACCTGGCGATTTTTGAAAACTTTCCGAGTAAGAACCTGTGCTTTATGAGTAGTCCCTTTGCGCAAACTTGAATTTACCTGTTCTGAATAAAGAGAAATCGATGGGGTTCTTGCAGAGAGGACCATTTCTGCTGCAGCATGGTGAAGGCGAGGTTTATGGCGAGGTTTAACTGCTTAGTAGTTGTCCGAAGAACGAGAGTGGATAATTTTAGAAAATATCTTATATTTATTTTATTATTTAGTAAAATTGATACAAAAAAAAATGGTTAGAATCAATTATTTTAATGGGACACACAAAATATTTTAAAAATTAATAAAAAAAATATTTACCTACCAAAAAAAGATTATTTTAATGGGACAAGAGATCATAATTTTCGCATTAGAGTAGTTCTGTGAATTTTTTTTGGGTGCCGAATCTATGGTGTCGAATTTTGCCTTATGGTGCCGAAATCTATTATTGGCTGTTGGATCTGTGCTTCAATGGCTGAGATCATTTCATTTAAATTTTAAGTGAAATGACATCGGCGGTTGAAACACAGATCCAACGGCCAATAATAGATTCTGGATCATATAAAATTAGGAAGCATACAATAAAATTTGGGAGTGAAAAAAAGCCAATTTTCCTCCTTCAGCTTCAAGCACACCAGCTGTCCATGAGAACGTAAAGTGAAGCCTCAGTTAACTTGATCCTAGACGGCTTCACGGCTTGAGCCACTCCACCAAGCCGCCCCCACGAGCCTCTTCCTTCCCCACCACGATCCGTGGCGGCTTGAGAAGCTCTTTCGTCCGAGCCATTTCCACCCTTATCACGTTGCTTGTCTTGCTCGCTGGTCCAGATATCTACTAATGCAGACATTTTGAAAGATGTTTTTCTTTTGCTCGATCCTCAGATGGTGATGAATCATATCTTGTGTTTGTTTGTATTTATAAGTAGAAATATCAGTTTGTAAAACAGTGGTGGTGTTCAGGTTTTGTATTTTTTCTTGTGGGCAAATGCAGATGGGGACCATGCCAAATGAGTCTATGGATTGGTCAGGGCGGACTGAAACAAAACCTGCCCACGGTTTCGGATTTGGATAAAAAAAAAACTGGCTCCTTCGAGGATTGACAATTTGAATACAGTCAGCGCCGAAAACTAATCGGCCGTCGGATCAAGTTTCGACGATCACCATCAATTAATTAAAGAATTTTGTGGGTCTATCCACACGATGGAGCGGGTTATAACCAGCGGTTTGAAATTCTGACCTGCTGGCTATAACCCAATTTTGATGGGTTTTTTTGGTAAGAGAAATTTTATTGTTGTAAATGTATATACATATTTACAATTCACCATCTATCATTCATATGGTGTTTATATACAATGTAATAGCTTTCTACACCAATCCCCATAGCTCACCTCCAGGCCCCTTATTTTATGAACTCTGAGAATGGCCTAATTTTGTAGCTTCAAATGTTCTAAGGCCCATTGAACGTTTGGCTGCTACTGCTCAAACATAGTTGCAATTCTCATTTGCCATATACACCATATTGATGTCTGCCAAATCAAGAGCCAATTTTATGAGGATAGCCTCTAATCGTATACTGATTCGTAAGATTGTCCAGAGTGTTTACCATTCCCACCTGTAGCGATAGCCAGTCGAGGCAGGAAATCCAGAAATCACGTGCCAGCGGACATGAGAGGAAGATATGCTTACAAGTTTCATGTTCAATCTGACAGAGTCAGCAGATTATGGATGGGGAATTCACTCCTCTGCGAACCACGTAAATCCTTGTTCTTGTTTACTGTTCTTCCACAAACACATAAATCACTTCTATAATCAAACATGGTATCGGAGCAGGATTAAAAGCCTGAATTCTCGTCATCTACCTCAACTCAGAAACATGAGCAAAGATCAAAACCCAGGCGGTGTCATGATCCCGCAAGCAGAAGTACAAGAAATCGTTTCTCAACAAATCAAACAATTTTTTGAATCTCAGACAGCCAGTAAGTCATCCAAGGAGGATGAAGAAGGATCTGTCATCATTGATATGAAATTAGACCACAACAATTATGTTTTGTGG
>JAOYMZ010000019.1:1679766-1694247 GCA_025802335.1 Pinguicula primuliflora | reverse complement strand
TATCCATTGAGTCCCCTATCATCGGGTAGACCGTCTGATAATATGGAATATATGATCTGACATACATCTGATCTACCAGTGGTTACACCGAAATGGGTCACATATTCTCTCCCTCATCTTCAGTGTCAGGTTCAGAATTGATGTCGTGTATATCAATGTGTGCTGTATCACCTACCGGATCAATAACGGGGGGAACAGTGGTAGGCTGAATCACTTTGAGGCAACGTCCAATTATATTGTGACTGAGAACAACTTCCTTAGCTCATCGCAAAGACCCAACGTCTTGGCTCATTAGATGAGACCACACATCTTGACTTGGTGCATACGGATATTGTGAATAATCAGGATACGGTTGATATGAATATCCTAGATATTGTGAATAATCTGGATACGATTGATGTGAATGTCCTGGATATTGGGTTGACTAACTTGGATCGACATCTTCCGGAGATATATTTAAACTAGGAATTTTCGAACTAGAGCGGGAAAAGAACTCAAAAACTCCAGAATCTCTAATATTATCCATTATAATAACTCCTAACATGTAAAACAAATTTAATTATTTGCTAAAAAATTTGCACAAGTAATAAAATCGAATATAAAAATTATTCAACCCTTAATAAAAAAATTACCCTGCAATAGATTGACGTTGCTAGTTCTATACCAATTGCTATTCTTTGCAAATTGCCGAAGAAGATTTGTGTTGTGATGAGAAAAATAATAGAGAAAGGCGTGTATAAATAATAAGGACCGCACTGTAGCCAATAGCACGGCTATTCCCGTGCCTGCAAAAAAACAAGAGAACTACCCCGCGTTGTTGTGTGCAGCACATTCGCACTGCAGGCTGCAACGTAATTTAATAACCGTCAGCGCTGCAACCTTCGGTGCAATTTAACAATCGTGGTGCAGCCTTCAGTGCAATTACAAAAAGATAGACATAACAAATAGACAAATCTACCAAAAATTGTATATGAATAAAGCCTTTTGAGAATGTCCTTATTAGCCTACTTTATAAGAAAACAACTTTTTGATGATCAATGGGTTCAAGTCCTTTTCCGTTCTCCAAATATACCCGCACTGCATCTTTTTGCATATCCCGGACTTTTTATTCTTCATATCATATATAGAAACGACGAAACTCACAGTCCTCTCCTTACGGACCGCCTTTCTCTCTCTTATTTCAACGTTCTTGCTCGGGATTGATACCACCAGTAAACTTACAGTGGAACGCGCTGCTAGCTCCATTCTGGAAGATAGTGTAGATATTTTGGATTTCGGCAGTTTTTTATGCGGTCGGAAATGGATGCGGGGGATGATAGTTTGGAGAAAAAAATAACAATTGGAGTTTGTGTATTGGAGAAGAAGGTGAATGCGGTTACGTAGCTTTGTTCCTCTTGCCTGATTAGTTTTGACTCCACGGGACCATGTGGCATAAGTTCCATCGGAATTTACTTGTTTCGCTTTATTTCTTCTCTTCTTTTCGTTAATTTATTTTTGGTGGTTTTAGGCATTTTCGGCACCGATGTCAGAAATTTTGGAGAGATTAGAAGCCTTTGGAGAGTTTGAGGTAATTGCTTGATCATCAATTTTAATGAGTTTGGCCAGTTCGATTCATTTTACCGAGAGAATGAAGACATAGTGACGCTGAGTTCCTGCTTTGGCTATAATATTTATCATCATTATTATAATTTTTGCTATTATTGTTGCTTTTGTGTGATCCTGGTGATGACGTGGAAAAAGTCTTATGATTCTGAATGATGTAGATAGTCTATTTCGGGGACAAAGTAATACATGAAGAGCCTATTCGGAGGTGACTTTTCCTATCCAGAATTTATTTTGTACTATTTGTTAACCGCTTCTCTATGAAGTTTATGGGTTTTCCCGACTGTTGATGACTGATCATTAGTACATTTATATTAAATTGCAGCTGGCCTCTATGTGAATGCTTGATTGCCTTCTATTCCACTGGCTATCCACTGGAGAAGGCTGAAGCATATGTTGCTCTAAGAAAGTAAGCTAACTTCTCGATGATATTCTTATCTACATCTGCAAATTATCTAGCATCACGCTAATAAAAGTGGGCATATTCTGGAATTGACATTGTCTTCATTGTGGAAGCATGAGTTGCCATCAAATTTTAATAATATATTACTGCACGTGATAATCTTCATTTTCAAAATTATATGAAACATGCCGTGATAAATGCTATATTCATTTTGTTGACAGAATAACAAAATGCAAGCATATAATCTGCTCGGTGTTCTAAAAATGACGCCTAGGCACTGAGTGGTGACCCTCCGCCCCGCCTAAGTGCCACTAGGCATCCGCCTAGGCTCCCTAAGCAGGCGTTTAGGAGCTAGGCATCCCCTTAACATCTTGAGACTATCCAACGCCTTTTAGAACACTGAATCTGATATGTGTTTTCTTTGAATGTTTACATAGATGAATTTGGATCAGGCTTTCATGGTAGAGAGAAGTCATGGGATAAAGAAAGAAAGATAGGATCCTGAAGGTGTATTAAATAGCTTAGTAATTGGTCAAGTAGGTGCCAGAAATATACAAGAGTAATAGCAGCCTAAGACCCTGCTAGGTGTGATTTGTGCAGCAGAGAGTTCAGTAACCTTTCTACATTTTTCTTGTTCAAAAAATTGACTTATTCCATATTCTAGTTTAACTGATTAGATTTAAACAGCCCAAAGGTGCTTAAATCAGAAGGTGCTTACCTCGTTCCACTTGTGCATAATTATCTGAGATTAATATATTACATTTCTTAGTTGTCTAAGCAAGCCATCACCGCTGCAGCATTTTCAAACTTGTAGGCCTTTTGTGGTTAATGAATTGGGTCAACAGCGTCTTCTTCACGATCGTAGAAAAGTATATGAGGTTTGCATCTTCTACTCTTTCGCATGTTCAAATCCTTGGTTCTGTTTTCCGATTCCTGGTTCTATCCAGCTTCCCCAGTCCCCATTTTCAAAAGCATTTGCCATAATGCCACTATTTTACACAATACATTGAAACGCTAGATGATGCTAACATGTATCACTTGTTGAGTTATTACTTGATTTGACGTAAATCTGTTCGTCCTTATAATCAATTACTTTTTTTATTACTATGTTAATAATAATCTTTTCTGACCATAGGTTAAAAATATTTAGTTCATTATTTTTCATATTTTGAACTCATTTTATTTGGGACGTGTTGTGATGGGAGGTGTTTCATGATTGCAATTTCAGAGGCTTGAACTGTATGGAGTTCCTGTTCCTAGATATGCACTGGTTAACCGTGAATACCCTAATCAAACACTGGATTACTTTATTGAGGAGGAAGATTTTGTTGAAGTCCATGGAAATAGATTCTTGAAGCCTTTCGTGGAAAAACCAATTGAAGGTAAACCGCACTGGTGTGAGATACATTAAACAGTCTGAAGCCAAGTTATGTATTATGTAACAACAAATTATACTCCTCTCGCATCTAGTTTACTATTCTCAAATTCATTATTTATATCTTCAATCAGGTTTCAGGCCATTCATAATTCGTTTTATTAAATTGTATACTTATTTCATTATTATGTATTTTATATACCATTTGTGCAGTGGATGTTTGGAATGTATTATTTTTTAATTGTCAATAGGCTGATAATTCTACCATCACCTATAATCCAATTACTTAGACAATTATATTTTAAAGCTGCAGGCTAACATGACTGGAAGACTTATCTCTCAATGGATTAATATATACGAGAATATGATATTGGCAGTTAGATAGATGCTTCATTTTTAAATTTTATTTTTGACCGGAAAAGGCATGATTATTAAATTCTCTTTCAAAACAATCTCGTTGAATGTGTTTTTGGCCTTTCTATTTTTTCCTTTCATTCTTCCATCTTTCTGGGACTCTGTGAAGCTGGAGTTGACAGCTCCATTGTGGTAAAATGCTAACAAATGGCATTCTTCAAACCATCTCATTAAGTCTTTCTTCTTTGAAGGCATTAATTGATTTTTCTTTCATGAAGGTGATGATCACAGTATAATGATATATTACCCTAGTTCAGCTGGAAGTGGAATGAAGGAGTTGTTTCGCAAGGTGAGTGACTTAGACTCGGTAGTTCCACTTCTCTAGGACTCAGTCTTGGTACTAGGCCATACTCTAGTGGAAAAGGTTACCGAGTTAGCTGCTGTGGCACTGCTTACTTACACTGTAACAAATTTACCTAATAAATAAATTTCGTTATTGATCTAAAGAAAACTAAGTTTACATTTTAGGAGAAGCTTAAACCCAAGTGAAACATGCTAATTTTTCGGCTGATCTTTGAGTCTTCAAGTTACTTTATTTTCTTATGGAGGAACCTTGATCATGAGTGCATGCAATGATATAGAAGTGGATTGTGATTTGTGCCTGCAATTGTTTCTGCTGATTTGATCATAACTCTTAGATTTAGGGTTTTCTGGAATAAATTTTACTTGGTTGCGTTGAAACTTGGTATATTCTTTTGAGTATAGCTACACTTTCTCGCTGATAGTAGGAATGGCTAACGCAGTCTTTCACTGGCATGCAATGAATGTCTTGGGTATGCATGATGAAACACAATCTGAAATCTAGATCTTAACTGCCTAATATTTGACATCTAGTTCACTTACTAGATGTACATGTATCTATATATACTAATAATTAATATGCATAAGTTATTTTTAAGCTTCAATTAATCTAATAGACATCCTTCTTACGGTATTATGAACACTTTTGCTTCCTTTTCAGGTAGGCAACCGCTCGAGTGAATTTCATCCAGAGGTCAGAAGGGTGAGACGTGAAGGCTCATATATATATGAGGAATTCATGCCCACTGGGGGAACTGATGTCAAGGTATTTGGTCCGAACTTTTCCATCTTCTGTGGTTACAATCCAATGGAACTTAAATCTTTTCTTGTATAAGTACTTCAAAACTTTCTGAACACCAAATGATATGGAAATTTTGGTAGTTTTTATTTTAATTTCGTACCTCTAGGCTTCTTCCTTTTTTCCTGTTTATTCTTATCTCCCAACATGGATACCATTTTGTCTCAATGAAGGAGACAAAAATATGCCTACAACACTGTGGCGTTGAAGGAAATAGGCATTTCACATTACTTATATTATATATTGGTATTGTTTTCTATCTGGTGATTAGAAATTCTGCAAGACATGCTCATCACAATGTATATGAAAGTATGAGAGACGTTTAGTATGTTCTCTGATTTAGAAAAAAATGTTTCGTTTCTTATATAGGTGTATACTGTTGGCCCTAAGTATGCTCATGCTGAGGCAAGGAAATCTCCTGTGGTTGATGGTGTTGTCATGAGAAATCCTGATGGCAAAGAAGTGAGTGAATCAATCTTATGTTTTAACCAGTTTGATAATGATTTCATGCACATGGGATTTCTCTTCTCAGGTACGGTATCCTGTTCTGCTGACTCCTAGCGAGAAGCAAATATCAAGGGAGGTGTGCATTGCATTTGGACAAGCTGTAAGTCAATGTAAAGAAAATTAAGTGACAGTTTCTTCTTTAAATATCTGTTTTTTGTTCTGGTTGAAATGCTTGTATGCTGGACAAACTGAAGTTACCTTGCGAGTTCCCCTGTCTCCTGCAACTTGCACGGTCTTATGTAGTTACATTCTTTTGGAAGATAATTTGATTATCTTGTGCTTTAGTTCATTGAAGAGTGGTTATTGTTTGGGCAGCAAAGGAACTTGTGATTATGTCCGGGTGGTTCCACTTCCATTTGGATCTGTTCATTGGAAGAGATATCTTTATTCTTACTTTTCCTGTACACCTGCCGGCTGCCATTATGAATGTGGCATGATAGCACTATCTATCCCTTCTTTAGTCCCAGGGTAGACTTGGATGTTCCTGAGTAGGCATAGGGCATGTGATGGATTGAGACTCCTTTTAATGGTTCCGCTAAAGTACCCTATTATTCCTGGATTGTAATTTCTTTATCTCATGTTTCAGGTTTGTGGATTTGATCTCTTACGTTGCGAGGGAAGATCCTATGTCTGTGATGTCAATGGCTGGAGTTTTGTTAAAAATTCGTACAAGTAACCTCTTGGATGTTGATTGTTTTTACTTGATTGCTAGGTTTCATAGCAAGAAAATAGATTAACTATTAGTAAGAATAATCTAAAAATCAGTGTTCGAGAATGCAGCCCCTAGGCGGCCACAAACTCGATTCTGCCCCGCTTTGGGGATGGGCGTCAGGATGGGTGGGCAGGCGCCCAAGCTGCCTGGGCACCCACCCAGGGAGCCCGACAAAAAAAATGTGCAGTATTTTTCATTAAAAAAAATTAATAAAAAAAGATTGTGCCAAACGGCTAAGTGCTGCGGCCTGCACTGAGAGGCCCCTATCCGCCCAGGATCCGCCCATCACATTCTCGAATTTTGAGATCTGTGTAGAAGCCTCTCTTAGCTATGTAGTAGAAACCTGTGTCTTGGTTTCCCCTGATTTTTGCCACCACGTTTATACATGTTTTCCTCTAGATTTTTATTGTATTGTATTGTAGGATCAAAATTTATTTTTCTCAAATTAATATTTTTCATTGTTGGCACATGCAGATACTACGATGATGCTGCCTGTGTTTTAAGGAAGATCTTTCTTGATGCAAAAGCTCCGCATCTGTCTTCAACCATTCCCCCAGTTTTACCATGGAAGGTCAGCGAGCAAGTTCAGCAGTCTGAAGGGCTAACACGGCAAGGAAGTGGTATAATTGGGACATTTGGGCAATCTGAGGAACTACGTTGTGTGATTGCCATAATACGTCAGTAAGATATGTCGCCGTTATTAGTCTGTCTGTATCTACTTATTGTTTTCTCCTGTTTTAAGTGTGTTATTTTTTGCCTCATAGTGGTGACAGAACTCCAAAGCAGAAAGTGAAATTGAAAGTTACCGAGGAGAAGCTGTTAAACTTGATTTTGAAATATAATGGTGGAAGACCTAGAGCAGAGGTATCAATTTTTTATAAATTACTTAAAGCTTTGGGCTATTTTCAGAATAACTGAAGTGCTTTTATGCTTCTGTAGACAAAATTGAAAAGTGCTGTTCAGTTGCAAGATCTTTTGGATGCAACACGGGCTTTAGTACCTCGTGCTAGGTACTGCTATTGAATTAATTTTATCAGTTTTTCATCCAATGTTGATACATAGTTCATTAATTTCATGTTCTGAGATAGGGCAGTCTTATGAGATAGGTTTGCTTCTTAGAAATTACATGAGTTCCTGCAATCTTTTGCTGTAACTGATTATATGAATGAATGTGTCATCAAGACCTGGACGAGAAAGTGATAGTGAAGCAGAAGACGTCGAGCATTCTGAAAAGCTTCGCCAAGTGAAAGCTGTTCTCGAGGAAGTAAGTATGATGATTTGTTTACGTAGTAGTCACTATATTTAGCTAACACTGTGTTCTAAAGCTTTTGGGATGTAGTGGAAGTTGCATCGCTTTCTAGGTCAATAGGGCCACGTTATTCTATTTGCTAACCTTTTTCGTCAGAATCTGTTGTTTTCCTGCGCATAATATTTTATTTAGTAATAACTTACAGGTTGTCAATAAATTCTAACAGTCTTATTGTTTGTTAGATTCACTTTACTTTGTGGAACTTTGTGGAAATGGTTGCAATAGTAATTTGATTGATTTTTTATGATCTTGGAATCAGGGGGGTCATTTCTCTGGCATATATAGGAAAGTCCAACTAAAGCCATTCAAGTGGGTCAAGGTTTCAAAAGCTAATCATGACGGAGATGAAGAACGACCTACAGAGGCCCTGATGGTTCTTAAATATGGGGGGGTACTAACCCATGCTGGCAGGAAACAGGTGAAATTTGATTGTTCCTTGCATTTAATCTCTATCATTACATGGAAATAGATCTATAGTTCTTGTTGTATGACACATTACCGCTTTTTATCTTTTGCTACCATGACCTCTATACTTACTACACGGACTTTTTTTCTACACGACTCATTAATTCGCTTGGCAGGCTGAAGAATTGGGCAGATACTTTAGGAATAATATGTATCCAGGTTAGCAGTTTACTATTGGGATCTACATTTTGTTAGTGCCCTAATATTGGGGTTCGACAAAAAATCTTATGCTAAATTTTACCTGCACCATTTTCTGGTTGAGATTTTCGTAACATTACAGTAAATTATTATGTAATAAGATTTTTTTTAGTTATTGATAAGTTTCTCCCCTTTGCCATAAGAACACCAAAATCTTCTGATGTCATAGGTATTGATATTGTCTTCAGTTGGAGTTCATTATAGACCATAATTTAGATAGCATGATTGTTATCCTCGATGAAATTTGGGGCTTTCCCTATCTGATTTTTCAGTTTATTCTCTCTGCTGTCTTTATCAGGTGAAGGTACAGGGTTGCTCCGACTCCATAGTACTTACAGACATGACCTAAAGATATACAGCTCAGATGAAGGGCGTGTACAGGTTAATCCCCTATACATGGTTGAGCATTCAATGGACGCAATCTGTTTCTCAGAGTGCTGTTGTATAATTTGATGACTTAAAATCCCAGTTGTGCTTCTTGTTTTCTACCCAATCTGAACCGCCATAGTTATTCACTCCATTTTACTATTGGCAGATGTCAGCAGCAGCTTTTGCTAAAGGTCTTCTAGACTTAGAGGGACAGTTGACACCTATTTTGGTTGGTAACCAACTTATTTTTTCTTCTTACTTGACTCGTGTGGTAAACTCACTTGCTTATTTCCTTTCATCCGTTAGGTTTCACTTGTCAGCAAGGACTCTTCCATGTTGGATGGACTTGACAATGCCAGGGCTGAAATAAAAGAAGCTAAGGTTTGTTCTATGGATTTAATGCATCCCGAGGGATGATTTCATTATAACAATGATGTGGATTTCAGTATATAAATCCTGTGTTTTATGTTTATTATTCCAATAATTTCATTTTTGCATTCCCTTTTTCAGTCTTATTATTTTCCATTGGTACACCTTTGCTTTAGTATTATGTTTTTATTACACGCATGCTTGTTTTTATTCTTTTGTTCAAAAAGAAAATGCAGGACCTACAAATATGTCATCTTTCTGCAATCTAACATAAATACATTATTTAGATTAGTGTTTACTTGGTTCTGAGAGATCAATAATATTGTATCTGAAATCATGATACTGAATTATTCTAGACTTATCAGCACATTTCTGTAAATAATGCTACAAGATTAAATATGAGCTGGAGATGCGATCGTCAAGTCTACAAGATTCAATATGGGCTGGTGATGTAATGCACCGATACCTACAGATTATGTATCTAATTTGGCTGTTCAAAGTTCAAAGGCTGCCTTTTCTACCTTTTGAAGTTCATATTTGTATCAAGCTAAATCTGTAATCAACCAAATCCATTGACAAAAAAGAATGTGTTCTAAAGATGGTAATGTTTTATCTTATACTTTGTAAAATTGTTCACTTCTCTTAACCTTGTTTGGATATATTCTTGTCAGGCCAGATTAAATGAGATTATAACTTCTGGAATAAAGTCTCCTGGCAACATTTCCTTGCCAGAAAAACCTTGGATGGTTGATGGAGCTGGCCTTCCTCCAAATGCATTTGAACTTTTACCCAAGTTGGTAAAGAAACACTAACACATATACAAGCATATTGTTTGCGCGTTATTTTGTAAGGGAAATTACTCAAACATATTGGTTTCATTGCATTTTGTAATCTCTATTAGGTGGAATTGACAAAGAAGGTGACCGAGCAAGTAAAAGTCCTAGCCAGGGATGAGGATGAGGAGCTCACTGAAACGAGCTTATATGATGTAATTCTCCCATATGATCAAGCCAAGGCACTTGGTAAAACAAATATAGATGTTGACCGCATTGCTGCAGGGTTACCTTGTGGTAGTGAGGGGTTTCTTCTCATGTTTGCTCGTTGGAGAAAACTTGAAAGAGATTTGTATAACGAACGCAAAGGGTAAGTGCTCTCTGATCATGTTCCTTTTTATCACTGGCTTTACAAGTACAATTTTTTTTGCTTTAAAAGTACAGTTGTTACGGAATATTCTCAATTGCTGAACTCATGATTACAGATGATTTTACTTAATCTATATTAAGGTCAAGTAACAATTTGAACTGATGATTACAGACGGTTTGACATAACACAGATTCCTGATGTTTATGACTCTTCCAAGTAAGCAATCATGATCTCAATTTTGCAATAATATGTTTTTTCATGAATCTATGAAGCCTATTGTTTCCCTTGTTCCCACCACCCAGCCTACCCACAAAAAAGAAAAAGAAAAAGATATCCTCCTCTTGCTATATTTATATGGAAATGAAGAATTATTCTGTTTGCTACTTGTGCTAAAGTTTTGTTTTGAGACTATTATTCCGTCGATCAACATCTTCCTGTTATCTACTTTCTACTTGTGCTGGATAGATCTGTAAGAAGAGAGGGAGGGCCTAAATATTTAGGGATGCTTTCATGTCTCTATGCCCGTTGTGAGAGCTTCAGTGTTGTGTTTACATTGGAGCTTCACTAAGTTGTTTTAATGTATACATTTTACTTAGGGATGCATATATGTTGCCCAGGATGTTTTTTAGATTGTAAAGCAAGAGAAAAGGGCCTGACTGAACGTATCATTGCCTGGTTCTGATTTTCTTTATTGTGCTTATAATCTTGACAGATATGATCTCTTACACAACTCGCATTTAAACTTAGACGGCTTAGATGAACTCTTCAAAGTTGTTCAGGTATGTGAATACCCAATTTATGTAATATGTTCTTTACTGCATAACCAATTCTTGCGTGCATCCAAACCCCGCCGCCCGAGCGACACGCTTGTTCTTGAAAGAAAATAAGAAATAGGTTTTACTCGGAAACTATTAGCTGATGTATGGACTAGATGCTAAAAGCGTTTCCGGTCTTTTGGGCCCTCGGTGGCTCCTTCTTTCTCCAGCTTCTTGCAGACGGTGTTATTCCAAATGAGTATGGTATCAATCCGGAGCAAAAACTGAAAGTTGGGTCGAAGGTAGATTTAATTCTAATTTTTTTACTAAATTTGTCTCCTCTATTGCCTTGAGTCATTTACAAAAATATAAAAAGAAGGGACTTATTTAAAAAATCAATGGCCAACTCTAAGTTGATTGTTGATGTGGCCATATGGCCGGACTATGTCATATACATGCTTTATTTTGTATTATCATGTGATATTGCCATAGAGTCTGGGCGAAATCGCATTTTATCGTTTCTGGGATCATCAATCATTTTGTTCATTTCTTAAATGTATATTGTGGAATCTCAGATTGCACGCCGCTTGTTGGGGAAAATCATGATCGATCTTGGTAATACACGTGAAGAAGCAATCAATGTTGCAGAATTGAAGAGTAATCAAGAAAGTTATTCAACAGTTTGTAGCACCGGAAAAGAAGATACAGATTACAGTTCAAAGTCTCACAGCACTATCGAATTCTCAAGAAGGGCTAGTTTTACCAGTGAAAGGTCGATGGATCAAGATGATGATGATGACAAAGAAACTAAATACCGTCTAGATCCCAAGTATAAATTTTTCTCTCTTTTAACTCACTAGCTCAGCGTGTTCTTGACAATTGAGTATTTGATGTTGATATATCTTCTCTACTTATTTTTTTTTGTGATTTCTTGATTCAGATATGCAAATGTGAGAACACCAGAACGTCACGTACGAACACGGCTATATTTTACTTCGGTGAGTGAAACGTTATTGATTTCCTTCTATTCCTACTAATATTTCTGGGCTTGTCAATTCGGAGTCCCCATTATTATCTCTTGATTTCTGATTTCCTTGTTTGGGCTCTAAAATTTCTATGTTTCCTCTCTTTTTGATCCAAATTAAGTTAAAGAATTTTATTTATAATGAAATCACAGGAATCCCATATCCATTCAGTGATGAATGTTCTTCGTTATTGCAATTTGGATGAATCTCATCCAGGAGAACCGAGTCTTGTTTCTGATACTGGTTTGGATCGCTTACATAAGACAAAGGAGCTTGATTATATGAGCTACATTGTGTTAAGAATGTTTGAAAACACAGAGGTTGGTATTTTCTGATAAGAGTAATGCTACATGTACCTTCACTTTTGACCCTATTCATAAACCACATTATCATCACAACCACACACACAAGCACAATTATTTTTTAATGTGTGGTTGTGATGCTTGCCACATAAGGGAGTTTATGAAGTATGGTCAAAAGTGAGGGTACAAGTATTATTATTCTTAAAATTAAACTGCAATAGTAATGTATTATTTATGAGATTCTTTCCTAGCACACTCAATACCTTACGTCAACCACAGCTTCCTTTAGAAGATCCCAAGAGATTCCGCATAGATATGACTTTCAGCAGAGGTGCAGACTTGTCCCCTTTGGAGGTAAAGCGCTCTAAGCCCAAAGAAGTATTGACTTCAAACATTGTTCCCTTTTTCATGCACATTTCAAGATAAGTGCGAGAAGGATTAACAAGTTCCCATGGTCATACAAGTATTGAGTAGATCTTCATTCGTATTTCTTCCTTTCCAGAGAGATGATAGCGAAGCGGCTACATTCCGTCAAGATCACACCTTACCGATAATGGGCCCTGAAAGGCTGCATGAAGTTGGATCGTATTTAACTTTCGAGACGATGGAGAAGATGATCCGTCCATTTGCAATGCCTGCTGAAGATTTCCCCCCTCCAACCATCCCTCAAGGGTTCTCTGGCTATTTTTCCAAAAGCGCTGCAGTTTTAGAACGACTGGTCCATATCTGGCCCTTTCACAAGAATGGGAACTCTTAAATAAAACTGTTTGTAGTATGTAATATAATTTGACGTGATGCTGTTGTTGATGACTGATATTTCGGTTGTTGAAGGTACACCCACCACCTACACGAAAACGTCTCGAAGAAATCTACATGAACCAAGGTGAAGAAATTATGGAGAGAAGTTCCGCTTATCAGAACTGACTTACCAACTTTGGTACCGAGCTTATTTATTGGCCCAGTGGTTGAAGAAATAAAAGAAAAATGCTAGTAAGTCTTGATTTTAAACACTCGGTTTTCACCGATTTTTAAAATAAAAAATAATAATTTCAGTAGCATAATTGGTCTTTTTATTGTTCATGTACACTGGAGCTAGGTATAATAAGTTCTTCATTCCTTTTTGATTTCCATGTTAAAATGCAAAATATGTACTTTAAAAGTGATCATTTCTTATTGGGGTTGTATTTTACTTTCAAAGTGAACTTCTTGGACGGGCTAAAAAAATCCTTTTTTTTTTTTTTTTACATTTTAAAACTTGTATTTCCGCCAAGAAGTGCACTCAAGTACAATAGACTCTTTAAGATAAGTGTTCTAAAATGTAGTGCATAGGCGCTATGCCGTTGGTTTGCATCTCGAATAGGGCATGGATGCCCATTTGGGGGTTGATGAAAAAATTCTATGACCAAGTTTGACTATGTATCTAGAAATAATTTCATTGGGGTTGTTTGAAAAACTATTTTAGTTAGTCATTTCTAAGAGTTTTCACTTAATTTTTTGACATGCTAAAGATGGAATAAATACTAATATGTATGGACTTAGAGATGATATATGATATTCACAAAATTGTGTTTGGATGAATGAGAAATTGTTGACCAATGTTAGCACAATTGGATGTGCATCAAAATATTTAAAATATAAATCATATATTAATATATTTTATTTATGTGATCAAGCTCTAAGTCCTTGTGTGTTTTGGGTTAAGTATTAAAATAATTTGGCGATGAGACTTTTTATCTCGTATGTATAAGTTTTTCAATGGTGTAACCAATTCTTTTCTTTTCTTTGATTACTTTTGGTTGAGTTCTTCGCGATAGAAGTAAGAGGTAATTCGAATTTGTCGGAATATTAGTGCAAGTGTTACACAAATCTACATATTCTATGTTGTATCTTAAGAAAAATACATTCAAATGCTTAAAGTCCGAGAAGAGCACGAGAAAACTATAATTCACATGTATCAAAACTCTTTAATTATTTGAAGTTTGTTATTGCTCGATACTTCAAACTATTATTTCCCATATATTTTTTACTTCACATAGATAAAAGTATTCGTACTTATGGACGAGCCGTCTCAGGCCTTTAGAACCATTGAAATCCTTTAGGAGAACCACCAGCCATGTGCTATAGTGGTCCACCTAAATCTTTGGATATGTAAAAAACTTTTCCAAATGCACAAATTTTCAAATGCCGAATGGTAGGGTGTCGAATGGCACTCTACTGTGCCGAATATGCATCCTCGGCCGTCGGATCTGCATCCGACGGTCGATATACACCCACGGTTTAGCCCTTGGGTTTTTAGGGTTTAGCCCTTGGGTTTATATTTAGCCCTTGGGTTTATATTTAGCTCTTGGGTTTATAACATTTAAATAGGATTTTAGATTTTTTCGGCGGCGAAGCCACTGTAATATTATTTAGAAAAAAATAGCATTATCCAATA
>JAOYMZ010000019.1:1659693-1674475 GCA_025802335.1 Pinguicula primuliflora | reverse complement strand
CGGAGGAGTGGTAGGAAATGTCTGTTATGGACTCAGGTGTTGCCTCCCTAGAGCTATTAAAGTTTAATAGCCACTCAAACGGATAGCCACCTTCGACAGCTTTTATCTTCATGTCAAGTTTTTTTTCTCTTCCTCTTAATCTCATCCAACTCTAGCTTCCTCATTCAGTTTTCTCTAGAAAATAGTTTTTTGGTTCACGATAGCTTCTTCCCATTCTACAAAATTAGCCTGATCAAAATTATTACATTAAGTACTCAGAGTTACATATATATAGAGAGAGAGAGAGACTAACATAGCAACTAAATGTACTCAAAATGGTATCTTTTTCTACAATAAATAACTGATACATGGTCTTTCACGAGCAGATCCAATAGTACGTAATAAATATTCACAAATGTAGTTTGTACACTGAGCAATAAATTCCACATTTAGCCTCAAACAAATTGTATCACAAAAACTTGAACATATTCAATTATATGCATAAACTTTCTAACGATGTGCCTAATTCCGTCAACGGGCAATCCTAGTGGCCGAAATTGAAAATCCTGTCTAAAATCCTATCAACGGGCAATCCTAGTGGCCGGAATTAAAAACGTGTGTTCATTTGTGTGTTCATTTATATGGGCATGAATCCTACCCCATCTATATATATTTAAATATTTTTTTATATTTTATTATTTTTAATTCGAAATTCGGGACTGTCCCGTTTTAAAATGCGACAATCCCGATCCTGTCCCGAACTAATTCGGGACCTGTTTTTAGGGCCCAAACCCGTCCCGAACTACTTTTTTTTTTTTCGGGATTCAGGATTCGAACCGGTCGGGCTTCGGGAAAATCCCGAGGACCGAACGTCATTTGCCCACCTCTAATTAGAATTCAACACCTAAAAAATATTTTCTAGTACATATTGTCTCACACCCGAAAATTTTCGCATATTTCCCTACTAAATGGGTAGTGGGAATTGAGGCGGAAAAGACATTACTGACCAGTATGGCCCGGCAGTCCGATAAAAACACCAGTCGGACCGGACGGGCCTTTGGCCAAAACCTCCACAAATTCAACAGAAGAAGAAAGCATAGATGAAAATAAACTCCTAAATTGAAAACCAACACAAGCTTATAAAACTGTATGTGCAACTTGCTACAATCGAATTTAGATGCAGCGCAACCAATACACCATTCCTACATATTGTGTTTTTTATTCACAATGAGAAATCAAATGTATCCAACTGAGACTTGGCGGAGCAGCAAAGGGAGAATTGAATGAACAATAAGAAAGAAACTGCATTGATTCTCCACTACCGAAGATGCTCACAAGTTCTGGAAATCTTAACAGCAATTTTTCCAGATGGTAAAAATTTCTAGAAAGAGTAGCCAAATACCATTGAGCTATCAGAACTATGCCATTCAGATGTATTTATTACAAAAAATATATGTATTTATTATCCAAGACAAGATTTTGCCATACCAATTTGGAAGCCAAGAAACATTACTTAGAAAAAAGGGATGGGAGGATGAGTTTACCCAGCAATACAAACAAGCCTTGCGATCTCAAAGTAGGAATTCTTGATGCACCTCACTTCTATTATTCCGTCTCTGCTCATTATCTTCATCATCAGTAGGCAACACATGCCTACAAATAGGACATGTGTTTCTAATATCGAGCCAGGGTAAAATACAGTCGCCATGGAATAGATGGAAACAGGGCAACCTGGTTGCCTTCTCTCCAACTACTAAGCAATCCCTACAAACTGCACATATCACCTCATTATTACCCTCCTCAAGCATTTCTTTCGTCATCACCACCGAAGCTAAATTCTCCACCACGGATTTGGCAGCGGGGGTACTACCACTTGAGGGGTTAATATTCTCCACCAGTTGGCTTAAGAGGTTATCGTATTCTGTTGCCAAAATGTAATCTTGATGAAGATTAATGTTTGGAACATCACTCCCATCATCATAAAATTCTATGGACTCTAAATTCCAATCCATGTTATTAGCTTCCAAGAGCACCACCCACTGACGGCCCCGGCCCCTCTCTTCTTCCCCCGAGTGATCAACCAACTGTGCATCAAGAGCTGTCTCTACTTCCCCCCATTCACCAACCAAGTGTGTTTCAGGACTCTCTTCTTCCTCCCCCCAATCATCAATGGATTGCGCTACAGGAGTCCTATCTTCTTCCCCCCAATCATCGACCAAATGTAATCCAGTTATCATCTCTTCTTCACCCCAATCATCGACGAGTGGTGTTTCAGGTCTACTCTCTCCTTCCCCCCAATCATCGACGAGTCGTGTTTCAAGGCTTCTCTCTTCTTCCATCCAATCATTAACCGACTGTGCTTCAAAACATCCAACTTCTTCCCCCCAGTCATCAACCAACTGTGATCCAGGTGCGCTCTCCTCTTCCTCCAAATCATCAAACAACTGTGCTCGGTGTCTGCTTTCAACAATCCCATTATAATCAACCCATTGCGATGCAGGTATCCTCTCTTCGCTCCAATAATCATCAACCAATTCTGATTCAGGTCTCGTTTCTTCTTCCCCCCAATCATCACTCAACTGCGATCCAGGACTCCTCTTTTCTTGTCCACAATCATCAACCAACCGTGAGTTATGCATGTCAGATTCTGAAGAAGAAGAAACTTCCTCGGTACGATCAATCAAATAACTCAGGTTATCCCTCTCATCACAGTAAACTCTTTCACTCACCTGTTCCCACACAAAGGCTTCCCTCCTGTTCCCACTAATACGAAAACTATTGGAACTCACAAATTCATCATTATCCTCACCAACATTATCATTATCTAAAACCCCCGAATTCACTTCCAATTCCTCCGTATCATAATCAGAATCCACGGAGACCCCGGGAAATCGCGTCTGTTCAGAATCTGCTTCCCATATCTGATCCTCTGGCAAATGGATTCCACCGGATTCAAATAGATCCGTCACAAAATTCACGTGTTCCTCCTCCTCCTCGCCGTAGAAAAAGCAGCTCGGCTCGTCGTCCTTGGATCCCATACTCGAATCAGACCCGAGCTCCAACGAATCATCAAAGAAGTACTGCCGTGGATTATCATCCCCAGCAGAAAACGAATCAAAATCCGCATCAGTATGGGGTTGAAAATGAAATTCCTCCTCGTACAGTTCAGGTTCTCCCACCTGGATGACATCAGCGTGATTTGAAAGGTGTTGTAGATCTGAAACCTCCGCCATTGAACGAACACTAATTCGGATCCGGAGACGCCTCCCCCAATATTCTGCTTGTACCAGAATCAAGGAATAATTCTTACCTCTATTATCCCTGCAGTTCTGTTAGAATCCAATCAGGAATTTGGCGATAACTTTGGAATTTATTTCGCCCAGAATTGGAATTGCGTGGCGCGCGTGTTCGACAGCTTCAAAAGGGCTAGCTACTGAAACGACCGAGACGAGGTTAGCAGGGTAAGGGTAGGGCTTGCGGAAACTTCTTAATATAATTTGACAAAGTCTCTTAAATATAATAATAGCTAGGATTTTTTAAAGTACAAATAGGCCCAATACCAAATGACCCCGAAAAATCCACAGGTTCCAAATCCACGTATATCCAACGCTCGATCCAACAATATCAAACCCCTTCTCCCTAATTGGGATCTTCCCCTGCTTTTTCTGCATTCTCTTGCGCGTGTTCAAGTGGGTTTCTTCATTTGCTGCCTTCTCTGTCTCTTCAGGCCGCTCGATCACGTATACATCCCACCATTTTTTGCATTATCGGCTATTGATCGGTAAATGGATAGATTATATTGCTTATATACTGCGCTGGATAATATTGCGTGTTTGTGTATTTTTATCGGATTTAGATATGAAGATGGTATTGATTACAGTAATCTGTCCATCATTTAGACTTATAGTTGTCTCGTTAATCCAATTGGATTCGAGATACCCAAACTAACTCTTGGTTCATTATATTGGTATCTGTTGGGGATTTTGTGCTAGTTTGAAACTATTGAGTAGATTGTCTAGGGCTTTTAATTTTTTTTGGTAAGCCAAATATTATGTTGGCAGGCATTTCGTAGCCTACTGAACCAGGCAAGCCGTGGGTTGAGAAGCTTAGTTGCAATGGCAGCTGAGAAAGAGAGTGAGCAAGACCAACTTGCCGAGGCCCTCAACCATCTTTTTACCAGTGTCTCCACCATGATCAAAGGAGAGCTCCAGGTAACATCCTACCACTATTGTTTGAATTTGTTCTTGGTACTTGAGTGATACCGAAACTATATAACGGACTTGAATGATCCGACCCTGAATCATGCATGGTCGCAAGAATTCATCATCATTTCCGGCACGTTCGAGAAAGCACTGGCCGGACCCTGAGCGGCTAGAGGCCGCCCATTGCCTAGGCGCCTGCACTTGGGCAGAATTCGGGCAGGGCGAAGCCCAAGTGCCTAAGCGGACTAAGCGACCGCCTTCTCGAACATTTCTCATTGGCTGCTACGTTTATGTCTTGCACAAAAGTATTGATTGAAGTCTTCCACATTCTCATCGTTTATATGCGTGGGTTATACACTTCCCTTGGTGATTGTATGCCCTGTTATGTTGGTCCATATAGGATGTGCTTCAAATATTCCTCTGTCAGAAGTTTATGTCAATGATATGGCGTTGATAAGCGAAACAACAACTGATGCAGGGTTCAAATAATGCACTCGAGCTTTTGGAGGAAATGAATGTTAGAGTAGCTAAAGAATACAAAGGCCTTGGAGATGTGGCATTGGGATTAAGAGTTTTTGTGGAGCAATTGAAGTCAAAGAGCGCTACCTTTGACCACTATGTCCAGAAACTTGATGCAATAGATCAGCAAGTTACGGAATTTGAAGCTGTGATATCTATGCTGGATAAACATGTCTCTTCTTTGGAATCAAAAGTGAAATCAGTTTACCAGGCTTTGCCTAATAAAGTCCCTTGATCAAGAAAGTTAGCTAGAATTTCATGGTACGATGCCATTGATTTGTAGCTACATGTGAATGTTTTGGGCTATGGTTAAGTAACAACCTGAATCTCACAACTGGAGGTATAGGTTTGTATCTCATTAGGAGCGAACAAGGCCACAAATGCGGGTTTCAGCTCGAGTTTTGACCGATTCATTGGTAGGAGTCAGCGCATATGAACTCCTAGACTTGGATATACTGAATAGCGTAATTATACGTGCATGCTCACACGCTCACACAATAATGCAGGAACTCAATGAGAATTGTAGAACTCAGAAATGGGGAGATCAAAACCCTAGTAGAATACGCTCACACGCTTTATGCTCCACACTCACATACTCTAGGCTCACGTTTGTTTATTAGCCTACTTATTTTGACCATTTTGTGAAAGAATTTTGTATTTTTATCGAAGAGTTATCTAAGGAGTTGGGATGTATGAATGATGCTCTAAAGCAGTGTTTGTCTTGATGCTCTATGGATTTTAGGAGCTCACCAAAATGGATGAAAGTCAGCACACTAGTCTGGTTTGAGATAACTGAATTTGTTTTGCTCCAGTTCACCAAATCGGCATTTGATGAATCACTATCATAGTGGAAGGTCCCACATGTTTGGAAGTGAGACTCATGTGAACGTGAAGCATAGAGCATATGACCACCGGAGCGTTGTGCATATGAGCGTATTGATGTGAGTAATGCATGAGCATGTGAGCATAAGTATGATCAAATAATACAAGATTTTTGAGAAGCTGAGCAAGTATGGAGTGAGACACAAGGTCAGAATGCTTTGGTAAAAAAAAGTAACCACCACAAATGAACTATTCAGTACAAACTCTTGTATAATGGGAAAAAAAATCGCACAATTCTATCAAGTGCAAACTCCAGCATGTTTGTTATTCAGGAGTTTGTATAATGAGGAAATAAATTTAAAATTTGTCCCAACATCCACATGCCTTGAATAACTTTAGTACTGGCAAGTGTCGGAAATGTATTGAACACTTTATATGCAGCCGCAGTTCAAAGGTTAACCATATTCCTCGAGGCTGCACAATTTGGACAGAGCTAAAAATCACCTGCATCGCCTATTACATATACCAGCATCTTCAGAATATGCAGCACTTCGTAAAAGATTTGTGATGTTAATAGAACTAGCAGCAAGCAGTTCCAATTTCATTCGAAGCTCTTCGCGAAACTGTACAAGAAGCTTCCATGTGAGGCGATGCATCAAGGGTAGGGAATTTCTTGTGTGCTGTATATACATAAGGCCCCCAGATTGTCGCCACCACGGAGTTGACGTAAGGCTAGTTTTTGAAATCAATGAGCCTCTAGACTCTCTAGTCACCATGGAAATGGCAGGAGATGTAGAATAGAATGCCGCTCTGAAATCTTCAGCCTGTTTAGTTGAAGAAATACGGGGACTGCAATACGTCTCCAAGATCAAAGTCCCCCCGGTCTGGCAATGGAGGAAAGGAAAGGGAAGGGAAGGACTGTTGAAAATCCCTCAGCAACTGTTCACATACAGAAATATCAGACTCGGTCAGAACATGATATTGAGGGGAAAATAAATATGGGGTTTGGCTAAATATGAAGTGCCTATTAGTTTTAAAAATAACATCCAAAATATCCTCCCAAAACTGCATCCCACACCCATATGCGAAAATCGGGGGAAAAAGCAATCAAGAAGAAAAGCATGAAAGAAGAATATGAGTGTTATCTCAACAAGTACACTAGTGAAGCATAACTAATGCGATTTCCTAACCAACAATGCATTATGTTTCAACTATAGCAAGCGGAGTAGAAAAATGCAACCTAACGGATGAAAAGGACTATGAATGAACTCACTTGATGCAAAATGTCCTATCATGCATATGATCCAAACAAGCAGATGGTTAAATCAGATCAAAAAGACTGGGAAATTGAGTGAGTTGCGCAGATGTATTACATTTTCTAGAATAGGTGCTTCATACAGTTGAACGAATTTTTCCCTTAATATTCTGTTCATTTCGTCAACGTCACGTGCATGAGTCCAGTACGAATCGTGAACACCTGCAACCAGGTAGACAACAAGGTAATGAAGATAAATAAATTACATTCAAATGCTTCAAACCTTACAGAATGGGTGAATGACCTGCAAAATTCAAGCCTGCCTTCTTGCAAGCAATGGCGGTCATCATCATGTGTGAACCATCAAGGGAATGAACAAAATTTGGTGGGAAAGCTGTTCTTTGCCTCTTAACCATTACCTGCAGATACAATTAAAAATTAACTTGTGGGAAAAATATTCCAGTGAAGATAATCACTAATATTCCTGCTACATAGCCAAGAAAAAAAAACGATTTAACAAATTAACAAGACACGAGGGGTCAACAAGGGTCAGATACCTTATCTGAATCACGCTGCAGAGTTAATATTTGGAGGGAAGTTTTTACCTGTAATGAGACAAAAGAGACGCTCAAAACATAATTTACCAGACTCAGTCCATTTAAGTACTGGGGAAATAGGTTTATCGTTTTGCTGTGCCCCACAGTACTTACAAGATGTCTTCCCACTTTGCGGTAAGGCTGAACAACAGGAAGTCCAAGTGGAGTAGTCCATTGAACTGGCTCGTTTTGCAATGCAATAACCTGCCAGAAGCTTTGCAGTTAATTCAACGTAGAAGATCACATTATTGCAAGATGATCAAGTTGCGGGGGATTATTGCAGAAAATTATAATACCTTCCTTTGGTAAGTTATAAATTTACCAATGCACAAATGCATCACATTAAAGAACTAAGATAACAATTCATTAGGTTAATTAATTAAGCAGATGGCTGGTCCATCACATTCCTGTAATTCAGGGGAGTAACCTTGTATCTACTATCTAGTACCCACCTTTGCACAATCACCAAGCCAGCTCATGATGCTTCTAGCAGCTTCAAACATCTGTCCTAGTGCAGTTAAGGTAACCTATACAGCACCAGCAAGAAAAACATAAATGTGATGCCAGAAGGATTTTGATTAACCCATTAAGTAATGCATATCATTGGCTAAAAGAGAACTTTATATTAGCAGCATGGTTGTTCAGTACTTTTGCTGCGTAGCAAGCTGCGCGAAAGAGCTCTGTGTCATCCGCAATACCATCTCGTTCTTTCAGTCTCCGCTTAATTTGATCTCGGGCGCCAATATAAGTTACACCGTAAACTGAAGTCATCACGGTCTGCTTAACCAACTTCCGGTCCACCTGACCATAATCTCCAATTGTGTTATTAACGTTTCAAAAATGAAATAAAGTTTCTCAGAAATTTTATAATTGAAATCCCTAACGTATGACATTTTTTTTGACTAAATTTCCTCCATGAGATTGAACCATCAATTCTTTTAAATGATAAACTGAATAACATTGGAAAAACGACCAAGCTCAAGACATCTATCTATAAGCTGAATAAAGTAGAAGGCCTATAGATACTGTGACTAGACCTGATTGATCAGCAGCCTTGCATGCAAGGCATTAGGAGAGACAGCAGGATCCTTTTGAGCATCTTCCTTCATGATCTCACGAACCCTAAATGAGAGGATAATCAATAATTAATTTTATATATGAGCTGTAACCCTGTGAACATGGAATTTAACTTAGGGATTCCATTAATTGGAAAGATGCCAGACAATGTTTTTTGCAAATTAATTTGGTTCCTTTGTCAAAGCTTCTTCAAGATGTAAATATATATGACTAATTAACTTGAATAGAGTGCAAATGTCAATTTAAACACAGAAAAAAAAAACATGTCCCACATGACAGCTCCAAACACGTATAAATTCAGACATTTATGGAGATCATTTTCCATATGTTTCAACACACGGAATTGGCTGATCTTAAGCATTACTATCAACAGAAGATGTTTTCTTCTATTTGAACGATGGTCTGCAAATGTTAGCGTACTCCGTCCAATTTCAATTGTAGAATATGCCATCGTTGACTAACCAGCCTAGCTAAAAGGATGAGGTTGAGGTAGAGCTACCCACATGTCCACTCACATGCACAGCGAATTATTTGCGAAATTTTTCAAGAGCTTACTCATTTGTAAATTGGTGGCAGTCAAGAACAAAAGATAGAAGTTCTAAAGGCCGACCCCATGTTCATTGAAACCTCATTAAAAGTTATAAGTTAAGCTAACAGAGGGACGGGATATTTGATACATGAAACAATAATCTTCACTAGTTACCCTTCCTTAATTTCATAGAGAAATTAGTTAAGACATAGGAGGGTTTAGTATAAAATGAAGAGAAGGCCACCTGGCAGCTATTCCTGAGTAAACATCAGCAGGCTTTTCTCCAGCAATCAAATTAACAGCAACAGCTCCAATCTAAATTAGCAAATCCAACAGACCACAATCAGAAAAGAAGATTATCATAAATTCTGCGCCAAAGATATGCTGAAACTTGAAATATGAAACTAAACATATTTAAGGAGGATGGGGCTTTGACTATTGCTGCACCATTCTACTTAAACAGAATTTATTTGCCTTCGCAAACATGAACATTTCAGGCTTAATAATTAACATCTAAATAGCAACAGATATTAAGATTTAGGTAAATTTTCTGCATGCTAATTGCCCACTCAATTCATTAACCACAGAGCTTATACTTCGTCACTTGAACACAGGATTAACAGTAAAATTACTATTTTGGTGAGGGATGAGAAAATTACATTTAAAATAAGGACGAATATTACCTTATCTCTACCAAGGGCAGCATAATGCTGTAAGCCATTGCAAGAACCATCCTAAACAGGAAACTTGGAAAAAGGAATTAGGCAAAGAATGGAAAAGTACCAGAAATTTAAATAGATAACCAATAGCATTTCGAGATAGTTCAAATAAAAATTAATCCATCCACATAGATAAAATGCATTCTGACAGCAATCTAGAACCATCTTCACCTGATCTAACAAGCTCAAGATAGGACAATTTTTCGTCCATACAACTATCTACTAAATGAAACGTAATTTCATGCTTAAATCACGATGGTCTCATAAACAGTTGGAAAGGAACATTTACGCATTCGATCACATTTAGATGTCGGCAGCAGCAATCCCCACATAATAGATAATTGAGAAAACTTTATTATATAACAAAATATTGTCAAAATAATATCCAATAAACTATGACAAACTAATATTACATCCGATTGTAATAAATATAAAGTCTATAGAACATATGACATAGAAGAGCGAACTATGAAACTATAACAAGTAATCCAGAAAGGGGTATTATAACAAAATTATAAAAAGATTGAAAAATAGTTTGTGAAATGGAGAAGGGTAATATCAGGAGAAATTTTGTTTGTCTGCAAGTAGGCATGTTCTTTTTAGTAATAATAGAAAATGCAGATTAAATATCAGCACAAAATGTCGTCAATAAAGCAAACAAAATGTTAGGGTGCCAAGTCCGATTGTGGCAGCCCCATCTGACGTGGAAAAATCACCTGAGAGAACCAAAATGACACTAATTCAACACAAGAGGTGGCCCAAGGTTAATAAATAAATTGCACGGAACTCAACAATAACTGGGAGATTGGAAGAGACTTAACTCGACGAAGACAGCTAGAGTTAATGTGTGTTTCTTTAATTCTAAGAGTTATTGCTTTAGTAGTATTTCTCTTTAAGAACTCTGTTGTGAGAAAGGTGGTTATGCAGAAAATTAAAACAGAACTCCCATGTTGAGAAAATGATCTAGGGATCTCATTTGAGCCATAACTATTCTATCACCATAGTAAACAGGGGAGCAAATCTAGTCGCAACCAGCACGGGGATATCACAGTTCAGGCTTGTGACATAAAACCATATAGATGGAGTGAAGAACTATTAGACTAAAGCATCCTGACCTTAAGAAAGGTAGGTCACGGTCAAAAGAAGTATGAGAAAACTCAGTAAAGTTACCTGATGTACTGGAATATGAGATATAGCTGACTCAGGAGATGGGCATCTCAGCGCTTCAGCAAGACCCATACATGCTGCCAAACACTGAAATGGATCTTCTGCATTCAGCCACCAGCGCTTTCCTTCAAGTGGTCTATCAGCTGAATCAAATATATCATCGATATGATTCTCAGCGAAAGCAAGTCGACCTTCATGAGATAATTTATTCACGCCATTGGCAAATAAATTTGCCAAGTGTATCTTAAGCCAGCGCAAGCCTGATTTTCCAAGAGGTCGGCCTTCTGAAAATTCCAAGATTCCCCTACAAATATCAGAACCCAGATGATTCAAGTGTGGGTGCATGGGGTAGGCCCGGCCGCGGAAATCAGCATTGTGTGGGTAAAAGAAACCATCTTCATCTTTCAATTTTCGTGCTACCTGAAAACATCGAAAAGATAAACTGTTTTTTGACTGGCATAATAAATCCACGCGAGAGATTACACCAAAGTGAATCTTACAGCAAGTTTGAGCTCGGTATCACAACGAAGGGAATGCCTCTCGCTGTTTTCTTTCTTGATAGCTTTAACTTTCCATTTCCACTTTTTAATTACAGCTTCATCTTCAGTATCTGGCTCTTTTGGCAATAAAATCTACAATTTACATGAAAGAGAGCATATACTAAATTGAGGTAAATTAACCGTGTCAAGTATTTAAGAAAAAGCTGAGAGCATCTTCAGAGCATACATCACTTCGATCAACCAGGTCGGCAAGACGACCTCCGCTAGCCCATATTCTATCAATGATGCTAAGCACTCTCTTATTAACTCTCCATTTGGTGCTTCCTAGAGTATCCAATGCCTGAGAGCAGATCAAATTTTAGGCATTAATCATGGCAACGCTTTTTATTCAGAATCAAGAGTCTGACAAGCCCAAACCTCGTATACTGTTTCCAGTTGTTTTGCAGGGGTCCTTTTGACTGCTTCGCGCTGTTGTCGTGCCCCGTGTGTACGCATTACATAAGAAGGAAGATACAAGTACGCGCCTTTGTCATACCTGTTATAAGTAAGCATCAAGAAGAAAACAAGTTACAAATTGAATTGTCGTATTAGGCAGCAGGATCATAAAAAAAATAGAATTGGAAATGAGCAAATACGTCTGAGGCACCAATGGGTTACTTAATTTGCTAAATTACAATAAACTTGCTGAGCAAGCCAAGCAAAGGACATTAAAAATAATTGGAAGAAATTAAAATGACATCTTAGACAGTGGGGGTTGATTTATTACCCTGTCCACTTCACTGGAGGCACTAGCATCGGCATGTATGGGATGACCATATGCCTGGCCTGAAGCACAGATAAAATATTAGTCTTATATTAGATGATAATATACAACAAAAATTTAAATCAATATTTTATCTTAAAGCAGAAAAGCTTAGGGCAGCATCTCTGTTTCCCTATAAGCCTATAAAGTGATTCAAACCAATTTCTCATTTGAAACGCAAACTGCAGTGTCTCTCCAATCAGTTTCACAAGTAGTAGAAAAACAAAATAGCATACAGTTTTCTCAAGGCCTTTACGAACAAGGGGATCACACTGGATAACACCATATCTTCTGCCTGCACTCCTGTCAAAAGAGAAACTTGCAAAGATCAACTCATACTTGAAGAACCCTTAAAAAACACATACTTAAAGAAAATTCTTAAGACGAAGATATGGAATTGAGAGTACTTCTTACTTAGTAGCTTTTGTCACAGTTCTAAAAGAGTGTATGAACGCAGGCCGGATATCTGGAGAAACTTCTCCCAGCTGATTTAATGGGGGCTGTATAACGGCTGTTTTTAGAATCAAGTCAATCAGATGGCCTCCAACCTGAGAGCTTATAAATAGAATATTAGTCTTCTGCTGCTGTCACGTACTAAGTTGTAAATACAGATAGTTCCGACCTTTACTCTGGCATCTTGTCCCCAGGGCTGAGACTCAAATTGTCTATTCACCAACTGCCTCACTGCATGTAGCTTTTGCTTTTTCATCAAAGCTGTCACTTTTTTGTGCATTTTTTCATTTCCATGGATAGTTACATCAGGTTCATCTCCTTCCTTCTCTACATCTTTCTCAACCTTTTTCTTCTTTGTCTTCTCCAAAACATGGCGTATCTTTACCTTTTTTTTACAATCAATTAAAAGTTAAATATGATTTCTTTTAAAGGAGTGTTAAAAGCTTCTGCGCAATAAGCTGGCTATATTAATATAAACATATATAACAGACATCCAAGCACCATAAGGAATTTCAGTCGAGGCAATTTGATCATGAAGCTATAACTGACGAGGAAGTTTATGATACTAGCTCACTGTCCGTAAAAGATCATCCAGATTATGAGAAAATACAACAGGAAATGGAACGTATTAATCCACAAACCTCCTGCTCAATTGCCTCACCAATGACGCAAGCAGCATGAACCACTCTTGCACATCCATGCTCCCCCCCAGTCATCAGCAATGCCATCAGTTTATGCATTGTAATAACAGCCATCATATCTGCTGGCAAGAGATCGAAGTATTTATAATAGGCTGCCCTGTTCTTACCTTCCCTAATCAACTCCTGTTCTTCAGCAATCTTATCCCTCAAAGGCTCAAACCATCCCAAGAATAAAGACTTCATATAAGGCAAATTTGGAGCCAATTTCCTCTCACACATATCATTTAAAAGATCCCGACACTCGTTTGCAGCTTGCTCCCAAGCCTCAGTCTCGATCTTCACTTGCCTCCTCCAAAGTGCTTTATATCTCTCACCCCCTATTTCCTTACTTCTACGGTCTCTCCACCTAGTATAATGCTGCCGTCTCTCATCTTTTTTAACCTCCTTCAGCAGTTCTTGAACCTCGTTAGCAACAGAAACATTGTCAATGGTGTCATTCTCCAAATCAGTATGTGACACTTCTACCGCCTCAGCTACACTAGCATAATGTTTACACAACAACCCGCTCACCCTGTTGCGTCCAGAAAGCGCTGAATATTCATCGCAATTACCGATTCTCCAAAACCCCAGTTCACGAGCGCCACCTACTTTGGAAGGGGGATTTATCTCAAAATGGGGGTTAAACGTGGATATACTAGCAGCAACTAAATCATGGGGGAATCCAGTCAAACTGGAAGGCCGTGAGAGCGACTTTGAATTACCAAATAAGTTCAACGCGGCTCTGGGACAGTTCTTACCGAAATTTCTCCACATAACTGCGGAATTCTTCCGTGGCCGGGGAACTAAAACTTCCTTGTTCAATGGACTGCCGTAATTACGAATTTCGAAGCTCAAAATGTTGTGGTTTAAGCAAAAGGACATCAAATATACGCAAGAAGCTCCTGCAATCGAGGAAGAATAACTATCGATAGCGAGCAGTAACGAATTAAATTCAGTAACAATGTCCGGAAGAAGCAGGCGAAGTTCATTACAGTGGGACTGATCACTTCTTGGCAAATAGAAATGTTGTATTGTTTTGCACTCGTGGGATATTTTCGCCGGAAATTCCCCTTCGTCGTTCTCTCTCCCGACTCCCGAGTTTAAACCCTCCTAAAACCCGAGAGGTTGACTTGGGCCCAAAGTCCAAATTCTGCAGGCTTTCTATACGTCGGACGAGGACGAAGCTCCGCTGCACACAACCCCTTGTTTAGGATTGGATCAATTTCTAATTCCATGGGCGGGCCACTTTAGAAATACGCTCTGTTACTATGAGTCTGTATTTAAAAAATGCCCACAAAATATTAAATACTAGTAATTCGTGGGATCATCCAGCCGAATTTTTTTCTGGTGCCGAATTTTGTCTTATGGTGCCGAAATCTATTATTGGTCATTGGATCTGTGCTTCAACGGCCGAGATCATTTCATTTAAATTTTAAGTGAAATGATCTTGGCCGTTGAAGCACATATCTAACGGTCAATAAT
>JAOYMZ010000019.1:1648210-1659593 GCA_025802335.1 Pinguicula primuliflora | reverse complement strand
TGAAGCGATCCTACTGTAAATACCATACGGAAGTGTAAATCTCACAAGAAAATGCATGACTTATCTCTCGATTGTAACGATAGTTCCATAAATCAACTAGAACTCGGAGTCAAACGCACCTTCAACAAATAAACCAGCTTAAAATGCACCCATTTCTCGTTGGGTCCGTCGATGATCTCTGTATCTTACTCTCTGAATAGGTTTTCGGACCCGTCGTTGAGCCGGGAAGGGTGAAGAAATGAAAATGCGAAACCAAAAAAATGCAGGTTTTCGGTTTTTCGGTCACCATGTTTTCGTACGGCTGTAGATGGGTTTGGCGGGAATGAGTGTGGTCAAGTTAGTGATTGTTTAGTAGTAACCGTTTAGTCATAAACTTAAATATATTCGATTTTTGATTTATTTTTAAAAATGGAGATTACATTTACAATTTTTTTAAAAGGTTACTTTTTAAAAGCAGATTTCAGATAAGGTTACATTTGCGAATGACCCCCACAATGGTCCATAATATTTCAATTTCAGTTTTGGTCGTGCGAAATATATGTATATATGGTGCAGGATCCGGTGACAGGATTTTAGACAGAATTTTATACATGATTTTCAATTCCGACCACTAGGATTGTCCGTTGACGGAATTGGGCACATCGTTAGAAAGCTTATGCATAGAAGATCATATGTTCAAGTTTTGGTGATATTCCGATGACTTTATCATCGTTTAATTTAGTTTCATATTTTCCCCTTGGATTAAGTAGTCCTAAATAGAGTTTTAAAAAATTTCGGCGATGAAGTCACCGAAAACGGAACTAAACATAGGGCTTATGATCTTCTATGCATAAGCTTTCTAACGATGTGCTCAATTCCGTCAACGTACAATCCTAGTGGCCGGAATTGAAAATGCATATATATATGAGATTAAAAGTTCTATGATACAGTTTCGATAATTTTATCGTTGGTAGTAGTTCTTATAAATTTTCAACAATGAAATTGTTGATCATATCAAGACTTTTTTGTGTGTGTATAAAATTTTGATAGTCAATTTTGATGGGTTTTTTTTTGAATAAGTGTTTTATTGTTCGAGAAAATTTACAAAATCATTATTGTGGGCATTCCCGCACATTCAGTGGCTACACTAGTAACTACTCATTCGTTTAATAATTTTTTCAATCTGTAAGTTCCATTTGAATCAATATATCTAGGTGTTTCTCGGATAACTCAACTCTGAGTGCTTGCATGAGAAATATTGTTTCTCGAGCTTCCTCTACTAAATCAAGCTTAGCTTCATGTTGCCCCGTGCTTGCACTTTCACACACTTGCATTTTCGTAGTTGATGATTTCTGCCTATGTTGACACATCTTCTCAATTCGACGCTCCCGACATTCTCGTGCCTTTTCCTTACGCATGATGATTGCTGCTGGGTCTTCGTTTTGGTACACTGATCTAAAGGTGATGAGCTTATTGATATCCCTATATGCTGATCGACTCAATTTTATACTCCTCCGGCCCACCTTTTTCTTTGGAGCTTCTTCTTTATTTGTGTTAAAAGTGCATTGGCCCAAATTCACTCCTTTAAATATGGTTGGGCTTCGGCCCACCATGTTTTTAATTCCATATTTTTGTGAATAGAGCCCATCTGCAAGATCTTACCCTTCGGTTTTATCATGCGCCTCCTTCTCATTTAATTCTGCTTGTGTTTTTAAGACATCCATTGAATTGTCTCCCAGCCCTACTGTTATTGCATCTTGATTCACTTCCACATCGATAATCTGTATACCTTGCTGTAAAATGTGCTTTTCACACGAATTGAGTGGCTCAGAATGCTTGGATCCCAGCTCGACCAGTGGCATGGTATTACTTCTCTCGGCATCTGCAGTCGACGGTAATATAGGATTTAATGTCTCATTGACTACACCGTCCGATGACTATTCCAGATTTTTCGACGACTGTTCCATATTTTCCGGCAGTATTGTCTCTGAATGATTTGTATCCAAGTCCATCCCATGCTCTTCTGCATTCCTTTCTGTATCAGCTTGTTTATGCATAGGGGTTGGGTTGCTATGACCAAGTGTAGGCCATTCTGTAAGGTTTCTCTGATCCTCGCTCCATCCTTGTATGTTTCCAGAATTGTTGCACTGTTGGTTCCATGATCTAGTGTCACTAGGAGAATATCTATGAGTCTCTTCCTCGCCATGACATAGAATGTTTCTTCTCCAGTTTTCACTCTTATCTGCTTGTAGACATTCCTGTTAGAAGTGGACAGGATCAACACTCGTCCAAACTACATTTCAGTCTGATTTACTGTTTTCTCATCAATCTTTATCACTACTCCCAGTTTTGATGCTATTCCAGTGAAAAATTCATTGGACCAATAGTGGAGGGGAGTTCCCCTAACCTTGATCCAAACTGGACGTACCCGTTTTCCATTCTGCAATTGCCACGGCCTTAGATTTTTGACACATAGATTCTTGGTCGTTGCTTCATCACCTAATAGCCTTATTTTGTCATCTACATTCAGAAGCTTGATCAAGATTTCTCCTCCCTTTAAGCAGGCAATTTTCCCTCCTTTGTACGATCTCTCCTCAAGAATGCGTGTAATGGATTTTAGATCCATGATAGGTACTGGCAAGCCTACCAAGCATATTTCTAACCAAGTTGCTTTTTCAGGCTTAGGTTCATAGTTCACAGTCTCAATTTCCATTTGAGTTTCCGTCGCTTTGCCGTAGTTGACCTCCTGGTGTACTCTCTCTCACCTTGTCGTACTACTAACTCCTTGCTGGTATTCGAGTCTCCTGAATTCCTTGCTACACTTGCAAAGAGTTTACATGTTCCTATTCTCATGTCATTTAATGTTTGAGAGAGTTCATGTATGTTGGTTTCTTTGGGGAAGCGTATGAATCCATACCTTTGACCTCGGCTTGACATTGTAGGTGGGGAGTATACGTCTCGGAGCTGTTCATATGGCTCAAAGAAGGCTCGATGTTCCTTTCCAGACCAATCCTGAGGGAAGTTTGCAATATATAGAGATGCAGAGCTTTCTCTGAGATATTGAATGTACGGGCAAAGCTTCCGGGCAGGCTTGTTTCTGGCCACGTTTCTTCGTTGACTCGGAGATTCCCAAATTCCTTCCTCAGCATTGGAGGCTCCGGGAGTTGAAGTTGCTTGCACCGGTGAAGGCACCAGCGCGGCATTGGACATTTCTTTGCTAATCTTAGAAGCTGGGGCCATTATGTCCTCGCTAGTTGGTATGGTTTGCGGGAGACACGATTTCTTGGGGGAGAGACATTCCTGTTTGGCGAATTGACGTAGGAATGGGATAGTCAATTTTGATGGTATTATAATATTATTTATGGAATGGTGCATTCTCCAACTTTTTTTTATGTAGGAAATTCTATTGAAGTATGTCAATCTAGTGGTGTACTTCAATAAATTGTAAACCACCAAACTTAAGAGGTAAATAATACTTGACAAACGGTTGTTCAAACCACTAAAGACCAAACCTTATCCACCATCTTCAAGAGTGTGGCTAGTTGATGAGTCAGTTACACGTCATCATCGTCATCTTTGCTAACACGTGTCCGCACAACATTATGATGAGTTGTACAATACTTGACCTCTTACTTGTACATGGCCAAATTATCCATGGAAGCTGAAGATACAAGCGGCTGCCGTTTGCTCCACGATACGTGTCCAATTTCACCCCATTTGTGTTCTTCGATTTTCCATCCACTACACAATTGAAAGGAAAGGAAAAAAAACGAAAGGGTCATCCACCTGTTTCGCCATCTTCTCCATAATTCTCTCAGGATCCGAATAAAGTCATCTTCTCCTGTATGTAAACCCAACGTGGAGCAAACCAAAATTTTTGTCGTAGCGGCTTCATCCACCTTATACGAAAGATTGAATCTTTTGGCTTTATTCTTTGGATAATTGCCCAAAAGATTCAATCTTTTTATTTTGCCTTCCTGAGTCAATAGCATCTTTGCTTGTAATCATTCTTGTGTTTTTTTCATCTGGGTTATCGTTGATTATGGAGGTTTCTGTGATTAGAAGCTCGCAGGTGAATCTTGGGAGGATTAATGATGTTGGGCTCTGTAACTTTAGCAGAAATTTTAACTTGAAAATGGTTAGTTTAAAGGGGTTTTATCCCCAAAGTTGTCCAAAATCTCTCTGTTTCCGGAGATCCGGCGTTGGTTTCTGCTTAAGAGCGTCTGCCTCTTTCCACGCTCAGCCTCTTGTTTCGGTGGAAGGATCAAAAACTTCCAGAAAAATCACCGTGAGCCACTTTCTAATTCAGTATCTTACATTTTTCCTCAATCGTTTCATTTTTGTTGGAGGAAAAATGAACAATCATAGCTTTGGCATGTTGTTCGAACTTGATTTTATTGCAGAATCTGTATTATCATGATGATCATACTCTCTGATTATTTACGCTGCTTGCTGTTGACTTGTTAGTTTTTTGCAAAATCTGTCATTCCCATTGTGGATCTGTTTCTTGGAAGAGAGGAACTCCAAAAATGATTTAAGGCGCAGGCCACCACATCATTCATGAATACTGGACCCCCACACACCAATATATGTGTGCCCTCACACGTTATGTGAGTGGGGTGGGATGTGTGTGAAAAAGGTGGTCTTAGGATTTGAGGAACTCACTGCATTGTGATGCAGTGCCCTGCTCGTGTAACTGCGGGATTGGCTGGTGAGCGGTCACGCACAGAGGTGTTTGCTGCACCAATCCCGCAGTGCCACATGGCCATTGCATAGTTTGCAATGAGGTTTCTTGCATCCATTCTCTGGTTTTATTTGTACTAAGTTCATCTCTACTTCTTCTTATTCTCCTGTAGAGTGACACTGTCATTCTCATGGTGGCTTTCTTTCTTGCATCTATTCTCTGGTTTTATCTGTACTAAGTTTATCTCCACTTCTTTTGATTGTCCTGTAGGGTGACACTATGAAATTATCCGTTGGTCTGCCATTAGATACCATATCCACCTCCAATACTGTCAACCATAGAAGAGCAATTGCTACGGGGCTAAGAGCTTTGAAGCTACTGGGAGTGGATGGTGTGGAGCTCCCCATCTGGTGGGGAATCGTCGAAAATGAGGCCAGAGGGAAGTATGATTGGACCGGCTACCTAGCAATAGTAGAAATGGTGCAGCAAATAGGCCTTGAAGTTCATATATCCCTTTGTTTCCATGGATCTCAAGAAGCCCAAATCTCACTTCCACAATGGGTTGAGAAGATCGGATCATCTGATTCGAGCATCTACTTCACAGACAGGTCAGGACATCAGTACAAGGATTGCATATCATTATCAGTAGATGAACTTCCTGTGTTAGAAGGAAAAACTCCAGTTGAAGTATACAGAGAGTTCTGCGAGAGCTTCAGATCTTCCTTCTCATCTCTCTTAGGCTCCACAATAACGGTAACTTCATTTTCTTTCATCTCTGGATAGAATAGCATAGCTTGCAAATTTATGCCAGAGCTTGACGAGTTGTTTTTTCTTACATCTGCCAGGGATTATCGATTGGTCTCGGCCCGGATGGCGAGCTAAGATATCCATCAACGAAAGGTGAGAATCTTGATCATGCTGGAGAGTTCCAGTGTTACGACAGGCATTTGCTCGAAAATCTCAAGCATCATGGGGAGATGAAAGGAAACCCCCTGTGGGGGCTCGGCGGCCCTCATGATGCACGCAGTCAATCTCCTTTATCCGGAGGTTTCTTTGCCGAAAATGGAGGTTCTTGGGAGAGCCCATATGGTGAATTCTTCCTTTCGTGGTATGCAGGCCAGCTGATTCAACATGGAGATCGGATGTTGTCATTTGCTGCTTCTACCTTCAAAGACGTACCCATATCATTATCCGGCAAGATCCCTCTGATGCACTCATCGTACAAATCCCGCAGCCACCCTTCAGAGCTGACAGCAGGGTTCTATAACACGGAGAAAAGAGATGGATACAGGGAAGTTGCAGAGATGTTCTCAAGGCACTCATGTATGGTTGTAATCCCAGGCTTCGACTTGTCAGACAATAACCAGACCAGATCGAGCCCGGAATCCCTTCGTGAGCAAATTATGTCTTGTTGCAGGGAACAAGGAAGCAAAGTCTCTGTTGAGTCTACAGTTTCTGGCCGTTTTGACTGCATAAAAAAGAACATAATGGGAGCAACGTCAGTGGTGGAGAGGTTCACATACCAGAGAATGGGGGCACATTTCTTTTCTCCTGAACATTTTCCTGCTTTCACTGGATTCGTTCGGGGACTAAACCAACCAGATCAGTGTTTAGATGATTTAGCTGGGTGTGACGGTAAACCAGGAATCAAATTCTTTTGTGAATCTCCAGATGCAAGGAGCTTAGAGTAGCTGTGTTGTTGCCAGTGTAAATACAGAGGCTGAATGTATGCTGATTAGCGATATATTTGGTGTTGGAAAATATGAGATTCACGATAATATTAAATAAACTCCTGGGAAACAACTAAAGCACCATGGTATGAACAGAGTAAATGGAGATTGGTCTGGCTAAAACCAGCGAAATTGAACTAATTTATGTGCGCAGCTTCTGCAGAAGCTAACGGGTATTTTTCTTTTTACTGATTAAAGACATGAACACACACCATTCGAATATGTACAGCATAAAAAAATTCACAAGGAAAGCATAACCAAAGAGAAACTAAGCTCTAGAGCTCGAAAAAACCCAACTTGATTTGTTTCGGTCATTTGTATTGCATACTGCAGACATTTCCCCCACAGAGAATCGACATTCCAGAGAATTGAGCTGTAACACTTGATGAGGAATACCGTATATCATCCCTTCCAATATCGGACGCCATTACGAGCATTGATCAGTAAAAAATAAAGAGCCATCCATGCCTTGTAAAGTTTCTCAGTCACAAGCAATTTTCGTATCAAAGCTGCTGAGACAGATAGCGAAAGCCTGAAAAGCTGATATGGGATAGCGGTAGTCCATTGTGAAGACGTCTTTCCCGACTTTCCCAAACTGAAGGATGACGTCCTCATGCTTCGTCCCGGGTGCATCGGCCCCCGGAGAAGCAACAAGCTGAAAGTTTTTCACTGATGCAACAGTAACTCGCCCATGGAAATTCAAGCACCAGCACTGGAGTTGCTCATGCCATCTTGGGGACTTATTACTCAAAACAAGTGAATTTTCTCTTTGATTGTTCAAAGGACAGGATAATGATTTTTCAAAATAGCTCGACTTACTCCTGAAGAAGGGAAGTGCAGGAGAGGAGTCAACGCTTGTGATGGGGAGATGGGTCTGTGATGGTGCAACGCCTCCAGGTTTTATGGCGGACGCAGGAATGGCATCCATCGCACAGTGCATTCTTCTTGGACCTCTGTGATTTATGTATTAGCTGAGTGTGATTCAATCAAAGAATATTATGGGGAAAAAAAACATACAAGATTATGTATAATCTCAGTTCATACCTAGCTCCTATTGCATTCAACTCATAGGAGATATGTGCCACCGGATAATTGCCAGCAGGAACCTTGGACGAAATATGTTTTGAGCTAACAATCCGGGTGGACAGACTTTTTGCCATTTTAGCTTCAGAATGTAGAGGAAGAGCATCATAAACAACAAACTTCGTCCCGAGGAAATTAGATCTGTCAAACTGAGAGGATAAGCAAACATCTCATGTCGCATAATAGCTACAATAATGACGATATTCACCTTAATTTTCCTATGTAAGTGTTGCTTCCCTTTGACGTATCATCTCCATATAGAGAAATTATATAGTCAGTGCATGTGGGCTTTCTACACTTATGCGCAGCAAGTAGAAACTTCCCATCATCCGCAAGAGCTGCCCAAAAATGGAGAGGAATAACACTAAAGGTGTTATCTTCAATTGTTTTTGGTCAAATAAAAACATGGACTAGTTTCTGGAGAAAAAAAAATCGCACCTTCACTGCAATTCACAAAAAGGTAATACATCTGAGTGGAACGATTCCGTTTTATAAAGCACCTCAGGAGAGATTCCCTGGGTCCGGGCTGCAAAAGTAGAGACGGAAGATGCAAGCATGTCATGTCTAAACAAACTCTCGTTACCAATTAACAAAGAGGCATTGTGATTGCAAGCGATAGAGTGACAATTTTTCGGAAATATTCTACAAAAACACACCGAGTTAAACAAACTCCAATTGCTCCATTGCCATGATAAGCAAGACACATTCGGGAATTAAAATTCAACTGAGAGGAATTTCAATCTAAGACAATGGCAAATAATGCCATCATCACTCAGACTATGATGGAACTGTAATACTAATGAAGAACCAATAAACACCCGACTCTTTTGTAATCCAGACATGACATACACTCTCTCCAAATGGATGAAAAAAAGACTATGTAAGAAGATGCAATCATAATTTCCAGCATTCAAACAAGCATTCAATGCAGCAAGATCAAGAACATCTGAATCCAATTCTTCCATATCACAAACCAAGGTACAGTTTCTGTATCAAACTTCAAGTCCCGAACTTATTGTCCCGATTAAATTGTTATGGTCCCGAATTGTAATCATGACCACTGGATTTTGATCCAATGGTTATGATGAGATGATCATTTCCACAAGAGAAGGCTTTGCCTGACTCTCAAGTCTCAAGTAATAGAATCAAATTAAGATATCTAAATCATGCAAATGAGTACAAATCCAGTAAATATTGGAAAATAAAACCATCAAATTGCACAAGCCATATACTAACAAACCACCCCCAAATCGTAAATCCAAGCAATGTCAGGAAGGCAGGCATCATATCTTGTATTTAAGTAGAGAAGCTAGAAAAATATGAAATATGCTGTGGATCAAATGTTAAACACAACTCCTGCATGCACCTCACCCAACAGAAGAAAAGCAGAAATGGCCAAAAAGGATAACCCAAGCAACACCTATACCGATGCCAAATCTCAGGAACCAAAACGTTTCACACCAAACCTGCTTAATTGATATAGGAAAAGTAATTTTCCCAGAAACCTCAGGAGTTTTCACCATCTCTTTCATCACTTCTCTCCAGCTCTTGCACACTCCTCCACACGCCACCACGCTTTTCCTAGCTGGCCACTTCGATTCTGATTCCTCTACTTTCAAGAGTACTTCTCTCAATAATTCCAAAGGTAAACTAGCCCAGCAGAAATACTCCAGATTTTCGTCATCGTGGATGCTAATTTTCCCCATACGATTGGATTGATCTACCGCCACAGAGCTATCCTGCACCACTCTCCTAGATCGCGATTTCAACCCCAACTTGATCATTGCACTAATAACCTCCTATTTCCTTCCAGGCTGACCCAAAACTTCAAAAATCTCACACCAACGAAACCTTCCACCCCTTTTTATTGGTAAACATCATATTCACCACTGCACTAACCGGAAAGATTACATATTTATACATTAATACAAAGGGAAATAGATTAAAACCACACTGAACCCACTATAAATTTCCAGACCCAAGAAAGAAGCAGAAAAAGAAAGATACGGCCAATCAACAATGGTTTTTTTAATCTCCTTATAATGTTTTTTCAGTATCTTGAATTGGATGAGGGGGATACAACGAGTAATTTAAGGGGAACTTCGGTATTTTCGTTACGAGAACGCGAGAATTCACCGCGGCTTCTGAGTTCCCGGACCAAAAAGGAATCTTGCGGCGAATAAAGGGGAGTTTTCATAAACAACTCGTGGGAAACGGCGACCAAATCAAAATGACGGGAGTGGATAACAACCAACGACAACGATGAGTGGCATTAAAGTTCTTCACATGGGGCCCCTCGTAGTCGTAATTGGACGTCAATGATTAAAACAAAGCTAATCTAACGGAGGACTCTCAGGCACTTCCATAGCGGGTGTCATTTATCATTTTTGATCCTAATGTTTCCCAACCCAAATATTGAAAGTTGCAAACTTGCAATAAAGGAGCAATAACGTACACGAAATTTTTTTGGAAAAGTATGTTCATTAACAAACCCTTAACCAACCGCCTCAGCTATATATTATATTAAAATGGAACTATTTTTATTGGGACGGAACCAAAGGTGGCACCCCCTCTTAAAAAATAAACTAAAAATAAAATTTAACCTCCCCTTAGGATTAGGACGGCTAGTATGTAACGTATGTTGGATCTTTAATTGCTGGATCGGTATTCCAAATCTTTGTAAGAGAGTTCAGTATTTTGCCGCTCTCTTTCTGGAAAGCCGTCTTGAGGGAAGAATCCATCAGTATTCGGGACATTCTTGGCAAAGAGAAAAACTTGGGTCGGTAAGTTGCACGATTTCATTGTCTGCTTTCTATTGTCAGTATCTTCCTGAGGAAGTTACAAAATTAGAAGCAGTGTATGCAGTGGCGAAGTCAGGATCCGCGATACGGGCAAGTTTCACAATTTTATTTTATATAATTTATTAATAAATTTAATATTTAAATAATATAAAAAAATACGTAAAATAATTATATTTACATTTATAATTGTTCTCTATGACATTTCATAGTCTGATATCGACACATAATAACATCATTGCTAATCTGCGCAAAAGTATCATTCTCAATAAAAGTAACTAAGCAAGAAGTTAACTAACTATACGTCATTCTTCAGTCCTCTATACAACGGAATCCCAATAAGCAATTATCTAAGAAAATGAAAAAAGAATCAGAATAGGCCCAAGTAAATTACCAACGCCCACCATGTAAAAAGATAACCACAACACAGTCAATACTTTCAATTCAAGCTATAGAAGTATCCTAAAACGAATTACATTGTCAACACCACAAGTCCACAAACCAGAGAAGATAGAGAGATTAAGGAGTAAGGACGTACGATATGGGTGCAGAAAACCTGATCCTGAAAACTCTGATTAAATCTGATTTTTACAATTGAAATGCTTTTTGTTTTTGTTTACCGAGCCAAGAATTTATTAGAGGCTACAGAGTCTAATTTACAAGAGCTCATTCGAGTTTAATAATAATATAATATATTTTATTTTTTAAAATACAAAAAAATGATTTTTTTTTCAGGGGGCAGGCGCCCCCCTAGGGCCCATGTCCCTTCCCCTCTGAGTGTATGTATACACAGGAGGATCTTTAACAAGGCGTTGGTCAGAAATCATTGAAGTTAAGTTTCGGTGTCGATATATCTCTTTGCTGAGCTTCAGAGCTAGCCCAACTCTAAAAATTAGACCCGAAGGAGTGACAGGCTAGGAAGCACGGATACACTTATTTGGGATCGTATCCCGTATCGGGTGCGTATCAGATACGGATACGGTCCCGATATGCCCGATACGTATCGGGCCGTATATGAAATTTTACAAAATTACATATACGGTATGGATACGACCGTATCGGTCGACCGTATCTGCATATCTGTAATAAAATCTTAACATATCTAAAAG
>JAOYMZ010000019.1:1621162-1640027 GCA_025802335.1 Pinguicula primuliflora | reverse complement strand
ACACACGTGCACATGTGTACACGAGGCCCGAGCCAGGATTGGGGCCGGGCCGATTTTCTAACATGGTATCGGATCGGGTGGTTTGTGGCTCAAGTTTATTTCCAGAAGGGAGTCTGGAGTGGGGGGCTCATGTAGGTGTTTGGCGCACTAAGACCTGAGTTTGTTTTCGGAGGGGAGTCCGGAGTGTTGTACCCATGGGTGGGAGGCCTATGGAGGTGTTAGGCCCAATGTTTGGGCATTGTGTTATCCAAATCGAACAGGGTTTACCTAGTTGGACTTGAGGGAAAGTATTGGAATGTTGTCCCATACCGATTAGAGAAACAATTATGAACTAACTTAAATACGAATGTGGTGGTACAATCTATCACCTTGAGCTCAAGATTTTAATAAGAGTAACCCACATCCACCTATTTAAGTTGGCCCACACACGTACACCTGCGTACACGAGGCTCGAACCAGGATTGGGGCAGAGCTGATTTTCTAACAGCATCTACAGAGACTTGCGCGCAGATTACCACATGTTGTCTGACAATGCTAATCCATGCAGCAAGCCATATGCTTGGTGAATTTATTTAACAAGTGCAGGTATGACTAAGAAGTGGTTCCGGCTAAAATTCTTTAGACAATTGGGACAAGGTGACACAACGTGTTTCTGAACAGACAAATGGCTTGGAGACAAGTATTTTGCTAAAAGATATCCTGATCTATATAAGGTGGCTGGTGACGAGTATATGCACATGATGCAAGCACAGTGGACACAAAACATAAATGAGCAGCATGCTGATCGAGCATGGACTAAAATTATACCATAAAAAACTGTAGCGTTTGTTTGGCATCTCCTTCGACACTGTCTCCCTACTCGAGTAAATCTGCAAAGGAGAGGGGTTCAAGTGACTTCAATCAATTACCCTTTTTGTGATCAAAGTGAAGAAACGGAGCTTCATTTATTTTAAGAATGTAATATTACGCGGTAATTTTGGCAGTGAGTGTATAATGGACGAATTCACCTGATATTGTTGGATCCCCGGAGATTGGCTGCCTGAATCATCACACGCAACACAGACCGCCTCTATGGAAAGCCTCCTAGTCGACGACATTATGGGAAATTGTGTCATGGCAAATTTGGAGAGGACGAAATGAATGGATATTCAACGATGTGGAATGAAAAGAGGATGAACACTTTGAATGCCTCCAAATTCAACTATGGTTCCTCTTCAAAGCTCGACAATGGATGCATGTCGCCTCTTCCTACAGTGAATGGAGCCAGGAGCCACTTCTATGCTTGTGTGATTCCCCCTAGGTGGAAGGACCCAAGGAATTATTCATAGACAAGCAGATTGATTCCTCCACCTGAAGCAGAAGTTATACGACAGGAAGATAGTTGCATTTGTCTTCGAAAGTAGGATGATCACGTTTTGTGTGAAAAAAAAACGTTAATTGATGATTGTAAATGAATGAGTCTGCTCCTAATTGGGGTCCAAATATTGTACAAAATTGTTTGAATAAACATTACTTACAAAAAAACAGGTTATTGTCAAAAATGTACTATAAAAATTTTGGTACTAAACCATTCAACAAGCAAACCATTTCTAAAAAAATATCATTGAGATTAAGATTTCGTGGTGATTGGCCACTAAGCCCACGGGTTGTACGGCATCATATGCAATTATATTAGGTATCACACATACACGTAAAAGGTGTTAAAACACGTTGTTCCAGCCGCACCAATCTATTGAGACAAAATCGGACAAATTTTTTTACGTGCTACAGTGTCAAGCCGAATTTTGTAATATGTCACCACCCACGGTATCGGGTTTTGCACGAGCGAACGTTATTAATAAATGACCTTAATGACGGTAGTTAACAACTACCGATCTTCCAACAAGCAGTAGAAATGGTATTGGTACTTGGAAGACCGGTCAGTTTCAACGAATTCTAAAGCCACTGTTCGTGTTACATAACATCTATTATAATACCTACCGCAATAGGGAGGAAACTTCTGAATTCAGAAATAGAAGGCGATCAAACAATCATCTGTCTTTCGTCTTCCATTTTCCTAACAATTTTTCTTCAAAATGCAGAAAGGAGTTTTTTTTGGTGAATGTGATGCATCGACATAAATTTTGGAGAAGAGAAGAAAATCTCATGAAAAAAGAAGAGAGAATTCAGTTAATATAATTGACGTAATTAAGATCAGAGATAAATGTAAAAATGCTAATTCACTTTATACATTGTAAAAGTATAATTGAAAGTGTGTTTTAGGTTCTATTTTAATATATAGATACTTTAATTTTTTATGTATATATATATATAATCTAGTAATTGTTATATAATTGTGTATTATTAGTCAGTTTGTGAATATGTAATACTCAACAATAAAAAATTAATAAAAATATATTTAAAAGAACTGTACGCACAATACAAAATAAATTTTACGAACTATTGTTTTGTTGTAACAAGATAACGAGTAAATTCCAAGTCCGAATACATGTTTGGGAGAATGAAGGGCATATGATGTGCTTGTAGCGGCCTGCGACGTTCCAATGCCTGGCTGTAGTCTCCGACTACGCATACCAAGTGCTGGAGTGCACAATGAGATCCACTCGTATGCTAGTTGCGAAGTAGGATCTACGGGACCTTCCACACGTCGCTGTATAACAACTAAGATATTGGTCTAGAAATTGATATAAGGTCTCACAAGAATATCTGATCTTCCACCTCCAGTGATTATGTAATAGAAATGAATAAATATATGTTAATAAACCAAACAAAATAATTTTATATAGATAAAAATAAGTAAAACTATTTTACCATCATAGCTAGAAATGAATAATTATCATATAGTACTCTGCTCTCCGACACTAGCAATACGGTGTTATAATATGGCTGGCGATGCCGTAAAAATCATCCCGTATATGCAGGCTCTCCCCCGCCCAGCACATCCTCTAAAGGTGCGTCTCATGAGATTAAGCCGACCGCAGGTACTATCCGCCGCGTGCACCAGCATCTCTGGCCTTGTCAATTGGATTGATTGAACATATCCAAACCGGTACCACACTCTACGGCGTGCACGAACTCAATGTCCTTCCGTAGAAAAATAGGACTGTCTTAGTCCCACAATAATATATTGGCAACACTAACCCGAGACATCTCTACCACACTGTACTAAGTGAACGCAAACTAGAAATATTATAGCAACACTTAATAATATTAAATGAATTACCATCAATATAATTTTAATTAAATATAAAAATACTAACCTGCTCGACTCAAACAACATCAAATTACATCCGAATCGTCCTAGTTACATGGGTCGCCGTGTTAATGTTCATTATTCTCTTGACCTATTTGTTCCTATAGTCCTCACGGAAAGGAGGGGGACCATTTGTAATTACAATGCCCGACCTTCAGAAAAATGGGAATTTTGTGTGCCCTCGTACAAAATGCAATACTTCAAACTCCTAATTTTTGAAAAGTTTGGAAAAATTCCCGAACTTTAAAATCACAAACAATAATATATTACAAAATTTGATATGAGGACATATAAAAAAAATTGAACACCTTAATGGAAATCAGAATTTTATCTAAAAATAAATTGACCATTATGAAATAACAATTACACTCATTAATCACATGTTTAAATCCACTAAACCACACTACCTTCAACAAAAATAAAAAAATAAAAAATAATAAAAAAAGTCCTACACTCCAAGTCCAACATCCAACAAAATTTGACACCATGCACTATATTAACTCTCAATTAATATCAGGTGGGAAATGAAAAGAAAGAGAAGAGCATGCGAGTGTAGTGTGGCCCTTTATCTCGACTTGACGGGAAGAGTATTCTCTCTGATGATCGTCGATTCCACACAACAATCACATCAGTCGTCACTCTGTCATATCCGCAAACACGCTTTGCAGTACAGCAAGATTCCGACTACACCCGAATCGATACCTACGCTGCCGCCGTTTGCGTTAAAAAATCTGTATGTATTGCAAGAAAATACGATTCGTAGGGTTTCTGTTCAGTTCCGTGATTGTAATACTCCTCGCCGCGGGTTGATTAGGTGGTCTTGGACGAAAACAAATTTGAAATCTACCGAAAAAATGCTGCTACTTATCGCGATTTTGCTAATTTTCTGTGTTGTGGGCCGTCACAAATGGAGGAACGTGGCGGCGAAGGAGGAGAAGATTATGAGGCTCGTGTCCGTCAATTCGGAAGAAGAGGCGGAAATTGCGATGATGCAACTGGAAGCAGCTGATGGGTATAGATATCCTCATCTGACTCCGCAGACGATTCAGCCGGAACAACCGAATTGTGCTGTTTGCTATTGCCCGACCACAAGGAGGTGTTCTAAGTGCAAAGAGGTCAGATATTGGTGAGTGCTACGCCAATGAGATTCTATTACTCTAGTTATAATATTTTGATCGGGTTTGATTGTACTAATAGGAATATTGTTGTGGGTTAACTTTACAAGAACTAACCGGAACTTATTCATTGCATTATTTAGTTAATTCATAGTAGTAATAGTATACTAATAATGAATAAATCATGTCAATGAGTAAGGAGAAGAAACTGGATTGTTTAATGGGTTGAATTCTATAATTTGTTTCAATACTGTTGACGACGTTCAATCTGAGTTGATAAAAAGATTTATTGCGTGCAGTTGGTCTTCTCTATGTTTTTTTTCACCAAATAATGCTTTATTTATTCCCGGAACAATTTCTTGTAGTTCTGGGAAGTGTCAAATAATTCATTGGAGAAGAAGTCACAAGTATGAGTGCCAATCTGCAAATTCGCTTCATGCGAGCAAGGGAAGTGAAAATGGTATAGAAACAACTTTACACAATCAAGATGAAACGCATATCAGTAATGAAGCTGATTTGTTCCTCCATCGAGAATATGAAGTTGATGATTCTAAATCTTCAAGTACATCAGTGCCTCTTTTTTCGTGTTCCCCTGAAAAATGTGAAACATCATTTGGTGCTTCCACCTGTGAGTTTCATGATTCAGGGACTTCTGTCAGGCCTCTTAAAGTAACTTCTGAAGGTAGTGATTCTCATTTCTCCCGGTCTACCTCCGAATCTGACGAGACAAACAATCCGAAATCCCCAGTCAACAGCATTCATATCGGGATCACACCTGTGGTGAATGAGATAACCAGAAAACATGCTGCTAAATCTGATAGACATTTCTTGCAAGCAGAATCCAAAGTTAAAACAACTACTAGAGCTGGTTTTGAAGAGCTTAGCATGGATTCTGCCGAGCTTTGGACTTCACAACCTTCTGGCTCTTCATCAGAGAATGGAAAAAATCGAGCTTTAACTTTTAGTGGTGAAGCAATGAAATCCCATTACCAAAGGGGATCAGGCAAACGTCAACAGCCTAATATGGAGCTAAGGAATGCTCAGTATTCACGATCTTTGAGCATGCCTTCTTCAGCTCAGCACTGGAAAGATAAAGGCCTGATGTTCAGTGGCAGAGAAACAAGATCGGTATCCTTTAGGAGATCAGAAAATGATCAAGCAATTTGTACAAATTCTGGGAGCTCACATTCGTTTGCTTCAGAACCAGAAGGATTGCCAAAATCTACAAGTAAAAGTTTGATAACATCAGTACGGAAATTTGTACAAAATTGTAGAGTGTCAAAGCAGTCAAAGCCATATTCAGTTGATATGGGCAAGGGCCCTGCTTCCAATTGCAGCCAAGAGGTTTTTTTAATTTATTACATGCAAAAGTCTACCACGGTAGTGTTTTGTTCTTCATGTGCTATAATTATCCTTTCTTCTTTAGCAGGATTTATTTTTTATGAAGCTTTTTAAGGAATTATATTCTGGTGAACCTATGGAACTTCAACCCTTTGGCCTCACAAATTGTGGAAATAGGTGACTTTCATTTTTTAAATACATAACGTTGCAATAAATTCCCAGATTTGTATATTGCTGCAGCTATTTCTGTTTTATTGGTCGTAAGACTGTTTGATGAGAGGTTTCTTTGTTAGGTGAATGAAATTATTTAATTTTTCTTTATTAATGCAATATTGTTTTTACTTCTTTCACAGCTGCTATGCAAATGCTGTGCTGCAGTGTCTGGCTTTCACTCGGCCAGTTACTTCTTATTTTCTTCAAGGGCATCATTCTAAAAAATGTTAGCGTCTTTTTTTTATATGGGTGAAATTTAAGATCTCAAATTTCTTGTCGTTTATGCAATACTTCCAACATTTTAGGCCGCAAGAAAGATTGGTGCCTTATATGTGAGTTTGAACTTCTTATAAGGAAGGGGCGAGAAACAAACCATCCTTTGTCTCCAGTTGAAATTTTATCTCAAATACATCGGATTGGAAGTCATCTATCTCATGGAAGAGAAGAAGATGCTCATGACTTTTTGAGGTGTGTTAAATTTTTTTTGGACCCAGGAAATATGAAACTTTATATGCTGATACAGATTTGTTTACGTGTTATCAGAAATGTGGTAGAAAAGATGCAGTCCATATGGCTTGAAGAAGCTGGTGTTTCGGGCTCATTAGCTGAAGATTCAACTCTCTTGGGGCTTACTTTTGGTGGTTATCTGCGATCTAAGGTCCGAGTTAGTAAATTTTTGTTTCACTGACATTTCCTTTTTACAATTTATTGATATATCTTCTATCATGATTTTTCCAATTTATGTTGGATATTTTAGATTAAGTGCATGAAGTGTTCGGGGAGATCTGAGCGATGTGACCGTATGATGGATCTTAGTGTGGAAATAGATGGGGTTATTGATACACTTCAGGAAGCACTTGCTCAATTTACAATATGTGAAACACTTGGTGGAGATGATAAGTATAAGTGCATCAGGTTAGTAATACATGTATTTTAGTAGTATGACAACCTTACATGTTTTTGTAAAAGATGAAGATGTACTTTTATCTAAGGAGCAGGAGCTTTTTTCATGAAATTTATGAGTCTAAGAAACATTAGAGAATGGAAAACCAAAAACATGAATAAAGGTTTGAACCCAAGCTGCCAGCAAAAATTAGCATTAGGAACCGATGCTCCATTCTAATCAAACAAAAAATTCGTATTGATACGAATTTAAACCGTGATATTACTTTAGTATCGGGACTGATATATGTTTCCATGCAGATGCAAGTCCTACGAGAAGGCCAAGAAGAAATTGTCAGTGGTTGAAGCTCCTAATATTCTTACTGTTGTTCTGAAGCGTTTTTGGGTAATTTAGCTTTGCTGATCTGGTTGAAGATTATTCCAGTCCATGCTATCTAATACTTGCATTGCCATTTCTGTTTACAGTGTGGCAACTCAGAAAAGTTGAATAAATTTGTTCGGTTCCCTGAGGTTTTGAACTTCGCTCCTTATATGAGTGGAATGAGCGATGAATACCCAAGATATGATCTTTACGCAGTGGTTGTTCACTCGAGTATGATGAATGCCTCTTACAATGGTCACTACATAAGTTATGTCAAAGATTTCAAGGGACAATGGTTTCAAATTGATGACAGTAGGGTATGCTACCTACTTTTCACAACTTTGGGTCCGATGTGTTGATTCCTCAATCTATTGTATTTTCTTTGGCTTTTTGTTTATACGCTTTTTCTCTTCTGAATGGCTGGTAAGTTTTCTACATGCAGGTGAACCGTGTGAACCTGAAGACTGTGTTATCTGAAGAAGCATACATGCTCTTCTATGCCAGGTTTTTTCCTTAACTTCAGTTTTGTTCAGTAGAGTACAGATACTTTTTTTTATTTAACCAAGTCAGCTTGGTCCGGTGACAATGGCCTCCTAGATTAGTCGGGAGTGTAAAATGTTCTCGGATACTGGGAAGGAGCGGGAGTAGGAGTATTTCTCCAACTTACCTACCTAAAAAAAGATACCTGTTTTCTTTTAAATTTGTTCATATTTCATCATTTTTTCCATTCAGGCGTCGTCCGCGAATCCCTTCATCGGTCATGAACAGCAGCAATCATTCTGAATCCAAGATCAGGAGGACCACGAAAGCCATTCCATCCAGTGGGAATACCAGGAATAGGGACAGGAACTCAAGGTTCAAACCGAGCTCCTTGGAGTCAAAACTGCTTCATCAGGAGTTGGAAATGCGGCCTCATCGCGCACCACCCAAAGATTTTTTTGGCAACCATATGATGGAGAATGAGGATTGGGGGTTCCCTTTGAAACATAGAAATCCCATCTTTGATTCGTCAAGTGACAATTCTTCAATATTTAGTGCATCAGATGCTGGTTCATATAGATCAGATAGCACCAAGGACTCAAGTGCAGAGGAGATATCTGGATATCTATTTGGATGCCACCGATAAGTTCTTATGTCGAAGTTCACCTGCTCGTCCTTACTGCATCCATGCGCAGAAGAAGAACAAATGCCTGCTGCATATCACCCCTTCTTGATCCAATCAAACCTCATAGACGGTTTTGTTGCCTGCGCTCACGGCGGTGTTGGACTCAAATCCGCGCCATCATGCCCCTCAATCCAGCAACCAGGAAACCTTCTAGTTCTTCCTGTGAACAACCACTGCGTAAGATGATCCTCACCGGGACAAGGTGAGTTAATGAGGGGTTACATAGGTTGTGGAGGCTTCTCCATGTACATTAAGACACACAGTAACAGGAGATAATAGCCCAAATTTAGCAGCCGTACGGCTGCTGAGGTAGATAAAATGGCGGCATGTTGGCTGACCGTATCATTAACTTCCCCATGAAGGGAGAATATTTGTACAAGAGCAACTCAAGCAAATTTTTAGCCCGCTTGAGCTGCAATCTTGCTGGTGAATCTTTGTATCTGCTTCCTATTTTGACGAGATGCTCCCTAGTATGTATAGTGAAGTGAATATAGAATTATCGATTTTTTGATAGTTTAGTGCAAAAAAGTTGAAAGGGTTATTATATGAAAATTGTAAATAAGTCATAAATTTGTTTTTTTGGCAAGTATAACAATTTTATTCCAAAAACCAGCTTATAGCTCCTGGACTGGATCTAGCTAAAACCATATCATTATAAAAACAATAACTACTGCGGCACGCTTTGCTGAAAAAAATAACTACTGCGGCAAGAAGGCAAACACGCCAATGTCGGAGATCCCTTTTTATACATAGATATAGGAATAGAATTTATTCTAGTTTGAGTGGATTGGGTCAATTTAAGAGAAATTTTATGGTTTAAATTGTTACAATTAGATTAATAATGTTAGTGTTAGAATTGTAATCATGACCGTTGATTCACAACGTTTGAATGACCTGGATTAGAACTCTGTACATAACATCGTTAATCTGGTTGTAAAATTTTGGACCTGAAAATTTTCTGTTGAGAGAGTTGGACTGGTTGACCCATAATAGACTTGGGCTGGTTAGCCCATAAGACAGTTGGACTAATTGACCCATAAGAGAGTTGGGCTGGTTGGCCCATTTGTAAATATTTTTCATTTAGTTATAAATGAAGTTAACAAACTTACCCAAAAAAAGAATCGCGGAATAATCCACGGATTATTCTAGTACCCACTAATAATCAGTGTACGAGAAGTCTGAAGTTGGAGTCGGGTCGGCCCCCGGCTGCCTACCGACTCGGTCGACTAATTGGCCGACAAAACACACCAAAAAATTGCTCGGAATTAAAAAAAATAGTCAGAATAATAATTTTCATTGATAAATTTATCACGTTAGAGGTTAGACCGAACCCGAAACAGTCTCTTGCCCGTAGTGCGCCCCCTGTTTTAGTACGGCGTCGTTTCGCAGCAAATCGGCAATCGCGGGTCTTGTTCAATTCTATCAAAAACCCTTCCCTCCAAGGGGGATTGGAGGACTGCTGATGTACCCTTTTCCGCTTGGATTTTCACAGCAAGTGTCCTTTGAACTGAAAGATTTCCCGTTAGAAAGGAAAAATGAATGGTGAATTTAGGTCTGGTTCGGTTCTGCGGGCCCAGGGTCAGGCACAAGCTCAAGCTCAAGCTCAAACTCAAACTCAAAAGTATCTTTCACCCTTTGCTCCAAATCATACAGCGTCCAGGTATACCTTTTCTCCGAGGATTAGGTGGGAATCTTTATTGTAAGTGGAGATTGGGATCGTTGATTTTTCAGCCATATGGAAGGGTCTAGGATTTTGAACTGTTTAGGATTGTTGATCGATTGACTTTCCCTCTAGAAGCAATGGGCCTACTACCGTGAGGTGGGGTGGTGGAAATGCATCTTCACTCCAAGATGGCGATCCCAAAATATATCCAAGCCTTGCTGCTTTTCAACAGCAAGTTGTTTCAAACAGGCCCGGAAGCTTGAGCCCTGCAAAAACTGTAGATTTTCGGCATGTTAAAAGAACCAGTTCACCTTATTTTCCAACTCCAGATGAAACTCTGAAGAAATCCAGGAATTCCACGAATATGTAAGAATGTACTCTCTCGGCCACTTGGATTTTTGCTTCATTTTTTTATGTTCGGTCCAAAATGTTCTCACATGCAGTTTAGCCCATAAGACGGTTGTTCTACCCTAATACTGTCTGATATGTTATTTTATTTCTTCTGGCAGTACCATAGATGTTCCTTTTACTGATAAAAGCTACGTGGTACCTAACCAAACACGGTTACCTTCACTGGATTTCCATAATAACCTCTATGATGGTGGTCAGTATCCTCATACTGAGGGAACCCCGCAGTAAGTTAGTCATATTCAATATTTTCACCTTGATTTTGTTGCTTGCTCTGGCTTTGACCCGTTGCTTGCTCTGGCGTTGACAGCGCTATACATTTTGATGGCTAAATCCCGATTTATCTATGTTCTATGTATTTGAAGCCAGTTGTTTAGTTTCCCGATCTTTTTTCTTTGATTTCTTTGTCTCTCTTCGTCCCTAGAAAATGGACTAACTTATATCAATACCTACAAAGCCAGCTATAACCAATGCTGTAAATTTACTACTATGCTTTCATATTTAATCATTTTATACTTGGAAAGAAGGGTTCGTATTCCTTGAATGTAATACATATCACGTAGGATGTGTTACTCATATTTCAAGCTGGTTTCCTCAAACATCTAAAGGAAATATATTTTCTATTATTATTGGTATATTATACAGGAGACCTTTCCTTTCAGCCATTCAGGGTAGTTCACCAACGATACCAAGCCGTAATATTATCCCTCCAGCTGATGAAGTAATTGCCCCGGTTTCCATTATTCAGTCAGGAACAATATTTCAGACGAAGCATGCTGGTACTCCCCTTTCAAGACAAACAAGATCCCCATCACTTTCCTCAACAAGTGGGATTCCCCCAAAAGATATTGTCTTTTACACCGATGGTCATCAAAGGTATAGCTTTATTTTGGGTTGTATTAGCATACCACCCCCAAACAATCCCATCTAAGAACTACTTATTTATGAATATCAATCACATCCTTTTAATGTGGTTTTCATAGAGCTACACTCTGGCTCCTCATGTCTGTTGTTGGCAATCTTCCTAGGCACTTAATTGACTATAGAGACCTTGATGCTCCTGAGAAAATGGTTCAACCATCTTTGACTTCTGGAAGCAGCTCCTCTTATGGAAAATCTATTCGGCCTTCACGCGGAACAGAAAAGTATTTTTCTCTTAAATCGAACAAGTTTTTCTTCTCCTGAAGTTTTTGTATTTGTTAGAATTACTATATTTTGGATTCTACACAACATACTCATTGCCATGAGCTCCGCTAGATTTTTTATGCCAAAAATTGGTCACTATTTAATATTGATTAGCTTCTCTGATCAAAACATGTCATGCTTTTATCCCCATATAAATTCATTATTCTATCAGTAATATTGATAGAATAAGATACGTGTATTCTAGGTTATGGTCTGTCAAACATATTCCATTACACCAACGTACTGTTGTCTAATACTGTGAAATTTTTGTTGCAGGCGTTCTCCCTCCTCCGCAACTAATATTATTCGGTCAAAATACTCTATCAATGGAACAACACCATTGGTTCTAGGAGACAAATCCTTGATCTCGGCAACAATGGGGAATAATCAATCTGAAACAAGGGTTGTGATCAATGATGAAGATGTACCATCTTTTAAAAGCATGAGGTCTCCAACAGTCGCATATGCTGGAGTAGAGTTCATGCAAAACCCTGCCTTTGCTCCCAATGATCACAAAACGTATGACCAAAAATTTAAAATATGGTACCTTATTTTTGTTAAGTTTCCAATTATTTCAGCTCCGCAACTAATGCAGTATCCAGTATGGGGTTACTCCTAGTTCAGGTCACTATTGCATTCTACTTGGCTGCATTTTTTCATGCGTCAGTTTCCTCGTCCATTTCCTATTTCCTCTCTATTTGGCCGCAAACACCCCAGCAGTGGAAGTAAAGGTCTAGGCTTGCAGCGCCTGTGTTTAAGTTATGCATTTATGCAGTAAATTGTTAGACATTCCTGAGCAGTGAGAGGTTTCTGTAGCTAAGCTGTAAATAGATATGGCTGGTAATATTGTTTGGTTTTATCACTTTATGTTATAATTTAAGAATATTTTCTCAGAAATCCTGGTCATCATAGTCAGAACCTCTCCCTAAATTCTGGACAAAACAATGGTATTGATATTGGTATGGAGAAGCAACTACCGATTCTTGGTGCCCAGAGATCTAAGATGCTTCTTATGTCTTCATCTGATCAAGCTTTTCAAGATGACATGGTTACCTCGGAGGAGATTGAACGGTAGAACTTCAACTCTATATTGTTTTTTTGGAGTCTTAAAAGTTTCAGATGTGGAAACAAAGTTTTTTAGAACTACATGTGTTGGACAGAGAATCGCTGGCAAAAGCAAAGCGTTTGACCCGCTTCAAGGATGAACTGACCCGTCCCGTGCAGAGTCAATCTACCGAGAGAAATCAGAAGTCTCCATCTGGAAGCCAGCGTCAGACAATTGATGTTAAACCGAATCTTTCTGAGGAATCATCAATGGATTTTATAGGGAATTCTTCTGGTGGTAATATTCCAGTAGACTATGAAGGCGCTGTTTCATCAAGCAGCATTGTTGGACTATGTCCAGATATGTGTCCAGGTACCTTTCTGAAATTTAAATTTGGTAACTATTGATCGTTATAAGTTATATGCTACGTATCGGAGCGTTTGGTCCAGCCAGGGGTGAGGCCCGGGCCGTGGATGAGGGATTGGGGGTATGTGAGTAAATTTAAGGGGATTTTTTACAAAAAAAAATCATTTTGGTTGGGTGGAGTGCCTCTATCATAAGTATGAGCTTTTCATGAATGATTCAAATCAGGTACGAAGAGAACCAACACATTTTCATGATTTATTAAAGGCACCGAATTTCAGAAGTTCCAAATTCTTGAAAATTTTTACATTTTGGAACGGATAAAATCAAGATCAAACCTACTCCATGGTGCCCTACGTGTAGAATATGTTCGTCCCTGAAACTAGGATTTGTTCTCCTGCTCTTGTCATGCTTTCAAGTTTCACCAATATTTCTGTTTCTTCAATCATCTTTTACTCATGTACCTGTCAACCAATGATGCTGAAGTATACTGATCTTTTAATTAATTTCTTTCATCTTGTTTTCTAAAAGCCTGAGTTGGAAAACATTTTAACTTATCACTGGCAGATTCTGAGAGAGCTGAGCGTGAAAGAAAAGGTGATCTTGATCAATATGAACGGCTAGATGGAGATAGAAATATGTCCAGCGAATTTCTTGCTGTGAAAAAGGTTGTTTGATGTGATTTTGTTTCCTGGCTATTCACTAATAATGTATTGTGGCGATTAACATTGTTTCATGGTTACCCAGTACAATAGGACAGCAGAGAGGGAAGCAGATCTTATTCGTCCAATGCCGATCTTGCAGATGACAATGGACTACCTTCTGGATTTGCTGCATAAGCCTTATGATCATAGGTTTCTTGGACTGTATAACTTTCTCTGGGATAGAATGCGGGCCATCCGCATGGATTTGAGGATGCAACATATTTTTAATCAGGAAGCAATCAGTATGCTGGAGCAAATGGTACCTTTTCTCTCTCTGATTTCTGTTTTGGAGAAGCCAAAATTTGTATTTATGCTATAACATTCGCTTGACTCTGATTGGTGGACATGTTGGGAACAAGCAGATGTTCAGCCTATGTATTACTTCCTTCCCATTTATGAAGTTTATACTTCATCTTCAATTGCCTTGTTTATTTCATTCGGAAATTGGTATCTCAAAATGTGGTGGAATTTGTTCTCCATAAGTCATTATTTATGGATTTGGGATGTATCTTATACTGTGTCTAGATACCTCTCTTCGTTGCTTTGGCACTGATGGTGCTCTTCTGGTATTCTTTAGTTTCTTTATATTTTAATTTTCTTTGAAGCTAAACAGTGTTTCTAATACTTAACCCGCAGATAAGACTTCACATAATTGCTATGCATGAGCTATGCGAGAACATGAGAGGAGAGGGGTTCCATGAGGGATTTGATGCACATCTCAACATTGAGCAGATGAATAAAACTTCTGTAGAGTTATTTCAGCTATATGATGATCATAGAAAGAAAGGTATATGTGTGCCATCTGAGAAAGAATTTAGAGGCTATTATGCACTCCTCAAACTTGACAAGCATCCGGGTTATAAAGTGAGTCTTCTAACATGCAATACAGCTCTACAACTCTTTCATTACTGAATATACTGTCATCGAAATAAAATCCTTTTTGGGAAATTCTGTCTTTGAAATAATTAAAATGTGCCAGGTTGAACCTGCAGAATTGTCCCTTGATCTGGCTAAGATGACTCGAGAGATGAGGCAATCACCAGAAGTGTTATTTGCTCGTGATGTAGCTAGGTTCGTGGAGCTCCATAACGATTTCTGTTTTCAGTGCAATATTCTGCCGCGCTATTTTTCTCAAACAATGATTGTGTATTTGCCTAATTCCAGGGCATGTAGAACAGGCAATTTTGTTGCCTTTTTTAGGCTTGCCGGTAAAGCTAGTTATCTTCAAGCGTGCCTGATGCATGCTCATTTCTCTAAGGTACGGGTTTGGCAGCCCCTAATATCCTCAAGTCTCGTACGTACCTATTCTCCTTCTGACTATTTGTGTTTTTTTATTTCTTTTATTTTCCTCCAGTTACGTACTCAGGCTCTCACTTTCTTACATAGTGGCCTGCAAATCAACCAGGGAATTCCAATTTCCCATGTTGCTAAATGGCTTGGGATGGAGGTAAGTACTTGCAGATTCTTTTTCACATTCCATGTCTAAAGCGTCTGAAAGTTGTTTAATTGGCTCGTTCCTGCTGTTTTTTTTATTAATACTAGGAAGAGGTTATAGGAGATATTCCGGAGTTCTATGGATTTTCCGTGAAAGACTTTGAAGAACCATACTTGGTGAAGGAAAGTACATTTATCAATTTTGATAATGAGTTCCCTGTGAAACATTCTAAACTTGTTGAGAGGAAAAGGTCACGGGAGATATTCGATGATGTGCTCTCTCCTTCGTTGAGTCACTTTGAGGAAGTAAAAGAAATCATGCTTAATAGGACTCCTGAGCCAATTCGTACACCTTCACATGCTGGTGTAGCTTTGAGCACAACCCCCCTCAATGACCAGGAAATGCACGATATTGTTACCATTTCATCTCCCAAAATCAGTACATTGAAGCCAATACATGAAACCTCGATCGGTGTAACATTACCTGATACAAACCTGGGTGGATATGAATCTCGGATGGTTCCAGCAACTTTATTTGAACGGGATTTGTCCAACAGTATGCAAAACCAGTACACAGTTGAACATGAAAAACCAAAATACAATTCCAGTTTTAGGAACTCTTTTGGTAGATCAATCAAGCCTGACTTGGAAGCAGCAGTATCTATGCCACATATCTCACTAGAAGTGGGGAATGAAAATCCATATGCAGTTGTATCTTTGGATTCCATTACCCATGCTCCACAACCTCGCTTGACAGTAACTGAAGATGTTGAAGATGTAGAACGGACTGTTACAGTTGAAGAAGAAGAATCTGATGGGTTGGAAGGAAGTGGTTATGACAAAGAAGTTGCAGAGGCCAAACTTAAGCTGATACTGAGGTTGTAGATTGCTACCTTTGTTTCATCTTGTAATTTTTTGTTTTGTTGGATGTTCTTCTTACTTATTTGATCATTCAGGACGTGGAAGCGTCATGCAGTAAAGAAAAGGGATTTGCGCCTGCACAAGCAGCTAGCAACGAATGCTGCTTTGAGTTTGCTTTCACTGGGCCCACCAATTTGGCAATATGACTATGTGAGTACTCCGTCAAAGATGTTTCTCCTCCTTTATAATTCCGTGCTTTTGTTGCGAGCTTAATTTCCCTTTGTGGTTTCTCCTAATTGATTTTTCAATAAATTATGACTTATTGCTCACTAATGTTTTCCCGTCTGCACCTCTGAAGCGACAATGCAATTTTGGTGCAGTCAGCATTGATCTCGTCATGAGTGAGAGACATGAAATTCAGGAAAAATCATTGTCTGTATTGAATCCTTCAGACGTGGTTGCTGCTAAACTTGCTGCGAAGAATCCTGATTACAAATGTCTTTGCTGGAAGTTGGTGTTATGCATTCAGGAAGGGACTCCGCAGGGGGACAATATTGAGCTTCGGAATAAAGTTACTTACTTAGCTGCATGCTCATGGTTGTGTTTAAAGCTTCTGCCAGAAAAGAGAAACAATCATAGAGATCTTATTTTATCATGTCAAGGTCTCTCTATATGGAGGAATTGGTCCCGTGGCCAATCCGACTCGGAGGAGCTGTGTTGTTTATCAGTTATCAAGAGCTCGACATTTGGGAACGTAGATGAGGCACATTCAGGAGCAAGTGCCCTTCTCTTTCTTTTCTCAGAGAACATTTCCTTGGAGTTCCAGAAGAAACAGCTACATGGGCTTATTATGTCGCTACCTTCTGGTTCTAGCTTGCCTCTTCTTATCTTGAGTGACTCGGGCCGTGATGATTTTGATCCCTCTACCATAGCCCAAGTTTTGGAGCTTCATCAGATTGATAAATCAAGGGTGGCTAAATTTCACATTTCCTCTCTGAGAGAAGATAATAGTAAACAGATTGAAGGGTTTTTTAGCGATGAATGTCTAAGAGAAGGTCTGGAGTGGCTGGCTAGTGAATCACCACCACAAGTTGTTCTTAGAGAAATAAAGACAAGAGAATTGGTTCAGTCCCATGTAAACTCTGCGATGGTGGCTCTGGATGAAATTAATGCTCGAAGACTCGGGCCCAACGACTGCATTGTAGCGTTCAATGAGGCTTTGGATCGATCCATGGAGGAAGTGGCTGCTGCAGCCCATGCGAATCCCACTGGTTGGCCTTGCCCCGAAATTAGACACCTTGAGGAGTCCAGCAACGAGAACAGAGCAGCATCATGGTACTTGCCGAACAATGGCTGGAGCTCCTCTTCACGAACCGAAATGCTGCTGCGTGCCTTTACAGATTGCAAGCTCCCGCCTCTGGAGCATGACTTTTCTTGGTTATCTAGAGGCATTTATACATCTGATGATTTCGAGAACCAGAAAACACGTCTCGAAAGTTGTTTAGTAGACTATATAACAGAGACCAGCGAGATGATTGGTGGTTCCTTTGCCCAAAAGGAGGCAGGTATAGTTCTTCAACAGTTCACAAGGCTCGAGCTCCAGAATTCTGCATATTACATCATCCCAAACTGGGTTTCAATTTTCAGAAGGTTATTCAATTGGCGGTTGATGAATTTAACAAGCAAGGAAATATCGTCAACATACGTCCTACCGAAAAGCTACTTCTCCGGCCAGAGTTCTGAATTCCAGAATAACTTTGGAAAGGAAGATGTTCAATATCCATCTCCCTGTATTATCCATCCATCACTGGATGAATTGATTGAAGCTGGCTGTATATTGTCATCAAATCATGTGGAAGATGAAGCGTTTCAGTCAGTATCAGCTACAGCCTTTCATGGTCTAGATGTTCCAACCTTGAAGGACAGTGCTATCATCGTGTCTGATGAAGGTATGAATGACCAAGAGAACATACTGACAAGTTATGACGTATCAGCAACAACTGAAAACCCCAACAATGGCAAATGGCTTGTGCCCACAACCAAGTCTTCTGAAGAAGCTGATAGATTGAGTGAACTGTTGGATAAATGTAATATTGTGCAGGATGTGATTGACCGGAAGTTGTCCATCTATTTTTGATGTAAGATGATACCTTGTAATGTAAGCATGTGAGAACTATACTAAGCCAATGTAGGCAGGGAGAGAATTATATTGTACACCTTTCTTCCATCATTTCTCATGACTTGCAGTGTTTAAGAAAGTGCTTGGTATACTCTGGGCGGCCAGAACCGCTCAGCGCCTAAGCGGCCTACAGGTTTATAAGTGGCCTAACTGGCAATTCGGTCAAAACGGAGGGTAACATCTGACGCCTAAGCAATCTAGTCAACCACCTTCTCGAACAGGGCTAAGACTCGTTTGAAATAACAGAAACACACCATCATATGTAAATTGTAAACAAAACTTCCAACATAAGATAACAAATGGTGTATGCTCTATTCGAGAAGTAGGTCGCCGCTTAGGCAGTATGTTGCTCTCCGCCTTGTCTGAATTATCGCTTAGGCAGTTTAAAAATCCACTTAAGCAGGCAAATTAACCGCTTAGGCGCTGAACGGACCCTCATCACGCAGGGTCCGCCTAGCGACGGGGTGTATGCCACATTATATATGAAAGAGTGAAAGTCAAAGTCAAGAATGAGATGAAATCCATGAACTGCTCAAGTGGGAGGCAAATGATCTATACACTATTCAGATGCTTGACATGTACAATAATGATTGTTATATCATCTGTCCGGTTTTCATGCTCCAACCACATTTTATAGGACTCCGCAGCTATGGCAGAACATGCATCCCTGGG
>JAOYMZ010000019.1:1599254-1614231 GCA_025802335.1 Pinguicula primuliflora | reverse complement strand
CGGTGATAACGTCGTCGGAATATCATCAAAACTTGAACATATGATCTCCTATGTATAAGCTTTCTAACGATGTGCCCTATTCCATCAACGGACGATCCTAGTGGCCGGAATAGAAAAGTGATGTATAAATTGATGTATACAGTTATGTACCATGAACGCCACCGATATATAATATATATATATACATGGGACAGGTTTAATGGCCATATAAATGAACACACAAATGAACACACAAATGAACACACATTTTCAATTTCCGTCACTAGCATCGCTCGTTCACGAAAGTAGTCACACCATTGGAAAGCTTATGCATAGAAGATCATATGTTCAAGTTTTGGTGATGTTCCAACGACTTTATCACCATTTAATGGAGGGTTCACATTTCCCCTTGGGTTAAGTAGTCCTAAATAGGTCGCCGGAATCGAAACTAAACATGGGACTTATGATCTCCTATGTATAAGCTTTCCAACGGTGTGACCACTTTCGTAAACGGGCGATGGTAGTTGCGGGAATTGAAAACGTGTATTCATTTGTGTGTTCATTTATATGTGCATGGATCCTACCCCTATATTAAAATTCTAAATTTATACACCACTCGTGTAGTGTAGTGTAGTTTTTTTAGCAAATCCCTTTTAATTTCAAAATTTTAAACGTATTTACAGACATTTTTTACAAAACTAATTTTTTCACCACACTGGAGCCAAGCTTCCGACCGTCATCTCCACGTCCAGAGAAATCCCGATCGCACCCCTTGCTCCGTTCACCGGCCATAACCGTCCGCCGTGGTTCATTGCAGTTCAATTTGGTGAATTGCCTTGGCTTCTCTCTCCCAATCTGTCATTGTATAGCCTTGAACAAGGTTTGAATTGAATTCCCACAGTCAGACTTTTATCCTGTGCATCATCTCTTGTTTTTGTGGCAATTTTTCTTCAAAGACTGCCTTGTTTCTTCCGATCCATAACACCCATAGCACAGCTGACCAAACCGATTTCGAGAAATCTTCATCCTTTCTTCTCTTTATCAGAGCCATGTGTATTTCAAAGTTAACCCACAGCTGATCAGTAAATTGGACAGTTTTCGCCGCAATCCACCTATAGAGTTCTTCCCAGATGTAGCTTGCAAAGGGATAGGAGAAAAACAGGTGAGATACCATCTCTGACTGTGCCAAGCAGATTGGGCACAATTCTTCATTCATGATTATCCCTCTTCTTATTAGGTTGTCTTTTGTAGGGATACGATTTTGATACAGTCTCCATACAAATGCACTCTCCTTCAATGGTGCTAACTTAGACCATAACTGGGACAGAAGAGGATTTTCCAATGGCTCCACAGATTGGCAGTTTCGGATTTCAGCAGCGGCAGATTTTGGAGTTTATTCTCCATCAGCAATAAGTTTCCATATCCATCTGTCTTCACAATCTGTTCTAAGTGTGCATTCATCTGCCTGCCGTTTTAATTCTTCCAGTTGTACACATTCTGTATCAGTCAGTTCGCTAAGCCATTCCCATGACCAGCTGATTGTTTGGTCTGCTTCACTTATCTGTTTTTGCCCCAGAACCTTGAACTTATCTCCTGCTTTTCCATATAGAATAGGGAATAGATCACACAACCTGTAACTTCCCACCCACTGATCTTCTCAAAAATATGTATCATATCCATCACCTAGTTCCCTTCTTAGTGATTTCCAGAACCATTCACTCGTACGGATGAGTTGCAAGATGGTTCTCCACCAGTTAGATTATAGAGACAATCTCATGTTTGGGCCTTCATATAAGAGTACTCTGTAAAAATCCCCATACTTTGCCTCAAAAATTTTCTTCCATAGACCATCAGCCGAGTTATTTAGTAACTTCCAGCCCCACTTCCCAATCAAGACATCGTTGAAAGTAGCCAAGTCTTTTATGCCCAATCCACCTTTTTCAATTTCTGTGCATATAGAGGTCCAGGCAACCCAATGGATTTTCCTTTCTTGCTGTTGAGATCCTGCCCACAAGAACTTTGAGAACATTTTCCTCAAATTCTTGATAACACTTTTAGGCGAGTTATAAGTGGAGAAAAAGTAGACAGCTAGGCCTGCTAGAATGCTCTTAATCAGTATAATACGATCCCCAAAGGACTGGAAACAGTTTTCCCAGCTTTGTAGGCGACTTTGCACTTTGTCTAGCATTGGTTTCCATAGATATACTCTTGCTGGATTCTGCCCAATTGGCAATCCCAGATAGGTGAAGGGTGTGGTGTCTAGCTGGCAGTCTAGGGCCTGTGCAAAAACTGCCATTTCTTCATTTGGGATGTTGACACCAAATAATCTACTCTTGCTGTAGTGTAGTGTAGTGTTGTGTAGGGTGTTCAACCACTCAATTCAATATTTTATAAAATTCAACAAACACCCTGGAGCAATAATTAGACTCAATGATAGTCGATTTTATTTTAGCGTTATCCAGTCTTAGAGATTACAGCTTAAAGGCGTGTTTACAATTTTTGGTATCTTGCATTTCTTTTCAAAAAATAACTTTAAACAATATATTGTTATGAAATATCTCAAATATTTTGTAAAACAACATTGCTACATGTATCGATTTTCAAGTATTTCGAACTTCATATTATCCTTTTGCACTTTTCGTTTATTTTCATTAGTGGGCTTATGCCCAAATAGGGATGACAATGAGGCGGGACGGGGTCGTCCCAGACCTGTTCAGCTTGCCCCTGGGGCGGACATGGACCAAACTTGTGGACCCACCACCTCATGAAAAATTAAAAATTAAAAGATTGGCTATCTTAAATAACATAAGTAATTCCAACTAATAAATTAAAATCAATATAATAAATTAAAATGTCAAACAAATCTCATTTTAAAATTTATTAATTTTCATTATCAAATCTTCTAAAATGTTCTTAAGATATCTTATATTATTTTATTAATTAATTGTTTTTTAGCAAATCATAAATTAAAAATTGATAATATTAAATATTGATTCATATAAAATAATTTATATGATAAGATTAAAAATGTAAAAGGCCATTAAGAGTTTAAGAAAAATTAATAAATAATAATTTAATTAATATAATACCTAATAAATATATATATTTAACGCGACTCTAGAGTGGGAAGTATCCATCCTTGGACCCAGACACGACCAACTAAAATGGCAGGTCCGTATTGGCCCAAAGTGGGGCAAAATTGTTATCCCAATGCCCAAAACTAAATTGCACAGACACATATAACAAAAAAAGATTATGCAAATGTTGGAGCCTAGCCAAAAAAATTAAATTAAAGAAAAATTGAAATAAAAAAATAAAAATTGATACCCCATTTGAAATTCTCATGTCAAATATGTTTGGCAACCCATGCTAAACTTTCATATTTGTCCCCGTAACACAGCATTTAAGGACAGTGTTAAGTTTTTTGTTATTAAAATGTTTATTTAATGGGATTTTAGTTATTTTTGGCAGCGAAAGCTGTCAAAACCAAAATTTATGACCGATTCCGAAAAATTTTTAACGCAAGGATTCCAAAAATATTGACAGATTTTTTTTGTCGGCAAGGTGAAGGTGGAAAAAAAGGAATTTTTGGTCACACATACCGAATTCATTTCAATATATGTAGCAAAACCCAAAAGATTAATATCATGTCGTTAAAAGAGGTGTTTCGTGGTGCGCCGATATTCATGAGAATTGAAGTTAGAGAGGTTCGATGAAAATAAATTTTCTTAACATAAGAGCTTCGACAAGTAATATTCATGTTGTACGGGCCTCAACTTCATATGTCAAGTAGACAAAATGTGGTCCGAAACATCACATGAAATGGAAAAAAAGGGGATATTGCATACAAACCAATTTGTGGCATGAGCAATGAGCACCACCAGGTGTGCTTTTTCTTTAGAGTTCAAAAAGACCATAGCAGGTAGGCCACGATACTTTAAGAAAAAATAGAAAAAACTTTGATTCTTTTTTCATAAATAAATTGATTATTTCAATTATTGATATCTACATCTCTTAGCTATGAAGTTTATATGCATGCTACTTGAGCTAGCAATAATTGATTATGAAAAGACATCACATTAATGATCTCAAAAGATTTAATGTCTTTTCCAAGCTAATGTAACTTTTAATCTATATATGTTGACTTTCTATTAGTGGGAATTAGCAAAATTGAAATAAGGTAAAAAAAATCAGTTCCATACTTGACCTTTAACATTTATCACAATAATGGATTTATTTTTTCTAGTGCATCAGCCCAAAATAAACTGGGCTTATATTATTTGAGTCCAATAGATTTTGCTCCCTTATTTAATTGTAACTAGACTTCACGTCAGGCCCATATCATTCCTCTAGAAATTCTTGACTATAATTGGCAATTGCGGTCCACGGGGGCACTTTTGTCATTACCAGCATTTTCCACCCCCCTCGAAGGGCCTTCCCATAATTCCATACATTCCCCAAATCAGTTTCCACTATAAATGCCTGACCACAACTCACACAAACTGCTATAGAGTCACTCAGATCACTGTCCAATCATATTGATTAATGACATCAAGAATTTGGGACCAAAGCTTTTTAAGATTTTGGATGCATGGTTTACACACCCAGAATACGAAGCATATGTAAAGAATGCTTGAGAGCAAACTGAATCAATAGGAACGAAGGGATATGTGCTTTTTCAGCATTTCAAACGGCTGAAGGAGGAATTGAGGAAATGGAATCGTGAGGTTTTTGGTGAAATAAACCAAAAGATGAAGAAAGCTGAAACTGTGATGAATGGCTTAGACAAAAAATGGAGATCATGGATCTGACATCTGAGGAGAGGGATGCAAGGAAAGAAGCAAATCTGGAGCTGAGAAAATTATCACAGAGGCTGAGTAGTTTGACTTTCCAGAAAGCTCGGAATAAATGGATATTGAAAGGCGATGCTAATACCAGATTTTTCCATGCTTGTTTGAAAACAAACTGGCAAAAAATAACATACATGGGATGTCAATAGAGGGAGTTTGGGAAACTGAAGTTCCAGTGATTAAGCAGCATTTACGTGACAGTTTTGCAAAACATTATGCAAAAGAACAGGAGCCAAAGCCGAGAGCACACTAGGACATTGAAAACAGAGTGACAGAGGTTAAGAATCGATATCTTACTGCAGAATTCACTAAAGAAGAAGTGACATCAGCTATGTTATCATGTGGAAGCAATAAAGCCCCAGGGCCTGATGGATTCTACTTCAAGTTCATCAAACACTTTTGGAACTTATTCAAGAAGGACATATTAGACTTCAATGAGTTCTGGCATGCTGCAAATTGCCCAGACTATTACAATGAGTTCAGGACGTGACATATTTAATATTCAACTTCAAGTTCATCAGACTTTTACAATGAGTTCTGGCATACAGTGTCCAGGCCTAAACTCAACTCTGGTCACTCTGGCATCGAAAAAATCCTCTCCCCAGAATATAAACGACTCCATGCCTATATCTATGGTTGGGGCAGTGTACAAGATATTGAGTAAACTACATGCTGGAAGGTTAAGCAAAGTCCTGTCCCGGATTATTCCTAGAACTCAAACTGGCTTCATACCAAGGAGACATATACTGGACAGTGTATTACTAATCAACGAAGTTCTACATGATGCAAAGTCGAAAAAGAAATCATGTGCACTCCTAAAACTAGACTTCCAAACGGCCTTTGACAGTGTCTCTTGGACTTATTTGTGGGATTTGATGACTGATATGGGATTCAATCATAAATGGCTGTCTTGGATCCAGGAATGTGTGGAATCTGCTCACATGACAATTACAGTAAATGGGAGTTCATGCGGTGAATATAAAATGGGAATGGGATTGCGGCAAGGTGACTCATTATCGCCATTGCTCTTTGCAGTTGCAGCTATGGGCCTGCATGAATTATTAGCTAAGGCTGATGAACAAAATCTGGTGAGGGGATATAGGATAGGGGAGAATGAACTTCCCATTACTCATCAACAATATGCAAATGGTACTCTCCTATTTACAAATGGCTCAGAGACAGACATAAGAGCCATAAAGAAGCTACTCCGGATTTTTGAGATGCTCTCTGGACTAAAGATTAACTACACAAAAAGCAGACTCTTCACTGTGAGAATAGATGCAGCAGAAAGTAACAGGCAGGCAGACATAATGAACTGCAAGACAGCCACATTACCATTCACTTATCTGGGAGTGCAGATTGGAGCAAATCAACGATTGGAAAGAACTTGGAAGTCTGTTCTAGACATTCTGGAAAAAAGACTATCGGGATGGGATAAAAAGTACCTATCTCTGGGAGGAAGAATCACTCTTGTCAAGTCCGTTCTCACATCTATCCCACTATACTACTTGTCAATGTATAAAGCTCCAACGAAGATTCTGTGGGCCATGGAAAGTATTATGAGGATATTTTTATGGGGAGAGGTAGTGGATGGTCCTAGAAAAATTGTCTGGGTGAAATGGATTAAGATATGATGTCCAAAGACTCAAGGAGGATTAGGTGTGAGAGCACTAAAGCAATTGAACGCAGCTCTTCTGGTGAGATGGGGTATAGGCTTCTGATGGAAAAGGACCAGCTCTGGAAACTTGTACTAAATGCGAAATATGGAGCTGTATTACCTAATGACATAACAGAAGAAGCTCTGCTACATTTGAAACTAAAGAACTCTACATGGTGGAAAGATTTGCATAGCATGGTGATTGAAAAGGATTGGTACACTATGAACTTGCGAAGGAATATAGGAGATGGATCGCGGACTTTTTTTCTGGCATGATATCTGGATAGGAAATCATGCATTTGCCAATGCATTCCCTGATCTATATGCAAATGCAGTCGATAAGAATGCGCAAATAACAGAGAAATGATGCTTTGAACATACCTGGCAATGGATGTGGCTCTGGAATCACCATTGTGCTGGTGTGGAAATGGACTAGTGGCATCAACTATGTGAATTGCTGGACAATACACCTCCACCTTCTGGGAATCAAGATGAAAGGACTTGGGAATCAGTAGAAGGTGATCAGTACCGAATGGTTGAAATGTATACCACACTCATGAGAGATGAATATCAAGCAGCACAACCAATAGCGCAAGCAGGGAAAGCGTGGAGCAAACTGGTTCCATAAAAAATCGCGGCTTTTTGTTGGAAACTGATCCAGAACAAAATTCCCACAAGAGACAACTTGGAGAAAAGAGGGATTCAACTAACTTCAAATCAATGCCTGCTCTGTCAATCGACTCCTGAACCAGCAGACAATCTCTTCCTCTCATGTGCTGAATCAAGAAAAATCTGGGAAGCCTGTTTCGAATGGATGAATGTACACATGATCGTGGTGCAGACGATTGATCAATTACCTGAGCAACACCAGGGTTGGCCGCAGAGACCTTGGGCAAATGACCTATGGAAGCTGATATGGCAGCTAATTGTTTGGCGAATCTGGAGAAAGCGAAATGAAGTAATCTTTGAACAAGAGCAGGTAACCACAGTAAATGTTCTGGCAAAGGATTTGGAAGAAATTTAGTTCAAGTCGTGACTGCAGCTAAGAGTACACAAGAAAATTGGGCTTATGGTATCTTTTATGAATTGGTGTAGAGAAACAATTGTATGTATAAAAAGTAGATGACATAAAGCGATAATGTAAGTACATATATATACAAAATAAAACTTACTTATCCCCCCCAAAAAAAAAAGTTTGTACAAAGTAAAGTCCACCTATTTTTCGTTTATTATTATTTTTATTTCATTGAATTTCCGGATTTTGGACTCTCAATCCGTAATAAAGCCCGTTACCCGAAGGCGAAGGTTGGCAATAATTTTCAAAATAATTCAAGCACGACGCCGTATTCTGATCTCGCTTCCCGCCATGGTGGCACAGGTGGCGGAGCCACAATCCTCCGTACTCCAGCAATCGGGGATTGCTCCAGACGGAGACCAACCACAGACCGGAAATCCGATTGAGAGTGAATGAGTCTAATCTGCTCGCTCAATTTCCTCTCGAGGAATTTACCCTTGCCCCAACATGTTTACGACGCCGTTTCATGCATTACCAGGAGTCGGCGCGGCGGCTGATTGGGCTGACGACGCACCAGATAATGTTGGTTATGACGTCGAGGATGATCACAGGGATGTGGAAGATTTATCGTTTTCCAAGGTCAGTGAATTTATTCTCTTGCGAGGTAATGTTGGTCGTCTCGTTTCCTGCATTTCAACTTCTAACTTACTTTTTAGGGAATGCTGTTATGATTGTGTTGAATGTCCCCGATATCCCAATTGTTGTTTTGTTGTGAAAAAGTTTCATTGCCTTGTTTAAATTATGTATTGGCCTTCACCTCCATCATATGTTTGCTTAGGCAATGCAGGAGGTCGCAGAAATTATGTTCTAGAAAATGGGTGGATGCTGTTAGTTTCATTCTTAATTGACGGTATTCCACTTTGCATTCCATTGGTTTCATTATTTGGGAAATGTTGATATTTTTATTTTTATTTTGTTGGTTCAGCTCCTTTACAATTTAAATATTTCAACCTCTTGGTTGTCAATTTCGTTGTCTGCTCATATAATTTCAATAATTTGAGTTATTTTCATTTCTAAACTGCTCATGCCGCATATTGTACTCATTTTCAAGTTTATTTTGTGTTTTAATTGAAGAGAGTAGTGTAGATCTATTTCTTGACTACATTTTTCATCAAGCTCATGCACCTTTTTTTGAGAGTCCATTTGATTTTGTGAAAAGTTTTGAAGAATAATACTGAACATATTTCACTGCACCCATGATTGCATTTACAAGGCCTATCTTCTGAAGGTCTAAATGCAAAGTATTGTGAATCTTATATAAAATATTTTGTGTGGTCAAAATTATTCAACTAATTTGTGGAGGGATAGAATGATTGTATCAGTTAAGAATCTTTCTTTGAGTTTGTGTTCTATGTCAATACATGTCTTTTTTCTATGAGCAACAAGTAAGTTGAGCTCCGACAAATCTTGCAGCCTTCCCGCCTTCCTTCTGCTGTTGATTTTTGTAACATGTAGTTTCTGATCTTTTGTAATGGAACAGAGCAACTCCAGTATTTCAAATTACCATGAGTTAATGTTGGATTTCGAAGATGCTGTGTTGAAGCAGGGACCTGTTTATTTGCCTGGTTCTAAATTATCAGAATTAAGGGTGAATAGGTTTCAAACTCGGATCAAGAGTGGATTAACCGAACTTGATGGTAACGACTTTCTAAATTTATTATTTTGCAGAGATCATTCCAGCAGTAAATAATTATTGAATTATTTGCTTATAATCATCTCTCTCAACGATAATCAGCTTATAATTTTGCATGGAAAACATAAAAGTTTCTGAAGGGTGGGAATATGGGCTATGCAGCTGCAAAGTTTAAAATATAATTAATTCTGCTGTTTGTAATAAAAGCAATACACTAGTTTGCAAACAAATCGTACCTAGGGAAAAATATATTATCAAGGAAAAGAATGTGAAGCCAAAACCCCATGAATCCAAATAATTCATTTTGACCCTGAAATTCCAAGTTTAATATTTAATCATCAACAAATTGCATGTCATGATAGCACTTCTGGGCTGCTTTTGGTAGTTGTTCTATTGCTGAGGCTGAACACTTGAAATTACCAAATATAATATACTTTCCAAAGTCTATGAATGTGGTCTGCTACTCTTCCTGCTTTATCCAATTCTTCTTTGAGTATATGTCTCTTGTAAAGGAAATACTTTGCAACATTTTTATCTATATATTCTTTTGACATCAATTACCCGGTGAGATTATGTTCTTTTCTTTTAACAGAACTGCCCACTAGCAGAGGCGACAAACTGCAGTCGAGATGCTTTCTGGAACTGTACGGTCTCAAGGTATTAGTGACATGCGATATATCCATCATATTTACTTGAAATAAATGACATGCAAATGACAAGTTTTGGAAGGAAATAGTAATAACTTCTCTTTGGTGAGTTATGCTATTGTATGGTTGAAATAGAAGGTAGAAAAATCCTGCATTTTCTTTTGTTTCTGAGCAAGATATCATGGTCCTAAACCTCAGACTTCTACTGGTCTAATTTCACCCCCACCCCCAACGATTCTGTAATATTTCAGTTAGCCGGGCTGCAGTACAAAGTGCGCTCTGAAGTGAGTTCTGAATACTGGCTACGTCTGGACTATGCAAATCCTGACAAACAGCTTTTTGATTGGGGTATGATGCGGCTGCGCCTTCCTCTATATGGCATTGGAGATGCTTTTGCAGTGGAGGCCGAGGATCCTCTAAAGAAAAAACGGGAGGCAGAGGTGTTTGTTTCATGACATGTTATACTTCATTAGTTTTTCATTTGATACTCTTATGAAATCCACCTTACAGTTTCCTGTTATGATTCGTATCTTGAAGATCTTATAAATATGATGTCCATTTGAAATCATTTATGATTCACAAGTTTATTTATTACCTTTGCTCAGAGATTGTCAAGATTTGAGGAAGAGGAGAAGAACCGCATAGTCTAGGAAAAGGAAATTCTTTGGCGACATGCTTAATGCAGCATGTGAGCTCCAACTACATGTACAAGCTGCTCAGAAACGGCGAAAACAGAGGAATGATGGTGTTCAGGTTCGGCTTTCTTTGTGCTTATATGAATTCTTTCTTTTGTCTGGTAGGGAACAATTGTTAAATCGAAAAAGAGATCTTGTCCAGATGAGGGTATATCTCATGAAAGGCTTAAAATAAACCACTAGCTTGTGGCGGGAAAGTACGGGTCCAAGGCTGATTGATATGAGTTGAAACTAGAAACAATGAATTAAATCATTCAACTGTTTATTGATCTTCGATTAGATGGAGATCCAATTTCTAACATTATGTGCATTTAGAAATATCTCAGGTGAATGCTTATGAAAGCTTCCTGACTCAATATGCATTTATAGTCTGTTACTCCGACACTCGAAAAATAGATTAATAAATGGGGCATAATCTATGGGCTGATTGTTATTACCCACCTTACACGGTTAATATCCAATCTACGCGACATTTCTTCACCCGGGCCCATTATTTGTGCAGGCTTGGCATGGAAGGTTGAGGCAACGAGCTACCAGAGCTGAAAAATTGAGGTTCCAAGCTCTGAAGGCTGATGATCAAGAAGCTTACATGAAAATGGTTGAGGAGAGCAAGAATGAAAGACTTACCATGCTGTTTGGAAAAACTAATGATTTCTTAGTTCGTTTGGGTGCTGCCAGGATGCAGCTCATGACGGGATTGAACCCCTGGAAGGTTCTGATGCTGGCTTACATGAGAAACCTCCACAGCAAATGAAGAAAAAACTGCTTGTTACCGATCTATTATTTCATCTGAACACAGCTTGGATTAATCTTACAATGTTGTAGGTAGCGGCCGGCCAAAAAGTCTGCAGAACCTTACAATGCAGCTCAGAAAATGCTGTAATCACCCTTACTGAATATTTTATGCCCCGTGGTGATGAGATGTACAGAGCATCTGGAAAATTCGAGATTCTTGATCGCCTACTTCCCAAACTTCATAGAGCTGGGCACAGAGTCCTCCTCTTCTCCCAAATGACAAAGCTCATGTCCATTCTTGGAGATTATCTAACATATATCACAGGTTGAGTAGGAGGGATTAGTGGGATATAATAGGATAGGATTTAGTAGGATGAGAAAATATATTATACGTTTAGTCTGCGGATTATGTCAAAGATTTTAGGGATTTATAATTTACTATATTTTAAAATTACACTATAATCTAAATTCCTAAAATCCTACATAATCATGTCTACTAAACGGAGGATGTATTTTTCTATCCACAAAATTTCATCTTCTTATATCCTACATAATCCCTGCTACTAAGGGCCTGTTTGCAAGTTCTACTGAAAATCTGCTTTTGGCTTTTGATGAGACTTTTTAAAAAAAACTGCTTTTATAAGGAAGTTATAAAGTGTTTGCAGTTGGGGGTTTACTGTGACAAAAGTTAATAAAATAGTATGACAAAATGGATATAATATTGGGAAATTTTTGGGTATTTTGATATTATCGATTTGTATATAGACATAATTATCTTAAAAGTGAATTTTTAAATATTTACAAAAAAACCAAAATCGCAAACAGTATAGCAGGGACTTCTGCGATTGAAAAGTCAAAAGCTGCTTTTGAGAAGAACTTGCAAACAGACACTAAACCCACCCAGGCTTCCAGTTTTTTAGGCTTGGGGGCAATACTCAGAAACGGTTTAGAGTTTCAGGATCCGATTCTCCCTACTTCATATTTCTTTTAAGCACACAGAAACGGTTTAGAGTTTCAGGAAAGCGGGTGTTAAAGAGTTGTCCCACACCGGTTTGGGAAGGGAAGAAATATATGTTTAAAAAAGAATTGTGGAGGAAAACCTATTATCTTGGGCTCAAGGTTTTAATGGTGACACTGACATTCCTACCAAATTCACCCCACGCGCACCTGCACACATGAGACCCAGTTGTCACTGGGCTCGATTTATTCAAATCTCGTTGACCCGAGTGTTATGGGCCGAGCGGCCGTTGACCCCGCAGTTAGTTCGGGCCGACCCAGTTTATATAAAAAATTCTATCATAACCAACATCTTAACAAGGAGAGGAAATAAGAAAAAGAGATCAAGCTTGATGTAGATTACTATTTGTATACTAGCTTCTATAGCATTAGCATTTCAGATACGGAACAGTCCGAGTAACCTTTGCAGCCATATAAACCACTGGTGTGCTGCTGAACTTATTTTTTTTTATCTGTAATATAAACGCTGCAAGTGCCCTTATCCAATTTCAATTTCTAGAAACCAAGTACAGGGTAAATGCAAGAATGGTGCGAAACAGTTCATAGAAATTTTCTAGTCCGAATGGTTACATCTCAATTAATGATATACACTCCAATATTGTAATCATAGTTGGTATTATTATACAATTAAAATCAATCTCCAGTTAGATTTTTTTTATTAATAATTACATTTTTAAAATAACATTGATCTTAAATGTTAGATTATTATAATTTGGGAGCGTCTCATCAATCAGAACATAAGCATTCGAGAATAGGACAATTTATATAGGGAAATACTAAACCAAAATAAACTGAAGTTATGTTTAAATGAAGTGTGAGACCCACACAGCAGCACACATCCACATTGAGGCACTATTTTAAAACGGTCCGGTTGTAGTTCATATAGCACGGCTCATTTATATACTAGCCAATAAGAAACTGAGAAGCAATACATAGCAAGACCAGGCTCCAATCCTTCAATGGTTCAGAGAAGGGAATGAACCACAATATAAGTCCTCAAGAGTTGGAATCATACATAAACGCCCAGGGACCAGGGTACATGTAGAAAAGCTAATACACAACACTTCAAAAGGCTAAAAAGGCACAATTCTCAATGAGAACACAAATTGCCAGTTACCAGAAATTAATTTCTGATGGAAACAAGGGACATCAGCCACCAGAAACCATCAACACAAGCTAAAAATTGCTTGTCTGAAAGAGTAAATGCAGAAACATTCAGTCACTTTGATTCACATCAAGATTCTTTAGTTTCAGTTCCAATTCGTCCTGGCTATCTTCCTCTTCGTCTCCATTGTCATCAAAATCTTCTCCTTCAGGATCATTCTCGTCTAATTCCCCAAGTTTATCAGGGAATTCTTCGAAAATTTCCTTCAACTCATCAATACCTTCCTCAGAGATGAAGTTTCCATTGATGTTCAATAGCTCGAAACCAGGCAAATGGGCCAAAGCCTGAGCCATGGCTCTACTTCCAGCCCTTCTTAAAGAATTTTGGCTAATATCAACTTCTTTCAATACACTATGTCCTTCCCCCAATGCTTTGCTTATCTGAATTGCACCTTCATCCTTCAGATCATTTTCTGATAGGTTCAACTTCACCAATGACATCTTTGTCGAAATGCAAGCAGCTAGAAATGGGGCAGCTTCGGCAGTTATGTCATTTCCAGCCAACTCCAACACACTAAGTGAGGGAGCGGACACTTTGAGAGCGTTAATTATTGCAATTGCACCATCGTCTTCAAGGTTTAGGTAGCTCAAATAGATCTCTCTGAGGCCTTCATGTTTATAAAGAGATTCACTCAGCTTGACACCAGCCTCTACACCATACATGTTATCCCGAAGATCGAGTTTCTTGAGATTCCTACATTGCCCAAGTGCTTCAGCCAAGGCAACCCCTCCTTCAGTGCCAACACGGGTCGAAGAGCAGCGAAAATCCTCCAGAAAAGGAGAACGTTTTAGTATGTCGGAAATGGCAAGAGCCCCTTCATCGCCTGTCATATTGTTATGAAAGTGAAGAATTCGGAGGTCTTCTGTGGAAGGGATCAGCTCAGAAACAGCTTGAGCAGCTTCTTTTGATATCCCATCATTCATCAGATATAGTTCCTCCAAGTTAATTTGAGATTGCAACAACTTCCCAAATGCTCTGACTCCTTTTTCACCCAAGGCATTGTCAGAGATATTCAAACATGTCAGGTTAGAACCTTCAAGAGCTGCCGAAAATATTTTCATCACATCAAGAGCTTCAGCTTCAGGTCTTCCTGCAACAAAATCTGATAGATTCACGTCCTTCAGTTGGTCTTTCATTGATTCCAGGATAGGCCCAGCGACATTAGCTGCTCCGAGACCAAAACTTCTATTGCTAAAACATATCTTAGTGTAACAATTTCCTGGTTGTTTTAAGGGGCACAAAAGTACTCGAGCTTCATCTTCTTCTATAAATGCTCGCTGACCTTTTGAGATATCGAAAAAGGTCTCAGTAAATGCAGAATCAGCCCCAGGTTTCAGCTCCTTGTCCTCAGCCTCAGGTTTCAGCTCCTTGTCCTCAGCCCCAGGTTTCAGCTCCTTGTCCTCAGCCCCAGGTTTCAGCCCCTTGTCCTCCGCCCCAGGTTTCAGCTCCTTGTCCTCCGCCCCAGGTTTCAGCTCCTTGTCCTCCGCCCCAGGTTTCAGCTCCTTGTCCTCCGCCCCAGGTTTC
>JAOYMZ010000019.1:1576478-1599154 GCA_025802335.1 Pinguicula primuliflora | reverse complement strand
AACGTATAAAAGCAAGTGTAACAAAAATCACCCATCTTATTAATAGACCAAAGGAAACCAAACAAGTAACCTGTACATTGTTTTATTCCTTCAACCTGCCAACATGGCCAGAAATTGGAACAACAACAAAATAATCATGCTACAATTAACTTATAAAGGAACCTAACCTAACAACAAACAAGAAACTACAAGAAACCCTAAACCCTTAGGCCTCCCTCTTTCATAACCCTTCAGTAACTGTATCAATTGCTTGCTGTTTCTAACCACTTGATTCTAAATTTGGAATGCGGTTTCGACCAGCCGACCATCGATACAAAAAGTAGGGATGACTGACTACGTTATTACTGTTTGGATGTTGCTTTCTTGTTGCCTCTTTGCGAGTTCTTCCTGTTGTATTGTTTCATAGTCTTTCATGAGATATTTATCGACTTGTGCTGCTGCTTGCCTGCCTTCATTGATTGCCCACACCACCAGTGATTGGCCCCGGCGGCAATCCCCAGCTGCAAATATCCCCTCGATGTTGGTTGAGAAACGGCCATACTCAGCTTTGAAGTTGGATCGGTTATCTCGCTCCAATCCAAGCTTTTCAGCCAGAGTCTGCATTAACCGGAATGAAGCATTCATTGACAACGCAAATCAGATACTGTTATTGCTCAAAAATTTATGGCAAAAGTGTTATGCTTGAGAGAATCATGTCATTTATCTTTAAATAATGCTACTTGTACCCTCAACTTTGACAGACTTTCATAAACCCCATTATGTGCCGACCATCACAACCACATTAAAAAATGAGTGTTGTTATGTATGTGATTGTGATGGTTGTCACATAAGGGGATTATGAAGTGTCAAAGTTGAGGGTACATGTAGCATTGCTCATTATTTTTATCGCTAACCTCTTCTGGCCCAAGAAATCCCATGGCTAGCAAGACTAGATCGGCTTCAAGAATCTCTTCCGAACCTTGGAACTTTCCAGTGGAATCCTTCTCCCAGTTCACGTGCACAATCTCAAGTCCTTTCAGCACTCCCTTTTCATCTCCAATGAAGCGCTTTGTCAAGACTTGATAGGATCTTGGATCCTTCCCGAATTTGGTAGTAGCTTCTTGGTGTCCATAATCAATGCGGAATACGCGAGGCCACTGTTTGAAAGTAACATAAGATTTTATTTCTTGACAAACCTAGTCAAGCAAGAAGGCAAGGAAGGGGTAATCAAACCTGCGGCCAAGGGTTGCCTGGAGCCCTGCTACGAGGTGGCTCGGGAAGAAGCTCGAGATTTGTGATGCTACTGCAGCCATGTCTAATAGATGTTCCGATGCAATCCGTGCCAGTGTCGCCTCCACCAATAACTACAACTTTCTTGCCCTTGGCAGAAATATAATTGCCATCCTGCAGATTGCTATCAAGTAAGCTTTTTGTATTTGCATGAAGAAACTCCATAGCAAAATGAACCCCAGCAAGGTCTCGGCCAGGAACAGGAAGGTCCCTGCACAAGTCAGGGCATAAGTTAGTCCTTTGATGTGATGCAAAACGATGTAATTAAGTAAAAAAGTAGTACGTGCATTACTGTAACTCTCGACCTTATCCTTGTACTAGAACAAGAATTGCTACTGTTCACACACACACACACACCTTGGTTTTGTAGCTCCAACTGCCAAAATTATGGCATCATACTCCTTGCGAACACTATCTAATGAGAAGGAGGCATCCTTTCCAATATTTGCATTAATGACGAAGTTGATTCCTTCCTTTGCCATGAGGTTGACCCGTCGTTGAACTACATCGACTTTGTCAGCTTTCATGTTGGGCACTCCATACATCATAAGACCGCCTATTCTGTCAGAACGCTCAAATACTGTCACAAAGTGACCATTTTTGTTCAACTGATCAGCAGCAGCCAAACCGGCAGGTCCACTCCCAACAATAGCCACTCTTTTCCTGAAAGTATAGAATCCAATGAATCAGGTTTCTATAGTCGAGCATCAACTAGTGAAATATATAAGAGGTGGAGAGTAAATTTACATAGTTCTCTTTGGAGGAGGTCGGGGAACCATCCATCCTTCCTCAAAAGCTTTATCGATGATCGAGCACTCAATACTTTTAATGGAAACAGGATTTTCTATGATACCAAGAACACAAGAACCTTCACAAGGTGCGGGGCATACACGACCAGTGAACTCTGGGAAGTTGTTAGTCTCCAGAAGCCTGTCCAATGCTTCACGCCATCTATTTTGATACACCAACTCATTAAACTCAGGTATCTTATTCCCAAGCGGACATCCAGAATTCTCCTGCAAGTGTTCATGTGGAGGATTGTTTCGCTGAGATCAATGTTGTGGAGAAAGTTGTAACTATAAAACTTCAATATTTGCAACTTGGCCTTCCTTACTTGGTGACAAAAGGGAGTACCACAGTCCATACAGCGAGCAGATTGTGTCTTCAAAAGCGGGCCGGGTTTGGACTCCTCCATAACTTCATTCCAGTCATTGATACGAGCATCAGGATCCCGATATGAAACCCCCTCTCGCTCATATACCACAAAACCACGATGCTTGACAGCATCAGGAACCCTTGATGGCCTCTTCGCGGATTCATCTTGTCCAGCCTATTCATTCAGGAGCTAGAAGATTATTAATGCTGGTTCATCAAGCTGGGGGTATATAAACTGCACAACTTAAACATTGTTTCTGCCAAAAGTGCATATATAATAAGTTAATAACCTGATGCGGATTTTCAGAGAATGATGTCGCTGCCAGCTTCTTGAGCTCTTCAAAAGCATCTTTATTCATCAAGCTCCCCTGTTCTTTCACCTCCGCTTCTTTGCTAGCAGTTTCAGCCACTTCCTTTGAAACATCCGACTCTTTCTTGCTTGCGAGAACGCGTTTGTAATCACGAGGAAACACTTTAAGAAATTTAGGCAATAGAGCATCAAAATCAGCAAGCACTTTTTTAGCTAATTGGCTGCCAGTGTGGCGCAGATGTTGTTGTATCATCATTCTGAGGGTCAAAATATCGTCATCATCTTCTACTGGATCGAGGTCCACCAACTCCGAGTTGCATCGTGAATGGAAAGTGGAATCAGCATCGAGAATGTAGGCAATGCCCCCACTCATGCCAGCAGCAAAGTTTCTACCAGTCTTCCCCAGCACAACTACTGTCCCACCAGTCATGTACTCACACCCGTGGTCACCCACACCTTCCACTACTGCTTTAGCCCCAGAATTCCGGACAGCAAATCTTTCTGCGGCCATCCCATTAAAATAAGCCTCACCTTTTGTAGCACCATAGAGTGCCACATTTCCAATAACAATGTTGTCCTTCGGATCAAATTTGCTACCAGTAGGAGGATAAACTATGATTCTCCCACCGGATAACCCTTTCCCAACATAATCATTACAGTCGCCTTCAAGCTCCAGAGTGATGCCCGGACACAGAAAAGCTCCAAGGCTCTGGCCAGCACTCCCACTGAGTTTGATATGGATAGTATCTGATGGAAGCCCATCCATATGGTAGCGTTTCGTCACTTCATGGCTTAGCATGGTTCCAACAGCTCGGTTTACATTGCAGATAGTTGATTCGATATACACAGGAACACTTTTATCCAATGCAGGTTTGACTAAAGTAATTAATTTATTATCCAACGCCATTTCCAATCCATGATCTTGTTTCTGGACACAATACTGTGCAGCATCTGGCCTTATATCAGCAGCTGGCTGAAGTAATAAGGACAAATTGATGTTTTTTAGCTTCTCATTGTTCTTCACCACATCTTGGTCCAACTCAAGCATGTCTGCACGACCTACCATTTCATTGAGAGTTCGAAACCCAAGCTGAGACATTATCTCCCTAACCTCTTCTGCCAGCATAAAAAAGAAATTGATGACATGTTCAGGTTCGCCAGCAAACTTTTCCCTCAGAACTGGATCTTGGGTGGCAATACCAACAGGGCAAGTGTTCTTATGGCACTTCCGCATCATGATGCAACCTAGCGTTATCAGAGGAGCGGTGCTAAAACCGAACTCCTCAGCACCAAGTAGTGCAGCAATGGCAACATCTCTTCCAGTTTTTAGTTGGCCATCTGTTTGCAGAACAGTTCGTCCACGAAGATCATTAGCAACTAAGGTCTGGTGAGTTTCTGCAAGACCAAGTTCCCACGGAAGACCGGCACTTTTGATTCCAGTCCATCTTGAAGCCCCAGTGCCTCCATCATGGCCAGAGATCAGAACATGATCAGCATGACCCTTGACAACTCCACTTGCTATCACCCCAACACCAGCTTCAGAAACCAACTTCACACTTACACGAGCAGTTGGGTTTGCATTCTGAAAATGATATAACAGCAAGGGGAGATGAAGAGATAAACTAAAATGATAAGAGAATGTATATTAAAATTATTGGAATAAGCGAGCGAGCACGGAACTGAAAATAAATCAATAATTTTAATGAATTAAATTTATAACACAACATAGTAAAGCAGGAGAAAGTACCTTAAGATCATGAATCAACTGTGCAAGATCTTCGATAGAATAGATGTCATGATGGGGAGGAGGGCTTATGAGTCCAACCCCAGCCGTAGAGTTCCTAGTTATAGCAATATCGCCGATGACCTTGTGGCCAGGGAGTTCACCCCCTTCACCAGGCTTTGCTCCCTGCAATATGTAACCCCTAAAATTAGTAACATAATACTAATCTCACATGGAAAGCATCTGAGTAAACATTCTCACCACAAGCCAAAAGCAGGTATCATTTAATGATGCAAAGACACCATAAGGTGCTTTGCTGACACGCCATCATCTGTCCATGAACGTAAATTCATAAACAAAAGGAACCCATGTTCCAGCCCGATTTAACGATATATAACAGGAAGTAATGCCAGAACAAGCATAGTTATTACATATCACTTTTATTATGAAAAGGAAAACAATCAAATGTTATACCTGAGCCATTTTTATCTGCAACTCGTCAGCATTCGTAAGGTAATAACTAGACACTCCAAATCTTCCACTTGCGACCTGCTTTATAGCACTCCTCTTTGGATTTCTTGAACCATCCGGAAGTGTCTCCATCCGGGATGGTTGTTCACCTCCCTCACCTATCCCAAAAGATTTTTTTATCCCAAAACAATTAGGGCAATTTAAACGAACGATGAGGAGCTTCACTTGATGGAAAACTATGGAGAAAAGGAAAAGGCAATGGAGGCAAAACGACCCAGAAAAAAGCAAACAGAAATTTATAATTCTCTTAGCATGTATTCAAATCAAACTGGACATATATGAACCTGAGCATACACAAAGTAGATAAATACCAGTGTTTGACCTTCCCCCAATTGTATTCATTGCAATTGCGAGTGTTGTATGTGCCTCCAGTGATATTGAACCATAGCTCATGGCTCCAGTGCAAAAACGTTTCACGATCTCACTGACAGATTCAACCTCTTCCAGCGGTACCTTCACAGTGGCATCTTTAAATTTTAGAAGCCCTCTCAAATTGCAGGACTTGTTTAGTTCATTAACGCGATTAGAGTACTCCCTATAGGCAGCTACGCTGTTGGATTTAGTTGCTTCTTGCAACTTTGCAATGGCAAGAGGGTCATTTAGGTGAATTTCACCGCCTTTCCTCCAGTGATAATCCCCTGGATTTGGAAGGGCTACAGCCTCAGCACTCCCAGCTGGTAAGGCACGAGTTGGGAAAGCCAGCTCATGCAACTCAAGTGCATCATGTGCTAGTGCTTCAAAAGTGGCACCTTCAACTCTGCTTGGTGTTCCGTTGAAGCACCTTTCCATGACTTCTGATGAAAGACCCACCGCCTCGAAGATTTGGGCCCCCTTGTATGAGGCCAAGGTCGATATACCCATCTTGGCAAGAACCTTCATCATGCCATAGTTGCTAGCTTTATAATATTTCTCGACGAGCTCATCCTTTGTGTAGAATTCACCATTTCTTTTAGGTGGAATCTTCCCGTCAACTTGCAATCTCCAAATAGCTTCTAGAGCCAAATAAGGGCACACTGCGTCAGCACCGAATCCAACAAGTGTACAAAAGTGGTGCACTTCACGGGGCTCAGCAGATTCAACAATCAATGCGACTCGAGTCCGCTCAAGCTGCTTTACTAAATGGTGATGCACAGCACCAATAGCCAAGAGAGAGCTAACAGCAACATGCTTAGGGGAGAAAGCTGCATGAACCAAGAGAAAGCTATCAAAAACCTGAAATAAGGCACCATTATTATAATCCTTTTTAAGAGTTCAAGTACAGGGTACCTCTGTCAGAGAGCACAATAGCTGTATAACCCTCCTGGATGGCAATGTGTGCTTCAGCACATAATCTATCTAATGTCTCCTCCAATCCCTTCTTTCCACGATCCTTGGAGTATGTAATATCTAAAACTTTGCTCCTCCAGCCTCTATAGTTCATCTTTTTAATGGCTTCCATTTCTTCAATGGATAGAAGAGGCCCCTTAAGTGAGAGGCGGTGACACTGCTCCTCTGTAGTTTCAGTCAGATCGCCTTCTGGGCCAACCATGCATTCCATAGAGGTAACAATCTTCTCTCGGATAGGGTCAATAGGTGGATTTGTCACCTGAGCAAACATCTGCTTGAAATATTCAAATGTTAATTTCTCCCTGTTAGACATTACTGCTAATGGTGCATCATTTCCCATCGATCCAAGGGCTTCAATGCCATCTTTTGCCATCGGTAGCAACAGCATTTCCAACGACTCAACAGTGTAGCTGCATCAAAAGTTCAGTAATTACTTCTTGATAAGAAATTGGAGAAGAAAACAAGGTACCAAGAAGAAGAGAAGCAGCAGACAACATACCCAAAGGCCTTTAGTGGCGATAACAGACCATGAATTCCCATATTTTCCATACTGTCATCATCATAAGATGCCTAAAATTGTGGAACATTTTAATGATGCTGCAATGAATGAAAGAATCGTGAATGTAAGTGAAGATTGGAAGGACCACTAACCGGCAAAACACCAGCAACTGGAGGAGAAATCCTGTCCGCTTCTGGAACGGATTCAACAATGTCTTTCAGTTCTAGCTTTTGCCTCTTCAGCCACTCCCCGTAAGGTCTCGAAAGTGAGTATTGTCGCTTCAGGGCATCATCATCAACTACAACATGCTTCTCAAAGTCCACAAGAAGCATCATACCAGGGTTAAGCCTTCCCTTCCTGGAGACATCTTCTGGGGGAATATCAACAACTCCAACTTCACTGGCCATGATGACTCTACCACTGTGTGTAATATAAAATCGACCTGGACGTAACCCATTCCGGTCCAGTGTTGCTCCAAGATACCGACCATCAGTAACTGCAAGATATAGTTATATCAACGGACCAGGCAGATATTGGGATTGTATAAAGCTGCTTTGAAAATATTTACATGATATGAGCGCAGGGCCATCCCATGGCTCCATCAAAGCAGAGAAATATTCATATAAAGCCTTTCTCTGGGGGTCCATGTTCTCGTCATTTTGCCAGGCTTCTGGAATCAACATCATTATAGATTCAGGAAGGCTTCTGCCACTTCTAACCAAAAGCTCAAGGACACCATCAAATGCACCTATCAAAGAGTCGTATATATTTATGTTTGGAAGTGATACAAAATATTGCCAAAAGAATGTCATAAGCATAAGATGTGCTGGATCCGTGTGCTGGAAGCCAAATGTGCATTATCATCAATCAACCCAAAATCCTATACATAAAAATTTAACCTGAATCAGACGAGCTGGCATCTACAATTGGTAGAATCTTCTTCATCTCTGAATTCGACAGGCCAAGCTCTTTGCATTTCAGAAGACCTTCACGAGCCCTCATCCTACATATTACAAAATGGTAAATTGAATCCAAGTACGATATTCAAAAATGTCAACTGGAAAGAGAAAAACAACTCAAGAAACTATGATTCCTATCTGAAGTATGACTATTTTAAACTGTAAACAGAATATCAAGTGAACATATCAAATAAGACACACCAATTGACATTTCCTCTAAGTGTATTTATTTCTCCATTATGCCCAAGGATACGCATCGGCTGAGCTCGATCCCAACTAGGAAACGTGTTTGTCGAGAACCTGGAGTGCACCTGTAACAGGAATTCAAAGAAAAGGATGCCATAAGTTCTGAATACAAGCAACCATATCGGCTTTCACCCCAGGGAAAAGTTCCATGCACCATATTTTGGTTGTGTATGCTACAGGCTTATTAGACATTTTCTTAGGGCCCTAAGCTAGGACAACAACACATAAAGCCTTTGTAACATGCAGCACATTATAATCCTATTCCTATACCAGGCCACAGCAAAACGATGGCAACATATATTATTCACTTCATAATGTGGATCCTTAACAACTCCCCCAAGGATACAATCTGGAATCGAAAATCAAATATTGATCAAGGGTGTGGAAACGTTAAGATATCATTCTTACGTCAATGCCTCAAAGTCATTCCCAACCTTGCATCGCTTCAGTTAAGCGGTTGATCCCATGCTGTTGGTTGTTGAAGTATGGAGTCAGCGGGGAAATGAAACAGAGAATGGATAAAATATTTACCAGGGCCATGTAGCTTGTGAACCTTTCATTCCCAAGATCTCCATAGTAATATTCCTTTAACTGGTCCGGCTTTAACTGGCCTTTGTAGACAACAGTCCTATGAAAAAATAAAACAAAGCATAACCTAAGTTTCCAGTGGTTACAACGATTCAAAATCCACATGTTAGTAGAGAACAAACCTTGAGGACAGGGAACACATGTAGAAATCTCTCAACCCGCCGTGTTGAAGGTTCAATGCAGCTCGAATGGCTACCATTGAAACCCTCCGCAATATATACATCTGCAGTTGTGCATAAAATGAGTTGGCAGAGGGCTAATATATAAGACACAGCCAATTGAAAAGTATTAATCAAACAGGCCCGTTTCCATTAGCAGCAGCAAGAACCTGTTGCTCAAAATCAGCCTTTGACTTGGGAGAGGCTGTAAGAAAAACTTGCTCAATAATGGGTTCTGTCTGCAGCGCAGACTTCCCCAAACCTGAGTTATCCGTGGGAACCGGACGCCAGCCAATCACATTGTGACCAAGTGATTGAGCAACCTGCAACGTGATACAAACAAAATCATGTAAGATACAGTAGGTTCATACAGCCCCAAGTCTTACCAGCTTTACGACTAAATTACCTTTGTGAATATTGTTTTACTTTTATCCCGCCGGCTCTCGGATGTAGGCAAAAAGAACATGCCAACAGCATATTCCCCAGCAGGAGGGAGTTCAAAGCCGGCATCTTTTACAGCCTGACATCAAATTCCAGTTACCATCGAAATAATAATTGAGGATTTATTAGCTAGACTATACATTTTAGATGACTCAAAGTGAAATAGTTACATCCTACATGTTTTTAATCGTAATTTATAATTCGTTCTTCTTTACAAATGATAAAATTAATACCAAACACTGCCCGATAGGGACAAAGGACAGCAACACGACATTCTATTTTCAAAATGAAGTACTTTAATTCTGATAGAATACCAAATGCAGAAGAAAGGACAAACCTCCTTGAAGAAATCATGAGGAAGAGCCACCATAATTCCTGCACCATCTCCAGTATTCGTCTCACAACCACATGCGCCTCTATGCGTCATGCGCACTAACATTTCAACAGCATCCGTCACCTTCACATCCAAAATAAAATCGCTAACAACAAACAAAAAATGTAACCACTAAAATTTACTATATTTGTCACCACAGCAGCTATTTTACCGTTTTTCGGCTGCTTTCACCAGAAAGTTCCGCGACAAAACCGACGCCGCAAGAGTCCTTATCAAAAGATGGATCATAAAGCCCGAGCGGCTTTTCTGGAACCTGAGAAAGCGCATTCTTCACAACAACCCGGAGCTTTGGAGCCCGACCCGGGCCGTCCGACTGCCAGAAGTGCGATCTTTCCAGGCCCGAACAAGATGTAACACAATTCCGCAGCTTGGCACCACGAATGAACCTACTCTCCAGGATCACCCTCCTCTGCTTCGCCCCAAATCCTTGCGACGCCCTGACCTTCTGGCTCAAAGCCGCCACCGCATTCAGCTGGTGATTCGGCGCGCACACAGGCTTCACGACGCCTCTATTTCGAACTTGAATCCCCGATCCCGATAGCCCCGACATCGCTCCTGGGACACCACGCGAAGAAAAGGTCAAAAAAATCTGGGTTTTCAAAAAAAAAAAGATCGAAACACTGATAAGCCCACTCTAACAAGATCAGATCTGTGAGACCTCACCCACCTCAAGATCGTACAAACGAGAGACACCCAACAAGCGAAATCGAAGAACCAACCAACACCAACCCAGTTTCAGTCCTGGAAACGAGTTGAAAATGACAAAATAAAAAAATATGGAATAACAAAAAAGCCTGAGACGACTCCTCGTTATGGAGATCACGTCGCCGAATTTTATAAGGGCTGTAATATGTACACCCTGAATCTTATCGCTAAGATTCTACCGTAAGGTTAGAAGGGATTGCTCCGATGGAGGAGATGTCCAGGTTTCGGGTTGGGTCGGCGAGGCAAAACAAGACGGTGGATTTATAGAGCGCACGCAACAGAACCTGGTAAACAAGGAGAGCTTAAAGCGGCATTGCTGGCGTGCGGCGGGTTTGAAGTGGGGGCCACTGTTCTTAATTTTGATGGATTTATATCCGAATAAACCCACCCAATTTGCATCCGATTATATTAAAAAAAGTAAAGACTGGGAAGTTGATAGCTGGGTTCATTAATTTTTTTATGGTAATGTCACTTTGACCAGGAACCAACCAACTGGAAAGTTGGAGTGATGTTTTTTCTCACTTTTTTTTTCTGCAATTTGTTCACCTTTTGTTCACATTAAGTCAGCCTACGGAACACAAGAATACTTTAGAGAGAAAGGTATGAACTAAATCCTAAACTAATCGTGAAAAAAATGGTGCGAAAAATCACTTTCGGAGAAGTTGATGGCTGGGTTCAATAGTTTTTTTACAGTCTTGTAATGTTCATCACACAAATTATAAATGAATTAGAATATAAATATATCTGCTTGGGAGTTATATAATCCAGACAATGTATTGAAGGAAGATCGATAAAAAATACTCCTTGCAAATACTCTTGAGATGATATTAACAAATTAACACAGATTCTATTGTTTAAATGTAAACTTCGAGATAAATAAAATCAAATATAGATGCAAGTGGTTAGTGTTATAGTGCAGCCCCAAACAATATTTTTGTAGATTAACCAATTTTCAAGAATAAAACATTTATTTATAACAAAAATGAACCAACCAACTTTCCATGTGCCCGGTGCCCGTCTATGAGAAACGGTAAGTTTGACTTTAGTTTTTTATTTCCGATGATTCATTGTCTCAAACTTTGTTTTGCATCCACGTGGATGTGGAGTTGGGGTTGGCTATGCGGCAGTCGACAACCGCTCGTGGTAGGCCAGCTGACCCCGCGGGAACGGGGAACAAGAATTACGAGCCTGCTCGGTTAGGCAATTCTCAGCCGCCTCTAGCTTTCAAATCAAACCAAACCAAATATGTTCAGTAAATTTCGCTCTTAGACAGGGTCTGGGGAGGGTAAGATATACGCAATCATACCCCACCCCCGACAGGATGGAGAGCCGCCTCTAGCCTCCGAAGATGCTAAAAGCTATGTTACATCTACTTAACGAACAGACTATTTGTTAAGATATGTGGATTTGTTTATTTTTTCGTTTTTTTTTATAAGTAATGGGCCAGTATAGCCGTTTTATTCTTTTCTCTGTAATATTTACAACTGTCTTCTACTTTTTTTAGTTCATCTTCATACATACAATCGGTTCCCTGCACCATTCATTAAAACCATATTCATCCTTGATTTTTTCTCCTGTTTTGAGCGACAGCCATAGGTTCGCTTTCACCATTTCCAGCACTTCTTGCGGATCAATCCTCTCTTGCTGGAATACTATTTGGTTTATTTTTTCGTTACTTGTTCAAGTTCGTTTGTTCGGTTATTTTGCATTAACAAGCAATGAAAGTGATTAAAAGTAACCAAAAATCTATATCTTCATCCTCATTTAACAGTAGATTCGAACAAGAAATTAATAATTCAGGTGTAGCAAACGTGTAATTAAGAATACATTGAAATAGTTGTAAATTGTAATTAATGTATACGAATTGTTTAAATGATATCAAACATTATCAAAATCATTCAAAATTTTCAAGCCCAAACCTCTTAGATTATGGAATCTACCAACTTGAACATAAAGAAGATAAATCAGTTCAACTTATATCACATTAAATGCAAAAATAAAATTATCATATAAAAATTGTCCTACAAAGATACAAAAATTTAACCGTTCGCAAACATATATTTTATGATAAAAGCAATAAAAGGGGAACAAAAATATATTTTATGATTTTTAATTATTATTAAAATAATTGTTCGCAAACATTCGGAAAACATGTATTCGTTATGATTGTTCGTGAATGCCTTTTTGGTTTCGAGCTCATTAAGCTTTTCAACTAAACAATTAAACTTTAAACGAGTCAAATTTGAGATTGTTTGTGAACGACTATATTCATGTGCACCCCTAGTTGGGGTAAGTTATTGGTAGATTTATTTATTTATAGAACAGTAAAATATAGTTCCATATTTACAGATTTCTCCTCAATCGATTTTGAGCTACAATAACTCCAAATCGATTCAGGGTTCACCATTTTCGAATTCAATAATGTTACATGTACACTGGTACTCTGTACATGTGTAATAATGTGTCACTAAAATCGGTGTATTATCTATCACAATATTATGTATACAGAGCCAGGATCCTATCCCCAGTCCTATATACTCAATTACATACCCAATTTTAATTAGATGACCTAACACTGTCCGTTGTCGAAATTTGTTTGCACCGAAGAAAAATCTATATGTAAGAGATTAAAAGCCACATACTCCATCACAATGCCGACGACTCCATCACCGGAAATTTCGTTACATTTTTACCCCTAGGGCTAAGTAGCCCTTTATCGAGTTTTAGAAATTCCCAGCAACTCGTCATTGGGACCGCGACAAAGCGACTTTTCATCGTTGCGATCAATTTCGACAACGGATAGTATTATATCACCAATTAAAAAAACTGGGCATGTAATTGGGTATATAGAGTTGGGGATAAGATCCTTACTCTACGTATACATTATACCATTGGTTTCACAAAATTGTGTACAAGAATATTTTGTTCACCTAACATTATTGTTTGGAATTTGGACCTAAAATCATATAGAATAATGCTACATATATTTAATGATTTTGTACTTAATTTGTACTAACCAATAGCACATGCACATATGGGATGATGCACCAATTAAATTTTGAGTGATGCTATTCATACATTTTATTTTGACACTATCACTAAACACACACATGTGGCACCATCCATGTCACCTTTTTTTCCATTTTTTTTCTTTTTCTCACATTATTATAATGGTGCCACATGTGTGTTTAGTGATAGTATCAAGGAAAAAAAGTATGAATAACATTATTCTTAAATTTTTGTGGTCCGCCACATGTACAAATTAAATACAAAATTATTAAATACTTGTAACATTATTGAATCATATTTCTTACCGGATCCGATTTCTTACACACAAAGTTGGATGTGATATCAATCACCGAATGCCGTACGATCGTGGAGCCAATTTTGTGGGAAAATAGCTTTCAACTCTATTCTACAGATTGTTCACTCGTCAGTTTCAATGGCTAAAGGCAAGGTCATTGTTTTTTATATAAGTAATGAGATTTTATTAACAAAATTGGCGTGTATACATGCATGTACAAGACAATGTGTCCTCCCAAGAACTGGCTGGTGCACTGTTGAATGAATAATGCTATATGTAGTTAATAATTTTGTATTTAATTTGTACTAATCAATAACACGTGTACATGGCATTATGCATCAATTAAATTTTTGTGATCTCAATCAAACTGTCATATGTTCATATGCTATTGGTTAGTCCAAATTAAGTACAATATTTTAAGTATATGTAGTATTATTGTTGTCGAATTGGGTCATATGTTGATAAGTTGTATCCGGCGAAGACGAAGGTAAGTGATGCATGCAAAGTGTACATAGTCAAGTTATAATACAACTCGATTTTGTAAATTGGCTTCAAACTCTATCTTCAACGCCATCTTTGTCTCTCATGTATCAAGACAAATTGTAGAGGACTCTTAGGTCTACACTCCTGTGAAATTAAAGCTCAATCCTCAAAGTGGTTTGAGAGATATGGGCGTTGAAAGGGGATGCATGGCCTTTGCATCAGCATTTTACCCTATAAGGCAAAATCCCATAAAAGTCGGTCATTGCGGCCTCCTTTGCATATCATGTATAAAGATTAAAGATGGATTGGAGAGGACTCTCAGGTATTTCATTTGGTGAGTTTACAGCCCGAAAAATGTCCCGGCCTGGAAGATACACGAGCTGCAAGGATAGGGGAGTCATTTCTCCAAATTTGCGCTAAAATGGCAAAACACCTTTTGGAGGGGTTAGTGCTCTTTTCCCGAAATAGCCAAATAGTGTCTCTTTTGCCCATGTGACACTATTTTGTATTTAGAATTGCACAAGATCATATATCATACGTCCCAAAGTTCATATGCACCTGTAGAACACATTTAAGCACAAAATGAGGTGCAATTCGAGAGTATAAGCCATGATTATTTGATAAATGAATGAGTAAATAAGTCTAAAATCATGTATAATCTTCGCTTACCAACTACCCCACACTTGAACAATACCTGTCCACAAGCATAAACTATATATAAGTAACCAGAGATGAATTCAAAGAAGCATGTATGCATGAAGAAGATGATCAAAGGCAAGAAGCTATCATGCAAAATGTAAATGTATCTAGTCTAGGGTAATGGCTTGGGTCAAGCAGTCTAGTGCACCTAAATGGCTCAAATGTGCACCATATTGTCAATGACATGCACAAGGGCTCGAGTAGAGAAGAGAGATTGGACAGAACCAGGAGGGGATCAAAATAGCATCACTGCACATTCTATGAGTACATGCTTCCTAGCAGTTCCTAGATATGTCCTTTTTAGCTTATCTTTGCTTCTCTAAGGATCAACTAGACTCTTCATTCTCTCCCTCTTACCCTAGTGCACGAACTTTTATAACTATATCAAGTTAAGCCTCAACTCCGTCACACTCTTTTTTTAGGGACATTGTGTAGGTGAGAGCTCCTCTCTTGATGGAGTTGGACAAAATAGATAGTCTCTCACCTTTGGCTTGCATAGATTGTGGACAGGCCTTTTATGTCTAATTTGAGTGAGAGATCAATGCAATCAACTGTTCAAGACTCCTCTTCTTGCTTGCATCAAACTGTTTCTTCTTCTTCTTCTTTCAACTTCTTTTTAGTTTGAATTGTAACTCAACTTTTCTTTTGTTGTTGAACTTCTTGCTATCTGGATTTTCTCCAGGGCTCTTGTAGCTTTGATTGGTGGTCTTTAAACCTCGGTGCCAGGGGCTCCAAGTTTCTGGATTTTTCCCGTTCTTCCTTCTTCAAATTGAGAGGTTTCATGACCTTATTTATTTTGCTTTCTTTAGCTTTCTAACTTCTTTCTTCAGCCTTTTTCTTTGATCTCAAGCTGGTTAATCACTTCTGATCAGGATACCAAGTACAGGTTCACTAAGATCTACTCACGCATACCAAACTAGAAGGTGTTTCACTCACTTCCTTCATAAAAATTGATGTGAAAACTCAGCTTTGGATATCACTCAGCTCATGCACTCTAACCGTTCAAACCAATGAAGAATCTAACTTTCTCTCCCAAATAGGAATAAATATCTATTCAAGCCATAATTAAAGAGCATAAATAGTTCACAATTAACAATCATAATGTGTAATGAGCATAAGTGACGGTGTTCAAGCAAAAAATTTAGCTCAAATGCATCAAAATGAATCAAATGGCTCAAGAACAGCAGCTCAACAGCATATGCAAGAAAATATGTGTGCTACACCCCCTATCGCTCACTTGAAGTTTCACTTGTCCCCAAGTGAATGCAGAAATCATAAAGTCTATGGAGTGAAGGTATACAACCTGGTAGTTGCTGAACTTTTGAGTCCATTGGCTTCTGGAAGTACCCCACACTTGGCTCAAACTCAACTTCACTGCTTTATCTTGCACAAAAGAGTTAGAAAACTTAAAAAGAAATGATTGAAATGAAAAGATATTAACTTGGGTTGCCTTCCAAGAAGCTCTAGGTTTATAGTCTCTAGATAGACTTCTTCTTGCTGGATCAATTTTTCTATCCTGACTCTAGAGAGCACGTGACTTTCCTGGTTGCCTTCAGGTCAGAAACTATCCAAAAGTTCTTCTTCAATGGTGGCTTCAGTTTCTCATTAGGGGCTTCCACTAGTGAACTTTGCCGAGGAGGGGGCTGCTCTGCCAAGAACTCAATGGCCCCTGGATCCCATGTCTTCTTCTCCTTCAAATGAATGGCATATTGATTCACAGAGGGCTCTTGCAACACCTATGGCCTTTCACTGATCAAGCAGGCCTCCAATGGATAAGACATGCATCCCAAATCAGTAGCCGGCTTCTCTTGTTGTGTCTCAATATCATGGCACTGTTCTGACTTCATGCACTCATCCAAGGGCATTGTCTTCACAGGATAAGATTGGAAACAAACTTCTTCTTCCTCAACTCTGAGCTTCCCAAGATGATAGGAACTCCCCGATCTTCATCTATGTCCAGAATCACGAAGTCCACAGAGAAGTAGAACTTGTCAACTTTCACCAAGACATTTTTACCACTCCTCTTAGCTTTTTAAGAGACTTATCTACGACATTGTGTAGGTGAGACCCGTGGGTATGGGCTCAGCCAAACTTAGTTTCTGCAAAATGCAATAAGACATTAGATTAATACTTACTCCTAAGTCACATAATACTCTATCAGAAGTATGATCTCTTATAGCACAAGGGATAGTAAAACTCCCTCGATCAGCAAATTTTTGAGGGATTTGCCTGCTAAGAATAGCTGACACTCTACAATTAAAGAAATTGTGCCCTCATCATCTTCTTCCCATCTTTCCACCTCCTCCTGCCTTGGCTTCATTTCCTCCTTTTATTGTTCAGCCTCCACTCTTTCATTCTCTTTCTCAGCTATTGAAATAACTACATAAGGTAACTGAGGCTCCTCCAGCTCCTTTTTATATCTAAGTGTGATGGCATGACAAATCTCTTTAGAGTTGTTCTCGGTGAAGCTAACAAGGCTCCTTTCTGCCTTTTTGTAACTGACTAGCCAACTGCTCCACAGTGTTCTCCAACTTCTTCAAGGTCACTTGCTGGCTCTGAATAGTGGCTTGCTGGCTCTGCAAGCTATTTTCAACCTTGGAAGAGAAACTAAGATTCTGTTGAGTTAGCTGTTTGATCATTTCAGAATGCAGACGTTGCATCTCCTTCAAACTAGCAAGCTGATCAGTGTCTTGGCTTCTAGAAGCATAAGAGGTTTGCTGATAGTGAGGCTTAGGGATTGGAGGCTGCAGAAGAGAGTTCAGAGCAACCTGGGGGTTGCTCCATGAGAAGTCAAATGTTGTATTTCTCCTGAAGTTATTTTAGTAGCCTCTTTGCTGCCATCTCTGTTGTTGCGCATAATTCAGTCGTTCAACATCCACTTGAGGGCTCTCTTGAAAGTTACTCACATGATGAGCTCCTCCACACAAATCACACATAGGCTGCTGCTACAGGATCTTCTGATTAGGCCCCCATTGAGCCACTTGAGCTGTCAAAGAATTCAAAGCTGCTACAAAACTATCATTTTGAGAAACATTAAACACTGGTTCCACTCCTCTCTGAGCTAGTCTCTCCACAGGCCATTTGTAGCAGTTTTGTGCAAGCATTTCTAGAAGAGCATAGGCCTGGTTATAGGACTTCTGCATGAATGTCCCATTTGCTGTTGAATCCACATCCCTTCTTAGTGTTGTGATCCAATCCAAAATAGAAGGATTGAATCTGGCTCTAGTGTTGGAGACCGTGGTTAGGACAACTTCTAAGTAAGCCCTTGAAACGCTCTCACACCTCATATATAGTCTCATGTGGCCTCTGTATAAAGGTTTGGATCTCACTCATGATCCGTGTTGTCCTCGAGGGAAGGAATAAATGTGTGAGAAATGCCCTCTGAAGCTCCACCCATATATGGATAGAATCAGGAGGCAAGCTAAACAACCACTCCCTAGCTTTGTTCTTAAGAGAGAAAGGGAACAATCTAAGACGAATTGCTTCTTGATAAACCCCATTGATTTTGATGGTGTCACACACTTCTAGAAAAGCATCAATGTAGGTACATAGATTGCGGGTCTCAACCCCTCCAAATATACAATAGGACTGCATAAGCTGAATAGTTGAAGGATTAAGCTCAAATTTGTTGGCTACTATGGGTGGTCTTTGGATATAAGGAGCTATGACTGTAGCTTCTAACATTGAAAATGCCTCCAAGGGTCTATCATCATCATGAGGGATGATATATTGATCCTCCATGACTGTTTGTTGCTCAAAATCTTGCTCTTGCAATACAGGCTCAAATCGGTGAGCCCTTCTCGCCACTCTCAACTCCCAAAGGAGTATGTTCACTACATTCCATGACTCCTAATCTATCACAAACCAACTGAAACATTTAAAGGGGTGTTTGTACTAAACTACTTAATAAAATTAGAGACTAAGGGAGTTTGGATTCAATGTTTTCAGTACACTGAGTCCAAACAAGCAACAGATTATGGAGAAATTTCATAGGTAGAGATAACAACTCAAGGCATCAATGTATTGCTTCATCAAGATGTTCATACATGTATCAATGTACCAAATGATTGACTTGCTTCTAGTGACAATAGGATCCATGTACAAACTCGCACTATGGTCAAGCTACGAGCTCGTCTACTAGCATGAGGAGAATGTTGCCTTCCGGCCTCACTACCTATCATGCTAGTGAACACGGTTGGGGTCTTTAAACCAGCCAAGATTACAATATGGTATATCCCTTGTACATGGCACCACAAGCTAGGGGTAACGACTCCAAGGGCGACAGTGTGAATTCCACTAGTATCTCATCTCTCCATATCCTTATGGTCCCAAGATACATGACCAAGGTAAGATTTAAACATTCGGCCAAAACATCTAAATCTTGATGGAAAATAGTAGACATTCATCATATAAACGCAAGCTTCAACAATTGGTCCATAAAAATACAACTAGAATATCATGATTTGGCTCAATCGAGCCTCAAGTCTAAAAATTAACTCATGATTAAGGTATGAGCTACACTAGATACGAATATAAAGCAAGAAAACTCCATGGAAGCCGAAAGATTCAGCTGCTCCATGGTTTCTCCTCTTCTTAGGTGCTTCCTGTCTTCTCCTCCCTCTATCCAAGTCCGCGGCCTCCCAAAGCTATTCTGATGGAATGCGACTCTCAATATATTCTAGAGCAACATCCCTGTGTAATGGCAAGACCGCTCTCCAAGTCGTTTGTGAGCTACAAGTGAATTTAAGGGCATCTCGATCATTGCAGCTTGAGTTGATCTAATTTGGTAAATTAGCTTCAAACTCTATCTTCGTTGCCTTTTATGCCTCTAATGTGTCAAGACGAATTGTAGATGACTTTTAGGGATACACTACTGTGAAATTACAGCCCAATCCTCCAAGTGTTTTAATGGATATGGGTGTTGGAAGGGGTTGCATGGTCTTTGCATCTGCATTTTACCCTATAAGGCAAAATCCCATAAAAGTCGGTCTTCGCGGCCTCCTTTGCATATTGTATATAAAGATGGATTGGAGAGGTCTCTTAGGTCTTTAATCTGGTGAATTTACAGCTCGGACAACATCCTCGTTTGAAAGATATACGAGCTGCAAGGATAGGGAAGTCATTTCTCCAAACTTGCACTAAAATGGTAAAACACCTTTTGAAGGGGTTGATGGCCTTTTCTTGAAATAGCCAAATCTTGTATCTTTTACCCATGCAACACCATTTTGTATGTAGAATTGCACAAGATCATATATCACACGCCCAAAAGTCCATATGCACCCATAGAACACATTTAAACACAAAATGAGGTGTAATCTGAGGGTATAAGTCATGATTATTAGATAAATGCATGAGTAAATGAGTCTAAATCATGTATAATCTTGGCTTATCATGTTCTCAGCTATCAACTCCTCTTCTTCTATTGTTCTTGCTGGTATCACCACTGATGGTGGAAGCTCGGGTTCCTCAATATCTCCACTAATGTTTGTGATTTTTCCATCCAAAATCTTATACCCAAACAACAGAATATCAGATTTCACAAAAAAAAAGGAGGAAATTACAATGATTATGAAATTCCTTATGCTCTACTCAATTTTACGTTGCGTCGACTTTGAACCTATTTGGTAAGGGCCAAGATTTTAGAATGTAGCATCTCGGTGAGATATTACTGTTTTTTCAATGTTCATTACAGAACCCCTTCATTAAGTTTTTGCAATAGTATTCTGTTTTTTGCAGCAACAAAAATCCAAGGACCAAAATTTGGCCCGCGAGTTTAAAATTAAAAATAGCAGATTTTAATGGCCAGAAACACCACTTGGGACCTAAGGAGCATTCACTCAGGACCTGAAATTTTTCCATCTTCTCAACCGGTCTCTTCCAGCAGAATTTGGATCCTCTTTTCCAACCACTCGCAAAGAAGTCAGTGGTGAGTCTCCTCTTGCCTGGCTCGTGATGGCAACTGCCGACGTCATCTTTGGTGGTTTTGGCGGTCTTGCGTGGCAGCGCTGGAAGACACCTGATGAATTTGGTGATGCAAATCCATTGAAAGCTTGGGCTCGCACATCATTAACAACAAGCATTCAGGCACAACAGATGGGATCGCTGTTGCAATCTTGGATTCGTCGGTTCAGCTTGAAAATTCTTTGTTTTAGACTCCAATTATGCATATTCTCTCCTTCCAACACAATTTGTTCATGCAATTCCGTTGCTTCTTCTTGAGTGCCAACTAGTAATTCCACTTCCCGCTCGTCCAATTTCATATCCAACTTGACCGGCGAATCCTTGCTGTTGTTAGGCTTGAATGGAAGAGACGAGTTCAACAACTGGGTTGAGAAGAGAGATCTGATCTCTTATATGTCATGTGATAAAACTTAACAGGTGTTTGATCTTGGTCATTGAATAGAAATTAGATGGGTAACACAATAACAATTTTTCGGAAGTGTCTGTCTGGAGCTTTGACTCCTCTCCCCCTCTTAAATCTCTCTCTTCTTGCGTATATTTATAAGTCGCAACTAGAGCTGAAAAAATGGTAACCGCTGGTTTGTATTTGTTCAAACTGCGGTTATTTTTAAATTGAAGAGAGTCGTTGGCTCTCTCTCTCCAATCAGGTAGAGACACGTGTCACTGCCTGATTGGAGGACTAGCCCAATAGCTCTTTTTTTTAATGAAATATTTTTAATTTTTTTCCTTAGTAATACACCCTCCTCCCTCCCCCTAAACCTCACAAACAATTCACTTCTATCTTTGCATTCTCAAATTTTCAAATTTTGTAGATTATGGATTGTTCATCAACTTCTTCATCAAGAATCCATGGAAATTCAATGTGTGACAATATTTTTCTTATGAGGTGGAGATCGATGAAGATGACACCTCTACTCGCAACCCAACAAAATGATTTTCTGGGTTATAACCGACGGGTTGGATTTTCAAACCACGAGTTACGATTCATTAATTCTGATCCGCAAAACAAGTTTTTTAAATGAACTAATCTTGACCGTCGGTGGCCAATATTAGTTTTTGGGACCTAAGAGAAGTTGTACGGCATAGTACCGTTTGGGATGTGAAAATTCTTAATTAATCATCACTATAGATGATCAAAATAGCCCCGTGTTCTGGATCCTATCCGATCCTATCTCGGGTCTCACTCTATTTATAGATCCTAGAGTTGGGTCTCGGGTCCGTGATCGGATCCGAGGGTCTGGTCATGGGTTTTACCCAAGGTTCGAGAAGTCAGTGGGCGACCCAGGGGTGCCCCGGCCGCCCAGGGTGCTCAGGCGGCGCCCAGCCGCTCTCCAAATATATATATATTTTTTATAATTATAAAAAAAAAAATCTAAATGATACTAAATTAAAAAGTATCTACATATCAAGTTCTAATATATTTAACAAAATAGAAATTATGTTCTTTATCCAAACAATCCTATTCTTCGACAGAATTATCTCTACTAATACTACCATAATCACCATCTAATTTATTATCCTCAATCAATGGTGGCTCAATTTCAGAATAAGACTCAAACTCATCATCATTCACTTCTCAGGGAGTTGTTGTTCATTGCTTTTCTTGAACAACAACCTCCAGGGAGGTTGCTGTTCAACAGCAACCCAGAGAGTTGTTGTTTCTCAGGGAGTTGCTGTTCGAGAACAGCAACCTCCACAGGTTGCTGTCACAGGGAGGTTGCTGTTCGATCGTCCACAGAACAGCAACCTCCAGGGAGGTTGCACAACAACCTCCCTATTCGAACAGCAACCTCCCTGAGGTTGCTGTTCGAACGAAAAATTCCAAGCAATTCTTAGGTGTTCGAAAACCAGTAACAATTCTCAATACAAATTTTATATTTAAGAACAAAATTCATAATTCATAGCAACAATTAAAATTAAATAAA
>JAOYMZ010000019.1:1527596-1563970 GCA_025802335.1 Pinguicula primuliflora | reverse complement strand
TTTCCCTATATAAAGCCCCCAAAGGAGTAATAAAGCAAATAATACAGATGCTAAGGAAGTTTTTGTGGGGAGAAAAGCCTACGGGACATAAGAGGATAATATGGGTAGCATGGGATAAAGTATGCTATCCAAGACACAAGGGAGGTCTAAATATAAGGAACTTGGAGCAATTCAACCGTGCAATACTCTGCAAATGGCCGGCAAAACTACTGCATCAGGAAGATCAAATTTGGAAAGAGGTTTTAACAGCAAAGTGTGGACATTTTTCAATTTCCAATCATCGGGCTGAGGAGCAAAATAGAAGAAGGCATAAAACACCGTGGTGGAAAGACATATTAGATGAAGCACGCACACAGAGTTTTAGGGATCAGCTTATAGTAAGAATTGGAAATGAACAGAGGACTTCCTTCTGGAATGATAGGTGGATAGGACAGGAAGCATTGGCAGAAAAATTCAACAGTATATATCAGGTAGCACAGGGCAAGCAAACAACAATAAGAGAAAAAGGGTTTTACACTGTGCAGCAGTGGGAGTGGTTGTGGATCTGGAGTCGTCCATTAACAATGGAAGAGCAGCTATAGTTCGCAGAACTTGAATCCTTCCTCCTACATGTGCCACCTGCAACATAAGAGGAGGATAAATAGGTGTATGCAGGATCAGGTACGCAGAATTATAACACTAAACTCTCATACATTTTACTCATGCAGGAAAAGTGGCCAGAAAATCAAGAGCTGGAAATAGCAGCTAAGGCATGGAATTCTATGGTCCCAAGCAAGATTGCGAACATTCAACCTGAAACTACTACAAGGCAGGCTACCAACAAAAACAAACCTTATACGTAGAGGAGTGAATCTTGAAGGAAGCAGCTGCCCGTTCTGCGAAGCCGCTAAGGAGATGGAGGATCACCTGTTCGTGCAATGCAATGAAGTGATAAGCATCTGGCAAGAATTACACACATGGCTAGACAACTCGCCTATGCCGCAAAATTAGCAAAGCACATCGATTAAAGAACACTTATCACTGTTCACGGAGAATCAGAGGCAAACCTGAAGAAGGAACATACTGAACGTCATCTAGCAGCAAGCAATGTGGCAAATATGGAAGCTGGGAAATGAGAAAATATTCAGACAACAAGAACCGCAAAAATGGAAAGCCCTAGAGTCTATCACGCAAAATTCTTGGTGGAGCATACGAACCTGCAATCAACTACTGCCGGCGATGGGGATCAGGGAATGGGAGCGGATCCAAGCTTGGTGTCTCAAATAACTGATGATCACATGAGAAACTGAAAAATGCGACTCCCAGAAAATTCGATTGAACAAGCCGTTGCCTGACGCAGAATTTTGATGCAAATTTGGTGCAATCAATAGATCAAGCTCCACGAAAGGCAATCATCTTGTTTAGAGCGCAACTTGTTTTGGAAAATCAAAAAAGATGCAGCTTGCTTATAGAACGCGAGAAGAACTAAGAAAAATCCAAGGACGAGCTGATAGACAGGTGGAAGAAACGCTTCTTCTAGCACAAAAGTGTAAATATGTGTAAAAAGGATATAAAGTTGTACAAAATGGTGAGGTTGATTTTGCAATCCAAAATAATAAAACAACTACTTACGTAAAAAAAAGTTATTACTGCAACAGAATGAGCATTTTCAACTATTAAGCTAGTAAAAAATGATCTTCGCAGAAATGTGGATCAGAGACCCAATTCAGATTCTGCAACCAAGAGTAACACTCGACTGACGATGAAGATGAACAGGACGAAGGAGAGAGACGACAAGCACTATCGTTGTTTCCAAAATCTGTAAAAAATAGTGTAAAGCTTTTTTGATATATAAAATTTCATTTTTAAAAAAAAAAGTGTTCTTCGCAATAGAATATAAAGTCAATGTCTTTCAAATTCGATTGTTGTTTACATCGAACGAGAGTTATCTAGTGATATTAATTTAAATTCTATTATCGATGAATTTTGTAACAGAAGTTGTCGTCGTGAACAATATATTTAGTCATTTTATAATTTAATTATCTAATAACCACATTCAAATTATGTTATAACATTTAATATTATTATTTATTAAAATATTTTTTAACAAAATTAAACCCTTAAAATTTCGGAATTTAACCCTTCTTTTCAACCCTAGTTCCGTCCTTGTCCTTACCCTAAAATTATTGATTTGAATATGTCAGAAACCCCAGCTTGAAAGCCCAAATAAATCGTTGAATTTAATTGAATCATTCATCTGGCCCAATCATCAACGGTCCAGTACAGAAAAACCGTATATAATCGAAAACCCTAAGCCGATCCCATTGTGCTGTGCGGCGCTCTAGCGTAATCTAGCTCTATAAAATAACAGGAAATCACCACCTTCCTTTCTCCTTTCTTTATCCCTTCATGCCGAATGGGATAGGCACGATTTTGTCATTTTTTTGTTTGTTTTTATGAACTCGTATCTCTATCTCTGTTGATTTTTATTCAGGTGACGAGAAAAAAACTGCAACAATATGATTGGTAATATTCCATGATTTATTGTATTTAAGTCTCTGATGATATCTTCTTGCCTTCTATCTTGAATTGATTTTGAGTTACTATCTAGAAAATTTATTTTGTTTTACCGGAGACGGGATGAACATTCAATTGGTCCGTGTTTCTGAATTATACGTGACTGAGAAATCTTACCAACGTCTGATCTCCTCTGATTTATTTTTTCGCGAACAAAATCCTTTTTATTGTTTTCTACTCAGTAAATTGCATTAGCTCTATGATTACGTGACCTGCGGATGTAGGTGATATACGCTATACTGATTCACGTAATGAGATGAATATTATTTTTGTCAGTATGAGAGCTATTGTATATTCATAACTCTTTTTTCTAATTGTTTGATCTTGCATCACTTCTGCGCTGATGATTATTATGAAATAAATTCACATGTCAGACTTTGGAGATTTTTAGGAATCTATGAAAATAAAATTTCACATTTCCTGAGCAGAAGTGTTTTTTTAGCAGATGTAAATCTGAAAGTCGCCTCTTTTAATGTTTTTGGCCCATTTTATTAGCATTTCATTCTTCTACGTTTTATATTAAATTCAAATCAGAATCACTTGGTGCCGGATGTTGATCAAGGGCGCTCTTGTTAAGGGGCAGCCTATGGCTATAGCCCGAAATTTTAGGTATGTCCCAAATTTTTTTCCAAAACTAAAGCCGCTCCTGGTCCAGTCCAGTATCTCCGCCCCAGGCCCAGATCACTGCCTGGTTATCTTTTATTTTTTTAATATGAAATAAAATCGAGACTATTTGTATGAATGGATCCAATACTCTTCAACCAGCTAAGTTTAGCTGGTTAATCATGGTTTGATTGAAATTTTATTATATTTAACAGAATTTTAAATTCTTTTATTATTTTTTTGTAAATTCTAATAATTAGAACCCAAAATACAAAACACTAATACTATAAAACATGAATAATAAACCTGAAGGCTAAAATACTAAATATTATAAATTCTAAATTTTATAAATAATTAACTTTATAAACTTTAAATCTAAGCCCAAATTTTAAATTTTATAAACTTTAAATCTTAAATTTTATTACAAGATATAATAATCAATCTTACACAAAATTTGCAGTTTGCAATTTTGAATCCTACCAAAGTTTTCATTTTTGAAATCCATCAAAGCCTACAATTTGCAATGCTCAAATTGCAGAAAAGTTGATTCGTGAATGAATAATGCTAGAGGGCACATGTATTGACAGGCCCGGGGTACCGCCTCGTTAAATCCCTAAGAAAAATAAAATATTTGAGCAAAGTGTGAAGGATTCATAAATTCAATATTCATTAAAGCTCCTTCAAGCTAAATCGGATCCGTTTTCCCTTGTGGGACAATTGTGAGCAATGTGAAAATTATATATTTTTTTTGAAAGTAAATACTTCATTTACTGGGAATCGTCTAGCTGTGGGAGAATGAAAGCTGGAGGTGTATGCCATCATGATACATTATCAGCGCACTGCTTTGCATAAGCCGCAAGTGCATGGGCTACAGAGTTACTAGATCTACCACATTAAAAAAATCCTAAGCAAGTCGAAGACGCTAATAGGGACTTAACATCATCTAAAAGAAATTGACATGACTTAGGACAATCAAATTCATCATAAACCGCAAGCACGACGTTCATGACATCATTCTCTTGAATTGTGTAATTTTCTATTTGCATCTCTGCGGTAAAGGATAATGCTTCGCGCAAATCCAACAACTAGGCATTAAAAGGATTTTGTATGTGAAGGAATCGACGGGAGGCGACATGCATAAATGAATCCGAGGAGTCCGCAACCCACAGCCCTACCCCCGCCGCGCGATCAACATGGGGGATAGATGCATCAAACCAAACTCGTGATCTATGGGGTAGACGACCAAGTAAACAGCAGTGGTTGAGTAGTAGTGAAGCAGCTTTCGGGATGTCCACAGCCTCATGATAACTTTGCAGACAATTACCTCCATAAGCCACTGTCTGGGCTGCAGACCATGCCTCTTTGCCATGAAACTTGTTGTTTCTCGTCTGCCAAATAAAACTCAGGAACCAAGCACATAATTCCATACAATCAGAGTCTAGTCCTATGAGTAACTTGGCTAGCCATACCGGTCCATGTACATACGAAACACTTGCCATAATAATATATAAATTAGAAAGACGGTGCACATCCAAGGAGTATGGGCAGGTGATAAAAATATGATGGATGCTGTCGTTTGAAATATCACACAAAGGGCGGATACGGTTAGCATGCAATCGACGAGCCTCAAAGTTCTTTGAACAAGTTAAAGAAGACGTGACAGCTCTACAAGAATATTTGAATGTGATTTGGGCCCCTCAGCCGTCATAACTTTTTCCACATTGGGAAATCATGGTAGAGTAAGGGATCCGAATTTAGCAGTGCATAGGGCAATAGTTCCCTACTCCGGAGAAGGTGATAGGTAGAGCGGACTGTATGGCGCCCATTTGTAGTATAATGCCAAGTCCATACATCATGTCTTGCAGGGTGAGCGAGCTTTAGGGATAAAATTGAATCTGCGACTGGTGGGGAAAAAATAGAACGGACTAATCTATCATTCCATTTTTTCTCGGGCGTGAGCAATTGACTCACCAAAGCATCTGGACCAACCAAATCATTCAGACGTTGACCTTGGAAGGTAGATGGTAAGGGAATCCATCTATCTTAAAATATCCTCGTCAAACGACCATCCCGGATCAACTTCCGACTTTCTATGATGAGCAAAGGTCGTGTCTCCAAGAGACTACGCCATGTCCATGAGGGATGTACCCCAATCTCGGCATCAAAGAAATCAGTAGTAGGAAAATACCTAGCTCGCAGAATTCGAGATAATAGAGAATCCGGATGAGTGAGAAGACGCCATGACTGCTTGCTCAACATCGCGAGATTAAAAGACCGCAGGTCTCGAAACTCAAGACCTCCCCCATCTTTCGGCATTGCCAGCTTATTCCAGGTAAACCAATGCATCCCTCTTTTCCTCACCAAAAGTTGGCCGCCATACGCTGTATGTCAAGGAGAATTTCATCTGGGATTTTAAAGCATGGCATGACATACGTCGGTATGGATTGAATGACAGATTTGATAAGTACTTCTCGTCAAACCCTAAACCCTTTGACAGAAAGTTTTCTTTCCATCCATGGAATTTCTTCCAAACCATATCTTTCAGTGCCCTAAAGTAACCTTTTTGGTGTGTCCAATGACAGACGGGAGGCCCAAGTATTTCCCATGTGATGCTACCCTTCCAATGCCCAGGAGATCACAAATCGAGGTAGCCAAGATATCATCTATATGCTTACTGAAGTAAATCCCCGATTTATCCAAATTGATGCATTGTTCTTGTACCAATTCATAGAGTTTAAGGGCATATGATTGATAGTGAGCCTCAGCGGTGGTAGCTTCGCCAAATAGAAGTGTGCCGTCAATAAAGAATAGGTGAGATACCCTGCATCAGGGGCAACCTGGATGCCATGGATATGATCACAACCTTGTAGTTCCTGCAAAATAGCCGAGAACAACTCCGAATATATGATGAAGAGATATGAAAATCATATTTCTACTGCATAGGAATTCTGCCACAGGAGCTCATTTTCTACTGATTACTTCTTCAATAGATTCTATTTGTATTTCTTTTAAACTCTGTCAACAGGAGCTCGTGAATTAATTGTTTCCTTTTGGTTTGTATCCTCCAAGCACAACTAGGAAAAAAAAAGAAATGTGAAAACCAACAAATCATGTCAAGCCAAAAGTCGAATAAACAACAGAGACAGATGAACCATAATGGTTAATATTATATTATTTTTTATTTTTAATTATTAAAATATTATTTATTTTTTAAAAATTGGCCCAAAATTTATGGGCTTTTAGTTCGGGCCAAATTTTGGGCTAGTTCCGCCCTTGCCTACACTTGGTTCATAATTCATCCATACAAAATTAATAAATAATTAATAATAATTAGAGAATAGTAAGTTTTAATTGTAAGACAAAAATTATAATTTATATTACAAAATAATATATTTTAATAGGGTTTACGATTTAATAAAATTACTAAAAAAATTTATGATTTTTAGTTTTACAGAGTGAAGTCGTCGTAATATTAATTGTTATTTTTTAATAAAATTTTGTATTTAGTATTAATAGAGTTTGGATTATCATTTAGGATTTTAATTTTTCTGCGGCGAAGCAACTGTAATATTTATTGTCGTCTTTAAATAAAGTTTACCATTTAGGGCCTATATAGTTTGGGTTTATCATTTAGGATTTTACTTTTTCGGCGGCAAAGCCGTCGTAATATTAATTATTATTTTAAAATAAAGTTTAACATTAAGATTTATATGGTTTGAGTTCAATATTTAGGGTTTTAATTTTTGGCAGTGAAGCCGTCATAATATTAATTATCATTTTAAAATAAAGTTTAGCATTTAGATTAATAGAGTTTAGGCTCATCATTTAGGGTTTTAATTTTTCAGCGACTTCGCCGCCGTAATTTATTGTCATTAAATAAAGTTTAGAATTTAGAGTTTTGGGTTCATCATGTAGGTTTTTAGTTTTTCGGCGGCAAAGCCGCCGTAATATTAATCATCGTTAAATAGAGTTTAGTATTTAGGATTCTTAGAGTTTTGGGTTTATAATATAGTGTTTTAATTTTTCTGTCGCGAATTCGAATGTCATTTTTTTATAAAGTATGTTGAAATTATATCAACTGATATCTCTAATCAACCCACATGACGCGCTGATAATTATGGTAGCATTTGTTTCGGTGAACAGTAACCGATTTTTCAGATAAATTCAATTTTAAAAATAAAATGAGAGAGAAATAAAATTTAAATTAATATATAATAAAATAAAGAAAAGAAAAGAAAAACCAAAAGAAGAGGTGGACGGAAAAGAAACAAAAAGACAACCAAATGTCCAAATGTAAAGTTTATTCATAAAACGGTAAATCTATAATTGTATGAAAAAGTTGTAGGGACATGTATAGCCTTCTTTATGAATATCTTTGTGGCTGTATCTATTATAAAATTGAAAATGATTGATTTACCATCACCTACAAGACTCCCAATTGGATGAACTCGTGGTTCAATGTTCATAGGAAAACACTATAGAAAAAGTGAGTGAATAAAGATCCATAGCATTAACACAAACAGGAGGACTATGATAAAGTCCTATCTCTATTCGAAATTATCTTCGGGTATTTCCATGGCAACAAAATTTTCACACAAGGGTTGAACACATTGAGGATGTAGCTACATGGATACGTATTTTGGGCCTTCCCACTCAATACTTCGAGGAAGGGTTGATGAAGGAGATAACTAAAGCTATAGGAGCCTATTCGAAAGTTGATGTTCGTACTCTTACAGAAGACCATTGACTGTTTGCACGTCTTGCAATGAGGTTTCATCTCCGCTAGCCCCTGAAGCTCAAAGTTACGGTGGATCAGAAATCGTACCCCGTCCAGTATGAGGACTTGCATATTATCTGTATTTCACACAGTATCGGATGTTGATAGACCAAGCCCAAATAAAAGTCGAGTGGGCGGGGTGTGGTGTAGCCAAATTTGTAGTCCAATTTTGCACGCGTCTTGCTCTCTCCATGTGGTCATTGGAGGGACTAATCGGTATTTACTAACTAATGCTGCTCAAACTAACGGTTCACGAGGTTACTCACTCGGTGTTTAAAAACCAGCAGACCAACAAGGTTTATCACTTTCAATCCATATTCGACAATGTGGCCGCCCAGGCGCATTGGCATTTTTTCGGCCCAGTCGCTCGCTTTTGTCATGTTTGGCCTTCCTGGGCGCCCGCACAACAGATTGTTTTTTTAAGAATAAAAAAAATTGTGTCGTGCCTTACAGCCTGGCTCCGCCTAGGCACACTGGGTGCTGGGTGCCCTCCGATTGTCTCGCCTTCACATCCCAATTTCTCGAACATTGATTCAAATACATTTTTTGTTCTCAGAAGATAAACCTCTAATCAATCTTCAGATTGATTCAAGTAATGATCTACCATTGATCTGGAATACCAACTATTCAGAAAAATTGTGAAGATTAAGGATATTAGATTTCATTTTTGCCTCATAATGATAGAGTTTGGGTACTGCATGAGGTGAGATGGTGGTGGTAGGCTTCTTGTGAGAATCTTAATTCAACCTGAATCTCCAGTCCTCGCCGCGACCTCAATAAAATGGCCTCCCGCCCAATAAGATTGAATGACTTGTTCCAATCGGCCTTCTTCTCCTTGTCGTTCCTCTCGGCTGCTCTCCCCCTCCCTTGCTTCTAAAATTTGGAGTGGTTTTTGCGGTCATTCCTCCAAAGTCACTGCTCAGATTTTTCATGGAATTATGCAGTGTTCTAGAAACTCAACAATCCACATGAAATGTAAGCTCAAATGGGGTCATTGTCTTCAGAGTTTCATAGCCATGTCTTCGAAGCAAGGTAATTGCGTCACAATTATGCCTCAATTTGTAGGTTTATTTCCTAATGCTTGTCATTTTACTGTATTTGAAACTTTTGTGGTCCTCTATCCTCTATCATTATTGTTCAATTGATAAATTTTGTTGTGAATTTTTGTTTGATGGATTTTAATATCAATCACTCACCATTTATTAGGATCTCACCTGGTGTCAATATTGTTTTTTTTATAAGTCTGGGTGTTAATATTGTAATTTGTTATCTTGTTATCGAAGAATTGATTCATCTACGTACAGGCAACGAATTATCCCTGATATCCATCCACAAAATCTCGACTCCGAAACAGAATGATGGATAATTGGTTAATAACTTGTTTAGTTACTTTAATTGAAAAAGATATTTTTTGACAAGTTAGCAATGATATTATTATATAGCGATATCAGACTATGAAACCTCGTAGAGAACAATTGTAAATTTATTTATCATTAATTTGTGAATTATTTTTTATTTATATTATTTAAATCTTATCAATTATTAATATATATTATTAACAATTATATAATACGAAATGGGGGTATCCTTACTCTGCTCTAAAATTAATTTAGTTTGATGTATGCACCATGACAACCCACAACAAATTTTTATTGTTGCTTCATACAAATTGGATTGTTTTTTTTATAAATATCCATATACTTGTGATTGTACTCGCATCAGCAACAGATGCAGGTACGACCCATTTACTTGTATGTTCTGTCTAATCATATCTCGTGTCTCACACACGAGCAGAAACGCATATTAATCACGAATGACCCTCTAAACGATTATAATTTCATGCGCATATCAGACAGGAATTACCAACAAAAAAAAAGACACGAATTACCAACATAGGTTACTCGTCCAACAATCGTATTTTTTCTCCTATAATCCCCCTTCACCTCACTTTCAGTTTTCACACACTACCATACACGAAAACTCAAAAAAGCAAATTCCACCAAATTTGGTAACTTTAGTATGTTTATTTATTAAAATGCATATATCTTATTACTTGTTAACATAATAGTCAAAGGGAAATTCTAATATACTCTTTTTTTTGCTAAAGCAAAATTTTTATAAAACAAAAATAATTACAGAGAATATGCCTCCGGCCTGCCTTCAGATACACAAATTACATCACATAAGTCACGAAACCGGATCCATCATCCATTGTGCTATCTCTCACACAAAATACTGTTCATCCTTGGCTTTAATCTATTTCCAAGTAGTAGCTTGTAGATTACCAAGAATGACCGTTGCAGCAGAGTCATTGTCCTTGAAGTGAAGTTTATTTCTTGAAGCCCAAATCAACCAGTTTATAGCTACCCATATAGATGTCCAGATTGGACCATCAACTCCAATGGGTTTCATTGTCTCAAAAAACTGCAATGTGGCTCCATTTAGGAGTTCCAGAATCTGAAGCCAGTTTACCAACAAGTGCCCAAATCTCCTTCGTCATGCAGCGAGTATAGAAAATGTGTTGAGTAGTTTCCTGTGGTGCGCCACACCACAAGCAGTCGATATTTTTTTGTACATCAAAGATACCTCTGTTGCAGATTACCTTGGGTAGGCAATTGATTCAGGAAAAATCTCCAGGCAAATATCGACACTTTGGAGGGGACATATTTGTGCAATATTTTGCCTAAGACAGCAAGTGTTTCTTCATCATGCACACCCGACATTTGACCATTGATGAACCTCTTGCGGTCAGCTCATTTGCAATAAAAACTGAGTTTGATGTTGGGTGGAGGATTTGTAGAAATAAACCAGTACAAAGGTAAAATCTTCAAACAACAGACATGAAGTCTCTAGAACACACCAGTGTTTTTAATTCCTCCGCACACAGTGTAACTCCACGGTCTCATATTTATACACATTTTAGTTAGGCCTAAAAACATACAAACGGTTGGCCTCAAAATACAAAATACACAAAAAGCCCAACTATGCAAAAAAAAATGCACGAAACAGAGAGAATGAAAAACAGAACATGAGACTACTCATCTTGTATCTTCAGTCTGAACTGGGTCTCCTCTTTAACCGCAACTTTAGCATATTTTTCAACACCCTCCCTGCACGATGGAGCGGTGGGAGACGGCCCTAAGCCCATGGTGGAGAGTAGATGCTGGAAAGGGCCTTGAGGTAAGGCTTTGGTAAAGAAATCAGCTGATTGATGCGCAGTCGGTAGATGTAGCAGGCGAATGAAATCAGTCTTGAAAAAATCTCTAATTAGATGGCAATCCATCTCTATGTGCTTGGTCCTTTCACGAAATACCGAATTGACAACAAGATGTAATGCTGCTTGATTATCACAATGGACGGGAATAGGGAGCACCAGTGGAACCTTTAGTTCTTGCAGCAAATAGGAAAGTCATTTCAGCTCACACACCGTACTAGCTAAGCTTCTATACTCTGCCTCAGCGAAAGAACGTGATACCATCGACAGTTTCTTTATCTTCCATGAAATGGTTGCATTGCGCAGCTTGATTAAAAAAACCAAAAGTGAACGTCTGGAGTCGGGGGCATGACCTCCAATTGGAGTCTGAGAAGGCTAATAGGGTCAGTTCATTCGAGCGAGGAAGAAAGAGGCCAAATTCTGGACAACCCTTCAAATATTTCATTACATGCATTGCCATTGTCCAGTGATTTTCATGTGGTGCATTCATTAACTGGCTCAGTTGTTGCGTAGCATGGCTAATATCTGCCTTGTGAATCCTAGATACAATAATCTTCCTATCAAACTCCAATATTTGGTTGGATCAGCAAGTGTGGGTGACTGATCTTCAACTGATAGCTTTGTCCTAGGTGGAAGAGGAGTTGATACAGATTTTGCTTCATCTAGTCCAGCATCAGAAATTATGTCCAGAACATACCTTCGTTGGGTAACATAGAGTCCTTCCGGGGCAGATAAAAGTTCCACCCCAGGTAGTATGATGCATCTCCAAGGTCTTTGATACTAAATCTGTTGTCAAGAAACTCTTTAACCCGAGTGGCTTCAATCATAGTATCACCTGTGAGCAATACTTCATCAATATATACTAAGGGGGTGTTTGCAAGTTCTTGTGTTTATATAGAAGTAGCTTTTCAAAAGGTATTCTGGAAAAATGATCTTTCATTAAAAAATTGAAAAAGTGTTTGCAAAATGTCTTAAATATAATATTTTAAATATTTACAAAAATGTTACCGCCAAAAGTACTCCAAAAGCAACCCTAGAGATGCTTCTGACTTTTAGGTTTTTTTGACTTCTCCACCGCAAAAACCAAAAGTCAAACAGCAAAAGCTTAATTCGCAAATACTGTAAACTGACTTTTCAACTGCCAAAAGCCAAAAGCTGCTTTTTAGAAGAGGTTGCAAACACCCACTAAGAGTGCCAAAAAACACCATGTCTGTCGAGGATGAAGAGATAGTAGTGATGACTCGATTGAACAAAACCGTAGCTGATCAGACTGGAGGTGAGCTCCTTGTTCCACTGCCTTGATGATTGTTTTAGTCCATTGATTGAACGCTTCAGACGACATACTTGACCAGGAGCAGTTGTCTTATATCCTGGGGGCAAGTCCATATAGATCTCCTCTTCCAAATGGCCGTGAAGAAATGCGTTATTAATGTTTAGTTATAAAATCTCCCAGCCTCTTGTTACGGCCACTGTAAGTTAAACTCGTACGGTTGTATGTTTTGCCACTGGTGAGAAGCTTTCATGATAATGCACTCCTTTGATTTGACTGTAACCTTTGACAACCAGACGTGCTTTGTGTCTCTCTATGCTACCGTCCAGATTATACTTGGTCTTGAAGACCCACTTACAACCCACAGTCTGCTTCCCTATAGGAAGATCAATTATTTCCCATGTTAGTTCCTCTCGAGTGCTTTGAGCTCAGATTCCATCGCCTCAACCCACTCAGGGAAACGCTTGGCTTCTGAATATGATCTTGGGTCCTGTGTTATTGGACTTGACAGAAAGCATGAAACCACAGGTGATATGTAAGTAAAATGGTAATCACTATGCCATTTAGGTACCTCCTTGAGCCTAGAACTACGTCTGGGTAAACGAGCTGCTCCCAAACTAGGCTTTGATTCTAGATCATGAATAGAAGATGTAGCTTCTGAATCCCTTGGTAGAATTTTGTTAATGGAATGCGGCGTCTGCTCACGAGTAGGAGATGTAGTGTCTAACTCCATGGAAGGTACTGTGCTATCTGTTGGAATCAGTGATTTTGGTGTAGATTCAGAGTTGTTGATTTGAACTCCATCAAGATTATTGTCTGCAGCAAGAGGCTTGATGCTCATGGGAACTATGATAGGGGCTGTACGATCAAAAGAGGCCGATTGATCAGCGTTTTGATGCTTGAAAGGGAAAACATCCTCATAGAAAGTTATATCTCGAGTCACAACCATCCTTTGTTTTTCAAGATCGTATACTTTGTATGATTTACTCACCCCTGAGTAACAAAGAAAAACTGCCTTGAATGATCGTGAATCTAGTTTGTTTTGATGCGGAGCTATGATCTTACAGAAACATAAACATCCAAATACTCGCAATACACTCAAGTCTGGCTTCTTTCCAAATAGAATCTCGTGAGGGCTTTTCCAACCTATGACAACCGATGGCAACCTGTTGATGATGAATACAAAAGTTAACATTACCTCTCCCCAGAATTTTTTAGGTAGCCCAGAATGGAACAAGATAGCTCTGGTCATCTCAATCAAATGTCTATGCTTCCATTTCACTACGCCATTTTGTTGAGGCGTGTATGGAGCGGTTTTATGATGGATGATGCCTCTCTGAGAAAACAACATAACACAGTGATGATTGCAAAACTCTGTACCATTGTCTGTCCGAATTATTTTGACCTTACTACCATACTGTGTTGAAACCATATTCAAGAAGTGTTCTATGGTTTCATGAACCTGAACCTTCGAGTTCAATAGGTATACCCAAATCCCACGGCTATAGTCATCAACTATTGTTAAAAAATACGTCGTCCCATTCATTGCAGGAATAGAATACGGACCCCAGAGATCCATATGAACCAGTTTAAATACCCTCTCTGTACGTGTTACGTGAGCAGGAAATGGAGCTCGAACCTATTTTGCTCTATGACATGCTTCGCAAGGAGCATGGGAGCTAAAATCAACATCAGTTAAAGATAGATGCTTAATCACATTCCAAGAGGCATGTCCCAGTCGTCATGCCATACAAAATGATCAACAGGCTTAGCCAAAAATACAGTTTCAACAGACTTGTCCAGATTACAAAAGTTGGAAGCCAAAACAGAAGTCTTGGACGACACCACAGATTCCTTGTGCGATTGAGCAAAAAAACTTGACTTGTCCAAGATATAGATTCCCAAAAATTCCCTTTCTACTGCTACGACTTCATGGGTCTTGAGGTCTTGCAGTATGCAATGTTTTGGGAAGAAAGTGAAGTACATATGAGAATTAATCAAGAGACTAGATACAAACAGCAAGTTAAAGCTGAATGAGGGAACGTATAACACATTTTTTAGATTCAGTCTTGAAGTCATACTTAATTCTCCAATACCCTTGACATGAGCCAATTGACCATCAGCTTGTCTCACTCTTAAAGTGTTCCTGGCTGGCACTGTTTTGTTGAGAAACTTATAGTTGTTCGTCATATGACAGGAAGCCCCGGTATCTATCACCCAATCATCTGGTTTAAGCATAGAAGAAGCTACAACTGCACGTATGAAAATATTTGTACCTGTGAACTCGAGGTTGTCTTGAGCAGATGTTTGGCTAGAACTTGCTGCTTTCATAGCTCGGCTAACTTTCATTCTGATTAGTTCTGTGACCGTGGGATGATAGTACTCTTCATCCACAGGAGAGGTGATAGCTGCATGAGCCAAGTGACTTGAAAACCTCTTGCCTTTACCCTTCAATTTGAAGCAGTTTTTGATTGAGTGTCCTGGAATGTTGCAGTGCTCACATGTCTGCAATTTGTAGCAATCCGTGACTGTATGTCCCGATATTTGACAATGATCACACTTAATTTCAGCTTGTCTTCCTCTTCCTATTCCAGCAACACCTCTTCCAGCTACACCTCTTCCATTCATACCTCTGCCCCCTCATCCTGCATTGTCATAAATCTTTACATTTCCAGAGTGCTTAGCTGCCAGTGCCCCTTGATCACTGAAGGACGACAGCATAGCTCGCTCCTCTCTCTGCTTTTCAATCACGAGAATGGTAGAGTAAGCCTTGTTCAGAGAAGGGAGCAGTTCAGTAGCCAATATCTGACTCGCTACTTGCTCATATTCAGTATTGAGCCCAAACAGAAATTTCATCACCCTCTCTTCTTCATCAGTTGCAATGATCTCACCACATTTGCATTTTGGCACTAGACGCACGAAGCTGAGTTCATCCCACAGCCCTCTTAGCTTAGTAAAATATGTAGTGACTGATGCATTTCCTTGCTTCAACTCGAATATGTCTCTTCTAATTTTGTAGACCATCGGTCCATTGTAACCACCGAGCCATTCACGCAACTCAATCCACAGTTCCCTTGCACAGGATGTTGTGAAGGGGAATCCAACAAGCACCTCAGGGTCAATTGAGTTATACAGCCATGAGACAACCATGACATCGACACTTTTCCAATTCTGGTACTCCTCCGAACTTTCATTCGTAGGAGGCTCCTTTCCCTCATCAATGAGCACCAGTTTCCGTTTTGCACCTAGCACCAATCGCACAGCTCGAGCCCAAGAGTGGTAATTCTTGGTGGTCAACAGAACATAAGTGAGCTTCATTCCAGGATCGTCTGAATCTCGCATAGAGATTCCTGACTTGCAATCAGCAATAACAATAGCTTGATTTTTCTGCACATCATCCTTCTTTACCTCATCCTTCTTCCCTTCAATCTTAGCCATGATATGCGAGTGGAAAAAACCGATCTTGCAGCGAATGTAGCGAGAGGTAACAAAAAATTGAAACTTTACCACAGATCCAGTGATCGCCGCTCCGATACCATCTTGCGGTCAGCTCATTTGCAATAAAAATTGAGTTTGATGTTGGGTAGAGGATTTGTAGAAACAAACCAGTACAAAGGTAAAATCTTCAAACAACAGACATGTAGTCTCTAGAACACACCAGTGTTTTTAATTCCTCCGCACACAGTGTAACTCCACGGCCTCATATTTATACACATTTTAGCTTGGTCTAAAAACATACAAACGGTTGGCCCCAAAATACAAAATACACAAAAAGCCCAACTATGCAAAAAAAACATGAAACAGAGAGAATGAAAAACAGAACATGAGACTACTCATCTTGTATCTTCAGTTTGAACTGGTTCTCCTCTTTAATCGCAACTTCAGCATATTTTTCAACAGAACCTGCATGCCATTTTCACCTCATATTTAGCAGAAGTAGTTTCCTTGCATATCCAACGATCCTTTTCGCAAACATCTTCTCCATTCCCAGATCCACAGCCATACACCATTTTCCCATCGGGAAAAGATACGTACACATGATGCTTGCACACATAATTTGGTGTACTGAAAAAATGCAGCCACGTTTTTATAAGTAAAAATAACGATTTCTCTCGTGCCAGTCGTATTTTCACCATTGACCAAATATTCAAAGTTGTGAAATGGATCGGAGCACAGGATTCATACTAGCATTTGCCTTCCTAGTAGTTGCCACCGTCGGGCGACAGTCTCCGGCTAGTGCACCGCCCATTTTACCGGCATCCAGACAGACTTCAATTACACCCCACTACTTCTCCAACAACTGCAACATCTCCGGCTCCAGCTGCAACTCAGGTCACTATTTCGACACCGACACCACACCCACTTCCGTTTCAACTCCTTTCACCACAACTCCCATTATTGTTGGAAAAAGTCAAAGCAATAATTGACTGTCTGAATCCCTAATCCTGACCTTAACTGAATCCCTTGATTCTAGGGATTATGGAAGGTTGTAGAATATGTAATGTACTCTATATAAGCCGTATAAACTGACGAAAAAGATGAATAAGAGAGAATCCTCCTCCCGTGGACGTAGACTCAAGCCGAACCACGTAAATCACTGTCTTCTCTTTACTTTCACAAATTCATATCACAAACTTAACATGGTATCGGAGTAGGTTCATAGAACCTAGATCTCGTCATCTACCACCGAAGTAGGCTAGGAATTCGGCATCTCCGGAAAGGAGGAGTCCAGCAGCATTACGTTGCATCAGACAGAAGTGCAGAAGTATCTAGACCAATAATTCAAGCAGTATCTGGAGTCTCAGACATCAAAAAAATCATCAAAGGAAGATGAAGAAGTGCCCGTCATCATCGACATGAAACTAGACCACGATAACTATGTCTTATGGGCAAGAAAAATTGAGATAGCACTTATCAGGAGAGACCGGTTGGATTACATCTCCGATGATGCCAATGAACCACCGAAAGGTAACCCGACATACAAGGAATGGCAAAAACAGGATACACAAGTATTCCAATGGATCACGAAGTCAATTGATCGCAGACTGGTGGATCAATTCATCTATTATCCCAATTCTTTCGAGCTATGGCAGATTTTTGCCCGTACGTTCAATTTCAGTGAAGATAGTCTGAAAATATTCGACCTTGTGACAAGGGCCGATAGAATGATGCAAGGTTCGCTACAACTAGAGAAGTACTACTCCTTGTGCAACAAACTCTAGATAGAGATTGATCGTAGGAGACCCAATCCCATGAAGTGCATGGAGGATATCGATAAACGCAACCATATCCAGTCCAAACATCGCCTTTTCAAATTCTTAGCTGGATTGAATCCGGCATACGAATCAATCACCTGGGACATCTTCAAAGAGTCACCATTGCCCTCAGTAGATACCACATACGCATCAGTACGAAGAGAGACCACGCGCATCCAAATCTGGAAATTGAATGGCACGGCCCCTGGCGGAAATACCTCATCATTAGGCGAGATAGGGACTGGATTAGCAATTGATAGACCAGGGGCGACAGAGGGAAACACCTAGAATTGCCGACGCGGAGAAAACACTGTGCTATCTCAGAATCGCCGGTCAGAAACCCCTAATCAGGGCGAGGGCTCATCATTCCGGCGACCCTTTTGCAATTTCTGCCAAATTCATGGTCACTGGCAAAATGCGTGCTACAAATTGAACAGATACCAGGGTAATCGTGGAGGTTGCAGAGGTGGACGAGCGATGAATGGACGAAGGGGAAGCCAAGCTGCCATAACCGATGGCAACAACCACTACCCGCCAGAAGATGAATTAACAGAGGAGATCACCACTGCGAACCTGGGACACGATGAATCGATGGAATTCAGGCATAATCACGACGATGGTGGGATATGGATCGAACAGATCGAAACTCGTGTGAATGAGAAGGCCCCTCATCGCGAAAATGCAGGTATAACTTCAGGGTGTATTGTGAAATGTCGACCTAATCCCTCGAAATGTTGTTCTGCTTGTTATTTTCCACAGGGATGTTTTAGTCTTTTGACAGATACTAGAGAAATTGGGCCCGAAATTGAGCTGCGTGGAAGGAGAAAAATTGAGAGGAAAAATGATGCAATTGGGCCGTTGTGGGAAAATGAGTTGGGCCAGAACAAACAGCAACAGGGCTGTTTGGAAAAAGAAGGGGGCATAGTTTTAAATCAGAACCTGGTCCCTAAAAGGAAATTCGACTGCATTTTTTTATTGTGGTGCTACCGACACCATTACTTATGAATTATCTGACATTGTTGAAGTGCAGAAAATACGAAAAAAGGTGATCTAAACGGCAAATGGCATGTTTGCCCCGGTTAAAAGTGCTGGAGTGATTCAAATTTCCCCGTCTATAAGATTATTGAAATGCCTTTATGTCCCGTCTCTATCGTATAAGCTGCTTTCCATAAGTCACCTTTCTAAGGAGTTGAATTGTGTCATAATGCTATATCATCACTTTTGTATCTTACAGGACACCCATACAAAGAAGATAATTGGGTGTGGCACTGAACGGGATGGACTGTACTATGTCGATGAAGTAGCTTCAGAGGGAAGGACACTCCTGGCTCGTGGATCACCCAACCCGCAAAGCTGGCTGTGGCATCGCCGTCTAGGACACCCCTCGCAGTTGTATCTTCATCGATTATTTCCTAAATTTTCGAAAATTCCTTATAATTGTAAGACATGCATTTTAGCCAAAAGTCATAAACAGCCTATCTTGTCAAAACATATTCGTGTTCCAGAATTATTTTTCTTAGTTCATTCTGATGTTTGGGGACCAGCACCTATTATTGGGAGTCAAGGGTTACGTTATTTTGTCCATTTTTATTGATGATTGCACTTGCATGACGTGGGTATATTTATTGAAAAGTAAGTCCGAGGTCGTTGAAAAATTTACTCGTTTTACAACATGATTTTGACTCAGTTCAATACCAAAATTCGAGTTCTTCGGTCAGATAATGGGGGGAGTTTTTGAATCACCAAATGGAAAGTTTTTGCTCTGAACGTGGGTTATTACATCAAACCTCTTGTGCTTATTCCCCCAGCTAAATGGGGCCGCTGAAAGGAAAAATCGTTTTTTTACTTGAAATAACTCGTGCATTGATGTTTGAGTCACATGTCCATTCATATTTTTGGTCAGAGGCCGTGGCCACATCCGTCTATCCAGCTAATAGGCTGCCAACCGAAATCTTGAATTTTTGAACCCCCATCCAAGCATTGTCGATTTTACTCAAGTACCCCCATCATTGTCTTTAAGACCCCGAATCTTCGGGTGCTCTATCTATGTACATGTTCCGAAGGCCCATTGATCGAAGTTTGATGCGTGTGCTGAAAAATATGTACTTGTGGGATATGGGGGCCTATCGATGTTATAATCCTCGCACTAGACGGGTCATTACTACTGTGGACTGTAATTTTGTGGAGACGGAGTATTATTACTCATCTTCATCAAGAGGTCAGGGGGAGAGTATGGATGACACTCTTGATTTGTTAGCAGCCTTGCCATTGCCACAGTCGGTTCATATGCCTCACGCGTCTATCCCAGATGTGTGTCACATACTCCGACGCATGCGTTTCATGTGCCTCATGCACAAGCTATAGATCCAACCTCACCAGCTCATGTCCCACCCCATGAGACAGAAGGACCTTCTCCGACGGTACGCAATGTTGACACAGTACATCCAGACCAGGACGAGTCACCCCAGCTAGCTTCTTCTATAGATGGCCAGGTAAGTACAGTTCCTTATGAGGCTCCTATTTCGGATTCTATTGTTGATCATGATGCAGGGAGCCCTGTGACACCGAGATATACCTTGCCTCCCCGATCCACCAGAGGGGTGAAGCCAAAGAGATACACTCCTGACCATGACCCTAGATCTCAAAAGTATCCTATAGCTGACCTTGTCAGGGGGAGCTTGACTAAGACCGCACGAGTGTTCTCTGCTGCTATTTATACTGATGATATTCCTCGAAATGAGACTGATGCTATGAGGAGCCCTCAGTGGAAACATGCCATGGAAGAAGAAATGAATGCTCTGAAAAATAATGACACGTGGGACATATGCCAATTACCTTGGGGAAAGAGACCAGTAGGGTGCAGATGGGTATATACAGTAAAGCGAAAGGCAGATAGTTTAGTTGAGAGATACAAGGCTCGTCTTGTTGCTAAAGGGTACACTCAGACCTACGGGATCGATTATTCTGAGACTTTTTCTCCGGTGGCCAAACTGGACACCATCCGGATCCTTTTCTCGATTGCTGCCAACCTGGACTGGCATCTACATCAATTCGATGTTAAGAACGCTTTTTTACATGGAGACCTAAGTGAGGAGGTATACATGGAAGGACCACCAGGGTTCTCAGGAGATTTCCGTCCAGGTGAAGTGTGTAAGTTAAAGAAATCTCTCTACGGCTTGAAACAGTCTCCCAGGATATGGTTTGGTCGTTTTACATTGGCAATGAAGAAATATGGCTACATTCAGAGTAATTCAGATCATACATTGTTTCTGAAGTGACGGGATGAAGGAATCACGTGTCTTATTATCTATGTGGATGACATGATCATCATAGGGGATGATACTGATGAAATTGAAAGTCTAAGGGGAAATCTTTTCAGGGAGTTTGAGATGAAGGATTTGGGAATGCTCAAATATTTTCTTGGCATCGAGGTCGCTCGATCACGACAGGGGATCTATATTTCACAAAAGAAGTATATCTTGGACTTATTGGCTGAAATAGGGTTATTAGAGTGCAAGCATGCAGACATACCAATGGCTGTGAATCATGGTCTGAGGATGATTGAGGGAGACGAAAGCACAGACAAAACCCGATATCAACATCTGGTGGGAAAACTAATCTATCTTGCCCACACTCGTTCCGACATTGCATATGCAGTAGGAGTTGTCAGTCAATTCATGCATAACCCTCAAGAAAAACACATGGAGGCAGCCTTGTGGATTTTGAGGTACTTGAAGGGATCTCCCGATACTGGGATTCTCTATCGGAGGCATGGACATTTGAGAGTTGAAGCCTATACAGATGTAAATTGGACCAGCAACTCGGTTGATAGATGCTCGATGGCAGAATATTTTACTCTTGTCGGTGGCAATCTTGTTACTTGGAGGAGTAAGAAGCAGAAGGTAGTCGCACTATCAAGTGCTCAGGCAGAATTTCGAGGAGTAGTTTGTGGGGTGGCAGAAGTACTATGGATCAAGAAATTGATGATGGAACTGGGTTTCGCACCAATCCAAGCATGTCCACTGATGTGTGATAATCGAGCAGCTATCCAGATAGCACAGAACCCGATCCAGCATGACAGGACCAAACACGTGGAGATAGATAGACATTTCATCAAAGAAAAGATTGAGGATGGATGTGTCGTACTCCCTTTTGTACGGTCTGAAGATCAACTGGCGGATATTCTCACAAAGGCAGTTAATGGCCGCCTTTTCCATGAAGTGCTGTCCAAGTTAGGTGTTGGGTATCCTGCACCAAACTTGAGGGGGAATGTTAGAAAAAGTCAAAGCAATAATTAAGGTAAGGATTACACTAATCCTTACCTTAAGTGAATCCCTTGATTCTACGGATCATGGAAGGTTGTAGAATATGTAATGTACTCTATATAAGTCGTGTAAACTGACGAAAAAGATGAATAAGAGAGAATCCTCCTCCCGTAGACGTAGGCTCAAGCCGAACCACGTAAATCACTATCTTCTCTTTACTTTCACAAATTCATATCACAAACTTAACAATTATAACTCCTTCGGCCGCAGCTCCCGTTATAACTCCTCTGGTTGTAGCTCCCGTTTTCTTTCCTCCTGCTGCATCTCCTGTTCTAACTCCTCCGGCTGCAACACCCTTGAGTTCTCCTCCGGCTGCTGCACCGACTACGAAACCACCGTACATCTCTCATGTTCAGTCCATGCCATCTCCAACTCCAGAGGCAGCCAAACCCGTGGCTTCCCCATCGGCTTCGGTGATTGCTGTGCCAACTGCGGCTCCAGTTAAGGCACCGACTTCGGACAAGAAGCACGACGCTCCGATTCCATCTCACATTTTGTGTACACATAATTTCTCTACCTATAAAATGAACTCACGTTTTATAGGTAAAATCATTTTACATACAGAAATCGTTGTTTTACTGCCAACAATGCGAGTACGTTTTTCCCGTATACCAAATTGTGTGTACAAGTATTGTGTACGTATCATTATATCGGTATATCCTATCTCTCATGTTCGAAAACAGTTGCCCATTTGTTGACATCAACTCCATACAGTCTCGAAAACTCCTCCTTCATTCTACCCAATCCCGCCCATCTATCTTCCAAAAACAGCACACCTTTCCCCTACCCCATGTTTAAACTCATCATTCTATCAACCCACGACTCCTTTGCAATTCTTTGAATCCCATTCAACCATACTGATTTTTTTGAGCAACCTCTTTCCTTTCTACTTAACACACTCACTTCCCCTCCTTCCAGCATATTCCTCCTTCCCCCCCTCATCTAATACCTCTCTCCTAGCACCTATACTTAGATCTCCCCACCTTTCCTATACTTAGATCTCACTGTCTTTATCCACAACGTATTTTTCCCTTTCAATAGTCGTCCAATCCATTTACTGAATGAGGCCTTGTTAATAGTTTCAAATCTTTTGATCCCCAATCCCCCAATCAATGGGTTGATAAACTTTGTCCATGCTACCCATAACACTCTTTTTTCTTCATTCCTCCCCCCCGTGATAAATAGATTTTTGTATCTCCAGCTTCCAACCTTTTTCTCATTCAATTTATCAGTGGTTCCCACAAAGCTCCTTGAGTTTCATGAGCCCCTACTAGTAACCCAAGGTATACAAAGGGTATGGTTCTAACTTTGCAATTCAGAAACTCAGCCATATCTTGTAGCACTTCCTGTTCAACACTGATTTCAATCAGTTCACTCTTACTAAAATTTATCTTGAGGCCTGATACTAATTCAATACATCTCAGTACAATTTTTAGACTTCTAATACTTTCCCAACCCCTTGTCCAAAGAATATAGTATTATCTGCATATTGAAAATGAGATAGTTTCACCTTTCCTCTTCCTATCTCTACCGGATCAAAAAGGTTCCACAGATCTCTCCATCAACCAACACAAAGCTTGTGCAACTATCAAAAAAAGGAAAGAGACCACCTTGACGAACGCCTCTCTGATATTTAAATTCCTTTGATTGGCTCCCATTCAAGAGCACGAAGGTTGTAACAAACTGCAAACACTCATAAATCCATCTCCTTCACACCTCCGGAAATCCTAACAACTTACTCATGTCATCTAAAAAGTCCCAACTGATTGTATTATATGCTTTCTTAAAATCCACTTTGAATATCACAGCTTTCTCTCTTGAGGATCCCATATCACTAGCTGCCTCATTAGTACATATTATCCCATCAGCAATCTGTCTACCCCTCATGAACGCCGACTAGTTTTCAAATATGATTTCCCCCATTACCTCCTTCATGCGCTTTGCTAGTATTTTGGAGACCACCTTATACGAACTATTAATTAATGTAATCGATCTAAAATCTTCCACATTCTGTAGATACCCTTCTTAGCAATAAGAATTATGTGTGCAGTATTGCTATCCCTCACCATCTTGCCATTCTGGAAAAAAAATTCTTGCACCATCCGAACATACTCTTTTTTCAATACATGGAGGAAACTTTTGATGAAATTAAAATTGAGCCCATCAGGGTCAGGGCTTTTGTTCCCTCCACATTCTTTGATGACCTCAATAATTTCTTCTTCCAGGCAAGGTTAACTAAACTCATACAAGCCTCATTACTTAGATGCTTAGACCAATTCCACTCAGCGTAGGACGATGCTTGTTTGTTTCTTTGAATTTTATTTCGATGTTCAACCTGAACCACTCCTTAATCTCATCTGGGCCATGCAGCCAAAGCCCCTCTCTTTGAATACCATCCACTTTGTCTCTTTTACGGTTCTTTTTGACCCAACCATGGAAAAATCTCGAGTTCTCATCGCCTTGCTTCACCCAAGATATCCTTGACTTTTGAAACTAGTTGCTCTCATTTTTCTTTTGTAGTATTCCAATTTCTTCCAAGATTTGCTGTGGTTCCAGGGAATCGGTTAAAGCAATTCCATTCCATTCAATTTCTTTCTCCAGGTTTCTCAGCCTCATTTTGAGTCTCTTGATCTTAGCTTCATCATGCTTATTCTCATCCCTGTTCCATTCCCTGATCGCTCCTTTCAGTTTTTTATTTTCTCTTTCAATATGTAACTCTTGAAACCTGATATTTCCTCTTTCACCCATTCTGATTCAACCAACTTTCTAAAATCATTATCTTTCAGCCATACATCTAATACTCTACATGGTTTAGGCCCCCAGTGAAGGTTCCTGTCCATAAGTAGCACCAGCATATGATCCGAATGGTCCCTATCTAATCCCTCTTGATACCAATCTCCATTTGCGCCCACCCAACTCTCGTTCATCAAGAACCGGTCAAGTCTGCTCATAGAATCCATTGATGGTCTATACCAGGTATATCTTTGCTTGCTCAACGATATGTTATCATATATATATCGTCACAACAGGACCATTCTCAATATTAACATACTCAATATTAATTTTAATCTTAGTCATCAGATTAAATGAATCATTTAAATAGATTTCAAAATTCTCCTATACTCAATAATATCAAACTCAATATTATATTCAATTTTAATCTTAACCATCGGATTAAATGGATTTCAAAATTTTGGGACAGTGAAACCTGATTATCTCACAACCAGAAATAATGTTATTCTCACGACTTTCTTCTCCACAAAGTCGTTTCTTTAGAAATCATACGACATTACTCCTGATTTGCCTATGTTTCGACCAAACATGATGAAACCAAAAAAATTAACAGGACATTTTTCAAAGTCTTGGTTCATAGTACTATACACAAACATAGACGTTCGCGAACAGGCTCGTGTTTGGCGCGTTAAAATCTCATTTGTTCAGTTCGTTATGCTTAACGAGCTCAAGTCTAAAAATTTGTTCGCGAATATATTAACGAACTCGAACTTGTTCGCGAGCTCTTAACGAACGTTCCCAAATATCTAATATAATAATATTAAATTTATATATTTAATTAAATATTTACCAAAAAATATTAAATTCTTCTCGATCGTCCCAAATTGATTGGCGGATTTCATCCTCCCCATTTTTATTTTTACCCACGTCTCAAGCTTCTGTGGATTTTTGGCTTCGCCACGACTCGACTGCATCCACCACATCAATATTGTGCAACTCATCAGTTTTGTCGTGGACGGTTCCAAGTACAGTCTGGTATATCGAGCGGGTCTCATGACATGTACACCTTCGCCGTTCCTAACAAATTGTCTGGGTCGATCTCCTCAATTTTGCAACCCACCAAGCAGCTGAGACAATCACGGCAGAGAATCAAGCACCCCTTTTCTTCTCCAATCACGAGCTTGGTTTGTGAGCTCGTTCGGGAACTAGCTCGTTCTCGTACCTCGACAACGAGCTCGTAACGAACGAGCTCACGAGCTCATCTCGTTTGTTAAGATTGCAAACCGAACTCGAAAATGTCCATTTCGTTCAAGCTCGTTTTGTGTACAAGCCTATTGATTCACAAAATAAATGCAACAATTACAATTCCAGTGCTATAATATTGTGAAAAAAATTTTTTAGCAAAACAACCATTTAATTATATAAATTAAAAGGACTATTTACAAACAATACAAATAAAGAGTAGTGCTCAACCACACCGTGACTTTATCAAACATTTCCGCTCTACATTCAATGTTCGACCTTTCCTCTATCGAAGATGGAGATCCAGACAATGCTTGGGAAATCTCTTCCAATCGAGGTAAGAATAAGAGTTCATTAACCCCCGATTGCGAAAGATTTCCAACAATTTTTGCTGAATCCTCTATAGAATGTCATCTGGGTCAAAGATTTCCTGGTTGAAAATCATCGGTTGCTTGCAACCCACAATTGCCAGAGTGTTGTGCTCCAGATGATAAACTAGACCTTCTCCTCCGATTCACGATATAACAAGCTCATATGAGCTTCGAAATTGGGCCAAGGATCAATATTGTGAAAATCTGTTTTGAGAATAAGATTCACCACCAACAGGAAACAAAACAAGACTTCCCTTCTTATCCAGGACCCTCCATCGAGGACAAGTAGCCTCCTTTCAGGACAATGAATTTGGGCCGTCGGGTTAAGAATTCAACGGCCAAGATTAAAAAACATTATAATTGGTTTTCAATCACAAACTGACCTCACGATCCACGCCCGTTCCTCCTAAATCTCATTCTCTGCCCCAACAAACTCACAACCTCCAACCAGCAGCTGTCCCAATTCCAGCAACGATTCCGGCGGGTATCAATTCCAAATTACGGCGAGTCCTCCATACAGCTATTAACTGGTGGGTTCATGGTTAGGGTTCTTCTTGTAAACTTGCCATGTTGGGATTGTGTATTGGATATATGTATTTGTATTCTGTTAAGTCAGAATAGTTTGCTGTTGCATTTTGAATTGGTGCTAAGTTCGAATAGTTTGTTGAAGTCCGTATAGTTTGCTGAATTTCTGCAACATAATTGCAGAATTGATTATATGCCTTCTTTAGCTTTTCTGTGCAAAATTTTAATTCCATTATCCAACTTATTGTTGATATGCGAGTGAATCTGATATGCGAATGTCATCAGTTGAGCTGGTTGAGGCAGAAAATGCAACATTTGCAAGAACAAGAAGTAAGAAACAACGATAATGGTTGGAGACCGCGAGTTTAGGACAGACAAGCAATTATAATGTTTTTTAATTTAGGCCGTCGGATTTAATCCGGCGGCCCAAATTCATGGTCCTGGAGGGAGACTACTTGTCCTGGATGCAGGGTCCAGGATAAGAAGGTGACTCAACAAAACAACCATTTTCTACTCCAAGACAACTCAATGTAAAAAAACAAGAAACTCGAGAGCACCATTCATTAGTTGAAGAACGGGGTCTTCCCAAGTATTTGAACCCGGATGTAGCCATCTTTAGCAAACATAGTAAGTTAAGAGAAATATTCTCGCTCTTTCCCAGTATCCGAAAGCTTTTTACACTCCTGACTAATCTAGGTGTCCTGCACCCAACCCAAAGGCTCCTATGAATTAAGCCTGGTCAAGCACTTTTGTTGGAGCTTAAACTCGAGATCTTTTATTCAGTAGTCCACCTAATTAACACAGGACCAAGCTGACTTGATTATCCGTATAACTGACCTAAGTGGCCACTTAAAACGATATTCAAATAGGGCTGAGGTAGACTAGTGCTAGGAAGCCTACCCAAACGTCTCGAACATAGCTAATTACACATGTAAGTAAAAAAAACAGTAACTAACTACAGGTGTGGCTACAACAGTAAAAAAAAGTACAATAGTAACTTTTTTTTTTTTTTTTGAAATTGTGCACTCCAGGCGTGAGCCATGTCAATATCTACAGCGCAAATAAAAATCCATGTCACCCTAAAAAATCTCCGGCAAAACACAATTGCTCTCCAGTGGCATAGTATCTCGTTTGCAGATTTAAATTCAGGACAGACCAGAACGCCAACTTGCCCAGAACATAGATGCCACCAGGATCCAATTCTACCTTATGATGGAACACGGTGTGGATGAAGGCCATACTATCTTTCTTTTTCCCTGATAGCTGCAAAATCCTGAAGCCACAGATCTTCGGCAAATGCCCAAAAATGTCTTCCTCTTGCCTGGCGACTACAGCTACAAATAAATGCAATATTATTTGCATTGTCGCGGCCCCAAGTTCTCATCTGATAGGAGAGAGTTTATGAGCTTTTCCAGTCTCTTTGCTCCTGTGGTAGGTTTAAGGACATTTGTATCACCCACTTCGGAGCATGGATCTGTTCCGTTTTCAACACTGCCTATGCACCACCCTCCGGGAACGAGCATGCCTTGACCTCGAAACAATAGTTCTTGATCGATTTTATCTAGAATTGGATCGTTACGGGGAAACTTCCTTGCAAAGGGTGCATTACTCTCGACCATCCTCTGCATATCATCAAGTTTGAGGTAATGAGGATGCTGCTTCGGAGGATTGTCCCATGAGATGAAGTGGAGATCACTATTTACTGTGGTGTTGCGAAATTCTTGAGCATTGCAGATTACAGTGTGGAAGTAACCTTCTGGCGACGATAAGAAGTTGGCATAATACATGAGGACAGTTCGTGGAAGATTGTCCCAGCCCCAGATACAGTAATCGATAAAAGGTCGAGAGAGAACCATCCAGGCAGACCCTGCCAGGGAGAATAATTCAGATAAAAGATAGATAACATCGCGTGATCGCCTGTTGGTCAAGGAATAAACTATATTCTCAGAAGTATGAGCAACTTTCCAGCACCAAATTTTATGATTTGGTGAATGTAACAGCCTCATATCAATCATGCAGATCTTTGTATATAAAAAAAGGGAAGAGAAGATGGAACAAGTGCCTAAAGGAATTCATGTCTGCAATTTATACAAGTCACATAAGAGATTCTATCTTTGGTTGACAAAGAGTTAAGTTCTTGTTTAAGATTGCAAGGAAAAAACACCCAGAATCAACTGCCTTCCTTCAATAACCTTAATATACATGATTGCAGAAAAAAAGGTGAGGCCACCATAAGCTAAACATAGTAAAGAAGTCTACTTTGCAGAAACTGAAGTAACATTACAATTTAACAGACAATCAATGAAATCATAAGAAGACGAAGAAGAGTTCAGTGGTCAAAGCATGAACCTGTGTATAGTTTAAATGCAGTTGGCACACTTCTCCGTTGGGTAATCCAAAAGACATCAGCTTTCTTTGTCATATACAACCCAGGATCAACAATCACCGGCTTTGCCCTTTGGAACCTAACCAAGCCAAAAAAATTCATCATTTTCTCACGAATTTCCAACCATCTTTTCGAAATCTGAAATCATCATATCATTAAGCAAAGATCACTTACTCTTTCCAACCAATATTGCTTGTGTGGTCCAGGAAATTAAGATCCCTAGGCAAGTTTGAAAATGCCTGAAGTAGATCTAACAATCAAGATACCACAAATCACCAGAAAAACTCAAAATCAGCTAATTGTTCGATCCTGAGGACGATAAAAGATTAATATTGAGGAATATTACCATCCTGAGTCACCAGTGGATAATCAGAAGCACTGAGATTAATGAACCAATCCCAATCCCCACCTTCCTTGAGCAAAATGGAAGCCGCGTGCAATGTATTCGCCACCATTGTCGGGCCCCGGTAGGTGACCAAATTCGCCTTCCTAATCATCCTGACATTCTTGAACCTCTGAAAAATCAAATGCGTATCAACGTAATTCGACAGATCGAGGCGCTCCTTGGCTGAAGATTCGGCATCTAGGTGCACAACATACTGGTTATTGGGATGGTACAGTGCCTCCAGCGTCCGGCGCAGCATCGGGCCGTCCCTGGAGGAGCCTGATATCAAGTACGCCATCCGCGGCGGAGTAGGAGTAACGTCGGAGATTTGCACCGGCCGTAGCTTATACTCCACAAAGAATAATGCGGCGGCGGTGGATGGTGAGTAGAACCGCCGCAGAGGAAGCAGCGGCGAACCGTCCGGCGAGGTTAATGTAGTCAAGAAGAGAAGGAAAAGGGATGCGACTGAAGCAGCGACCGCCGGAAAGATCCATCTTCTCTCCATCGTCTGTGAATTCCTGATATGTAGGTAACATCGCTTCAGCCTCTTCATCTCCTTGAAGAATCGAAAACGGATGCAGATTTTAACAGAATACTGAATCTGGAATTTGGATTACATCTACAGTGAAACTTCATTTCGCACACAAAGAATAAGATTTGTGTTATGGGATTAAACCTCATTTCTAAAATTGTAGTCATATATATAGGATCGTGGTGGGTAAAATTGTAGAATGATAACTCAGTGGATAGTATGTATTGACAAGTGATGCGATTGGGAATAGTGCGATAGTATTTTTGTTCGGGCACGCTGATATATTTAAAATGACGTCGTTTTGAGCTCACCGCATACTGTAGAATGAGTTTCTCATTATATGGTTACTCCTTCTCGTGCAAAAGTGTTAAACACACATCTTTTAATTAATTTAATCTCATTGTATCACTTAAATACTAGTTATTATACAATGAGAACCTTACTATATGATCCAGGTTCCCGATATAGGGAGAGTTCTTTTATCTTGGCAAACGCATCCCTATGCGCATGATCCATAATTTTAATTTGCATCATTAAATTTTGATTTCATTGCTCAAATGAAATAACTTATTTAAAATTTATTTAAAATAATTTTAATGTGGGATATTAAATTTAAATCCAATCATACAAATTAAAATTCTAGATCATTTGTGAGCTCATCAAAATTCTATATAAGGATAAAGAGAGATTTTGGTATACACAAAACTTATGTGCACAGTGGTGTATAATATTGAAATTATGGATACAATCACTAAAATTAGTCAAAATATTGAAAAAGATATACACAAAAGATAAAAACTCCAATATTTTGGTGTGGTGTTGTTGGAACTTTCTGAACCCTTGTAAAGTGTTACTTAATACAAGGAAAAATGTTTCAACGAAATTACCGACAATAAAATAATTAAAATTGTGTCGCAACATGGGACTTTTGATCTCTTGTACATAAGTTTTTCAACAATGTGATGAATTTTGGTGATCGTAGCCGGAATTACAATATAATGCACAGGGACAGATTCAGGATTTGACTATCGGGGGTGCTAATTTGATGTACCCGTATAGGCTCTCCCCGCAACCGAGACCAATGTACCGGTATCAGCTCGACCCGGTGTGGTACCGGTACCCATTTCCAGTACTGACAGGTGGTCGGTACCGGTACCTAAGTGCCTAAAATACATTATTGATCAAATTTAATATCATTCTAGAAATACAAAATAGAATGACAGTGTATCTTAATCATAATAAATCTTTTAAAGATAACGTCACGGTTGTAGTTACCACAGCAACTCTCTATTTGTAGATTGTTTTAAAAAAAAATAGAATCAAAATTTTTAGAGTCAAACAACTATATATTTTATAATTTTGGAATGTAGATGAATATGATAAACTCTCTTGTTGGGGTTGGGGATAACATCAAATGACTTTGATAAGCGAAGCTAGTGTATCAAATTTATTACATGATACATTATCATTACTAAAAGTAAAAGGAATATTATAATTAACATTAGTATTATCTTGTAAAATTTTAAAACTAACTTTATTCGACCAAACCGTCATAGTTGTCAAGCGTGATTGTAATCATGAATCAAAATTATAAATTTGTGAACGTGAATCGAATCGTATCGTATCGTATCGTATCGTGAATCGTAAGATTTTGTAAATATTTTTATAAATAACAAAATAAATATATTTAAATTGAAATACTTTAAATATATAATTATCAATGTTTATCATTAACATAAAACTTATCAAATCTTAGTTTTGTCACTATAACACATATAAACTATTTATAGTATGAACACATATAATATGAAGACAAAAACAAATGAAAGAAAAAAGATAAATAAAACAAAAAAATATAAATACGGTAAATATTAAATACAAATCACAATAACCAAGGTAGCTTGGTCTGGTGTTAATTATGTGAACTCCTGAATAAGAGATCTCGATTTCAAACCCCAGTAAAAGCGTTTGACCAAGCCTAATTCATAGGAGCCTTTGGGCTGGGTGCAGGCCCCCTAGATTAGTCAGGAGTGTTAAAAGATCTCGGATACTAGCGAGGAGCGGGAGTATTTCTCTCAACTTAGCTACCTAAACAAAATACAAATCACAATAAATTTGCATTAAATAGAACAATTGGCACAACTACTTAATATGATTGTACGCCAAATCTTTTCTTCTTTCACCATAGTATATCTTATTCTTCTACTCATTTTTTCTCTTCTCTACAACTTTTTATGAATTTGTTTCAACAAGTTGTTAAAATTTTCACAAAAATTTAAAAATTTCTTGAGTCTCGACTGGTCCCATGATCCGCCCATGATTATGCACTATTTTGTGCATACAAATTGTGTAAATACCAAAATTCGTGAAGTTAAGCATATGAATGCATACCCATGCACGGAGATATTTCATAAGGTTGGTGGGACGGCACTAGGCCGCCCTATGTTTGCTGGAACGGGCTCGATGGCATTTATTGAACCTTAAAACTATTTATTAGCTATGCCCAGTATATACCTACCCCCGACCCGACGTGCTATTAATTAGTAGGGAAGTTATAGTATCTATATTAAGGATTTCTGAATTTTGAATATTCTGGATCAAATGCCAGATATATGATAGAAAAAACTATACACAGAAAATCTCTTCTTTTTTTTTTTGAAAATTGAACTTATATATATATATATATAAATAATTGTTGAAATTTACAGTTGGGCTTACAGGCCCAGCAAAATGCAAGTCGGATCATTGATCTCTTCCGAAGAACAATCTCTTCCGAAGAACAACCAAACTTTGGTAAACCAGCCTACCTGGACCTCGTGTTTGGAACACGTACAGAATTAGAACGAATCCTGCATAGCATAATTACGTTAAAAAATAAATTAAATTCCAGCACTTATATATTTTATGGTTAATGCTATATGTATTTTATTATTTGGCACATTTAATAAACATAAATGTGTCAACAATCACAAGTATAAATAAAAAATGATTAAGATATATAAAATAAAAAGTGCGGTTGTGATTTTTGCCACATCAACAGGTTTAATAATAAGGCCAAATTTGAGGATATAATTAACATTTTCCATATTTTATTCATATTTTTGTAGTTTTTAAGGATTTCTCAATTTTGAATATCTTGGATCAAATTCCATTTGGGCCAATTTCACATATATATTTTTTATAAAATATATTAATAATTATAATATTAAAATCATACAAATAATATTAAAAACTAACTTCGTTCTTCTTTATGTGCATACAAAAGTAATAAAAATACTACATTTATCAAATTATGCAATAGAAAATAAGATCACAAACAATGTATACAGAATAAATCAACCAAACTTTTAAAATAAAATTTTTAAGGAGATGATAGAAGTCGCCCCCGAGTTGCCGGCTCAAATTGATACTGTGGCAGAAACTGCCCAAAACACTGTTGCCGCTGAAGCTGCGACAAAATACGAGAAAGACAACATGACTATTTGGGGAGATCTTCTCAACCTCATGGTTAACAATCTATTCGATCTGTTCGTGGTGCATAAGTCTACAAAGTCCGTCTAAGCTGCCCTCGAGAAGAAGTACGATGTTGATGATGCGTGGAAGAAAAAGTATGTTGTCAGAAAATAGCATGTCTGCCGAATGGAGGAGGACAAGTCAATTATGGATCAAGTTCACACCTACGAGAACATGTGTGATGACGTTCTCAATGGAGGAATGAAGATATGTGATGTGTTACAAGCTAATGTTCTACTTGAATGTTTCCTATGTTTCCCACCCTCTAAGGCTGATTATAGAAATCATTTGAAGCACAACAACAACAAGAATATTCCGACATCTTATGTTATTAGTCACAGGTTCTCTCCGAAGATGGCGAAAAAATTGCTATAGTAAACCCTAGCCTAATTCAAGTCAATTAACCGTCGATTACGATCTCAGATTACTATGTCTAACAGTGGGGATTGTTCTGAGGACACTGCTACATCTCTAGGCGAGAAAGACCTGGAACCTGAGGAGCCCTGGACTACTGCTGGTCACCGGGGGAAGTCGATGAAAAATACAGATACAGCACTGGGGAAAAACAGTAAGTCTACCAGACCTCTTCCAGCATTCATTGCGAGGATTAGGGTAAACTCATTGTCATTATATGTATCAAATTTTCTTGCTTCTTGGTAGAGTCAAGACTTGTAGAAATTCTTTGACTCGTATGCCCATGTCAGTGATGTCTTTGGATCATCAAAATGGAATTGAGGGAAAAATGATATGGATTTGTGCGCTTTGTAAAAAACACGAATTTGGATGAGATTATTGCTAAGGTCAGTGGGAATGAAGTTGAGAATTGTCGCCTCTATGTGGACAGAGCGAGGTCTGATAATGATGTTGATCTTCCGACTAAGGTTAGGTTGGATGAAGTGACTTATCTTCCTACACCTTCCTCCTCCAGACAAAATGTAGCTATTGAAGAGCTGCTGAAGGTAGTGAAATATACACATACGATGGAAGAGTCGACTTGGTTGGATACTTGTCTCGTTGGCTTCCCTTCTCCTATTTTGGACATTCATATCTTAAGTAAGAGAACAGGGTTATATTGGTGACTCGGCTGTTAGACTTGAGGGTGGAGAGGTCTTGCTTCGTCTGAAATCATCAGCTGATCAGACTATACTACTTGGAGACTCTATTACTAATTACTATTGGTATGTTATGTGTTAATAATTTGAGACCTTGGAAATATGTGGATGGAATGTTAATGAGGCCGACATGGATCAGGGTCAGAGGTGTCCGGCTACATTGTTGGACTACCCGTTTCTTTAATGAAGTGTGCTCTTCTCTAGGAACTGTGGTAAGAGTTGATGAGTGTACAACTAATCAGACAGAGATGTTTGGCAGAGTGCTAATTATGATAGAGTCAAATGAATACGTCAACTGTTCAATGAAAGTGGAGATAAATCCTGGATTCTTTTTGTTGAAAATTGACGAAGAGTTGGCTACTAATAAAGTATCATGGAACAGCTCTGCAAAGTATAGACACTGCAACCCTCTATCTACTGCGGAATGGCCCACACTAAGAGATAGCGATAGTTCTCACTGTAACTCATACAATTGACTGTCCTGTCTTATATCACCAATAGTTGAGAACTGATCCCTCTAGTATTTCAACATTGTGACTATCTATTCCTGTCATGCCTCCATTCAAATATTTGCCGAATAATACATTTTATCTCACATGTTTAGGCTAACGAATGAACACCCGTTTGGTTGCTCTTAGACCAAGTTTTCCATGTTGACGGGTTTGGTCTTGCACATAGCTGCCGAACCCCATGGTCGCATATAGTTTAAGAATGGCTTCCTCCCATTCCACAACTCATACGGAGTGGTGAGCACACTTTTACGTGGTAAACAATTGAGGATATTGATTGCCATAAGCAATGCATATTCTTATAGATTTATGGATAGGTTAGTTTGCGCCATCATAAACCTAACCACGTCAAGTAAAGTTCGATTCTTGCATTCCTCAATAATGTTTTGCTGTGGAGTGTATAGAATAGTAAATTTCCTTACAATGCCCTTTCATCACAATATTCTCTGTACGAATCAGAAAAATATTCGCAACCACAATTAGTCATTGAAGTGTTAACTTTTCGGCCTAATTGTATTTCAACATTCACCACTTAGAGCTTGAACATATCAAGCCCTTCGTTGAAGTGAGATAACATGTACGCGTAACAAAAAATGTGAGTAATTATTTGTCAGATGAAAAATGGATGCCCTATGGCATACTTTACACACATTGGCAAATGTCGAGATGAACTAGATAAAAAGAATTACTGACTCAATAAGCCTTGCTAAAAGACCTTTTGCTAGCCTTGCTACCTAAGCAAGGTTCACACATAGGTCTGTAAACGAACCAAACTCGAACGAATAGACCATGTTTAAGCTTTATTTGTTAAGTTTAACGAACGAACCGAGCTAGTTTGTTAAGCTTAACGAAGAATGCTTCGTGTTTGACCTCTATTTATTAAGGTTCACGAACAGTTTGTGAATAAGCTCGCGAACTGGATGGTTTGCATTCGTTCATGTTCAACTCGTTTATGTGTCCGTTTACATGTTCGAGATCGTTCGTTCAATATTAATGAGTAATGAAAATAATGAAAAGTAAGGACTAATTGATACTTTCACCATCATTTAACAGTTCATTCAAACAA
>JAOYMZ010000019.1:1500361-1519429 GCA_025802335.1 Pinguicula primuliflora | reverse complement strand
AGAGAACTCAGATCACGTTGAATAACAATATCATCATCCAAGAAAACCACCTTGTCAAGGTCTGGGAATAGCTGCAGTATGTAAAAAAATATTATTCTCAGAATAAATGGGAAGAACAGGCTACAAAAGGCTAACATGGAACCTCCTGTCCATGGCCACTCTAATCTAACAATAATAAATAGTTTAGAAATTGATCTGAATAAATCAAAGCATATAAAAATGGAATCTGTTCTACAGAAAACTGAGATAATCATCCAGGAGAAGACTTCCAATCAAGACAGTTAACAAATCAAATGTGAGGCGTTTGGGAAAGCAAATTATAAAAATGCAAGCTCATTGGCCGGCTCTAGTTTGGAACATTAAAAGTTTGGAGAAGCTTGTTATTTCTCTGTGTGCTATAGGGTTCCAGAGGACAATCTGTCTTCTATTAAACCCACGCCGAACTTTGACAATTAGAAGATTGCAGTCAATCAAATTGTATAGTTGCATTTTACCCAATGATGGCTGCATAGCATAGGACGCTCTTAACTATCAAAGGCTTTTTCAGGCAAATATGATAAAAATAAAAGTTCAACCCCACATGATGATGTACAGACATGATTATGAACTGATTACCTCTGGAAGATATATACGCAAATGATTGAGCAAGGAGATATACTTTGGACTTCTGGCCTGTAATTTAGATGCAAATGTTCGTGGAGTAGTAGCACTAAGATTGGCGCCAGCAATGTGATTTCCATGGTAGTAATTACGTATACCATTATGGTTTTCCACAGCTTCAAGAACGGGGACATTCTCTCTTGTTAACCAATCAAACTGATGAATACCTTTTACTTCAACGATGGCAGGACTCATAGGATTTAGTGCAAACCATGCATGCATGCATGCATACGTTTTCTTGTCCGTTATGACATGGAAAACAATCTTATTAGGGATTCTAGATGATTGAACAGCAGACGTCACAACAACTGCAGCAGCCAGAATATTGTCTGTTGATACCACAAAGTGATGATGGGAGTTGTCAGAAAGCAAGGGAAGCAACTCCGGCGAAGGTAACTGCCTGCGTGCATAAGCATTGGAAGAATACTCGTCTGTCAGCCTTAATGAGAGACAATGAATGGATTTAGGAAGCGCGCTGGCTGCAAAATGCTTATTCATCAATTCAGCGAATCTGGCTTCTCTAATGTCAGCTTCAAACCTCTCCATCTGTTGGCAAAAAGGTCGAGTAAAGTGTTGCACAAATACTTCTAAACATAACCAACCAGAAATATTTCACTCAATATATGCAACTTTCATTTCAACTGCTTCCAACAAAAAAAACAAAATTCTAGATCAATGCATATAAATACAGAAGGAAAGGGCAATCGGAAAGAAAGAAAATGCGATGGTGAACTAGTCATTTCAACAAAACCTTGATATTCTTATAAGCGAACATAACAATAAGATCACCTTTCTTTGGATATTTATGTTTTCTGTCATGTAAGATCACATTTCTTAGGACATCACAATAAGATCACATTTCTTCGGATAAAAAACATTTTGCCAAAACAAATCAATCATCCTAAGACTCCAGAAAAATTAACTCAAGCTTATCGGTTTTCTACTCCAGCACCTTCTTGTACTCCTATGACAAAACCTTTTAGCAAAAGGCAAAATGATTGTTGTATTTGATGTGTCAGATGGAATGCAAAGTGGAGAGAAACAAAATAAGGTGAAAGCTTGACCCCCAAACAACTTCTTGTACTCCTACGACACAACCTTTTAGCAAAAGGCAGAATGATTGTGTTATGACCACAATAAAAGGAGTCAAAGGTTCAAAGTATCTAGCTCTTGCCCCTCGAAGAAGAAGTTTGAGAAGAAGAAGAAGAGTGATTATACACCCACCAACATGTCATCAGCACTGCAGCAACCGTTCTTAGCATGTCAAGCCAAATTACAAGAACGGTTGAAGAAAGAGCACCCACATACACTCCAAGGATCATGGTTCTTACTTACGTCCGGTGAACAGGTTGCTGGTTCTAGCTCGGGGGATTCAGCGGTGGCTTTCTCGAGCCGCACCCGGAGATTTTTATGGGATCGCGGGAAGAGACGGCAAAAGAAAAGGGACCAAAAGCTGGACCAAGAGGCTATTTTAATGATGGCTGGACTCTCCTCGGTCACATGGATTAAACAAAGTTGGGAATTGGCCGAAGTGTCACATGCCATTCTCAAGGCATTCATCGGCTTCGGTCTCCTATGTCCTCATCCGGCAATACACAAATCAGCATACGCTTTGAAGATGACAAGCATTATTCTTATGGGGGAGGAGATGTTATGACCACAATAAAGGGAGTCAAAGGTTCAAAGTATCTAGCTCTTACCCCTTTGAAGAAGTTTGAAGGATGATTCAAAGAATCCAACTCTTATCACTTACTCATAGTTATTATGCGTTGCTTAGATTTCCATTCCTCCTTCTATATAAAGGAGTCTATTGTATCAAACAATTATCTTATGAATGAAAAGTATTTGGATCTCATAGTTGAGACAAATAGTTTGGTGAGTGTTGTGCTCCCATTTACGAGTACAAGGGTGTGTCCTTCCCGAGAGTACAGGGATTATGCCCCATCCCAACGAGTCCTACCGTTCTAATCGATATTGATCCTCGGGATCATAACAGATTGTTGTTTTTGACGTGTCAGATGGAATGCAAAGTGGAAAGAAACAAAACAAGATTAAAGTTTGACCACTAAAGGCAATTTCTGAATTCAACCACCTGATATCACATATAATTCTAAACCAAAAATCCAATTTTGCTAAAGTTGGACGCTGATATCACATATAATTCTGGTCATATGGCTAAATCAATATAGTTCCATGTTATTTTCAAAAATTAATATCAGCATGCCTTGCAGAAATGTAGCCATCATATCATTTAGTTTTGAAACTGCAAAACCAGAATGATCTATCCCATAAATAATTTAAATGTAAAACAGAAAGTCAAAATAATAGAAAGTATAAGTATGGAACATGATCGAAAAATATTCATGTTTAAGCGATGGCTAGAATATTGAAGAGAAAGCTCAAGTGAAAAGCAGAAACATAGAGCCATATAATATAGAACAGATATAATGATGCCGAAAAGTACATTCATCCTTAGTAAATTAAGACAAACAGGAAAACTCACAGTGGCCACGGAACACATACCATTCCTTTCAGAATCAAACCAAATTCCTTTAAAGTGTTCTTATTGTCCTTCATCTCAGAAACAAGCTGATGATAAGAGCTTGGGAGCTTCGATGTCTCAGGGACTTTCTCAGAATCCACTTGATATAATATTTTAGTCAATTCTTTAAACAGCCTCTGTCATATTAGAAACACAAACAGAATTTTAAATATGTTTATAAGGAAGGACTAAAAGGGGAATCAAAACAAGAATACAGTTTTACCCCAGAATCGTCACTTCTGCCAAGAAGCTTTGGCCCAAATCTCCGCCCCAAACAATCTGGAATGACAAAAAAGCATAATAAAAATCATACATGATGTCTACGAGACTACTATCATCCTCGGTTAGTTTTTTCTCACTGAATTTATACACATAAATAATTGAAAAAAAAAGAAGTTCCTCTTGACAATGCATTTATTATTAACAGCTCTCCTTAATGTTTATAAAAAAATGCTACAAAAAACTCTTTGCTAAATTAGATAAACCAAAATCTTTTGAATGAGATAAAATGAAACTACCGCCTGCTGCCTTATCAAGAGCTGAAGTGTTAATTGCATAAGCAATAAGCACAGGATATATTTCTTCCTGGTGGAATCATCTTAAAAATAATCCATAACTACACAGTTTCTATGTAAATATTCACCAAAGGATCCTATAAAGCACATTCTTTACCACATCATCATTCATGTTCAGGTTACAAAACTACGATACATAGTCCAAATGTTCTATAGAATAACCATCATAAGACCTAAATACGTATTGGTAACATTAGTACATCAATCAAAGGTATAAAAGAAAGTAAAACAAGGAAGTACCAAGTGAGGAGCACTTGTTGACCCCTTCTAGTGTGATGATCGCCGTTAGAATGAAAACAAATGGCAACAAAAATGCAAGAATCAGAATAGTGTGAAAGAATGCTCGATAAGAAAGCTGGCGAGCTGGGAGTTTGATCTTCATCAAATCTCCGCCTCCTCCATTACCATTTCCTCCGTTGCTGCTCGAAGATATTGTTATACTTCTCATGCTAGGTGAGAAGTGCAGCTGCATCTTCCTCCACCACCACTATCCAAATCGGCACCACAACCGCCAAATACTATCAATCCCAACACTGTACGAATTAAACCTCCCACTCAAACACCAGAAAAACGACCACATCGCCACCTGAGTTATTCAATTGATCCTGATTTTCCCCACAGCAGTGTATTCCACCGCAATAGTAAATTACTACTCCATGACCAATCCACTAATCCTAGGGTTACCGATTGCTGCCTCTATCGGTATACAAACGTGCAAAAGATTAACAGCTTCCTCCGAATGAATGAACGAATCAATGATTAATCAGTATAAATGCATTATCAGGTCAGCTGAATCATCATGGGACCAAGTCAATTTTCTCCAAAAATTGTGCCACTTTCTTCCATCCGATTCAATGGATGTTGATTTTTTTTTAGCAAAGTATTCAATGGATGTTGATTGATGTTGTATTTCTGGATCGGCAAAGTCCGAGTGAGAAAGAGAGAGGAAAGGGAATATTTCATTTTCATGTCATTCGCCAGTTAATTCTATATAATTGGCAACTCAAATGCTAATTAAGGACTTATAAAAAAATGCTAATTAAGGATAGTTTATAATTTAAAAAAAAACTGAGAGTAATTCGGAAATTCAAATGTGTCTTAAATCGTCATAAATTTTTATTTTAGTGTTCGTATAGAGTTTTTTTTTTGTTAAGGAGTATCCATTGGCAACTTATTTTGAAAAGTAATTTTTGACTTTTGTCACTTGAAAAGTTAATTTAGAGTGTTTGTGAATTTTACTTTTGCCATTTGATTTTTGACTTTTGCGATGGAGAAGTAACAAAAAAAAAATTAAAAGTCAGAAGCATCTCTAGGGTTGCTTTTAGAGTTTTTTGGCGGCGAAATTTTTGTAAATATTTAAAATATTAAATTTAAGACATTTTTACCTTTTCAAACAATTCAATATTCCCAAACTGATGAATATTTTGTCGTTTGTTAAATTTATGTTACAAAAGTAACTTTCAAATTAATAATATTCAAACACTGTATTTTAACTTTTGTTGTAGATAGGCATAATTTGCAAATACTTTTCAGTTTTTTAATGAAAGTTCCTTACTTTCTGAAAAGTTACTTTTAAATAAGCACAAGAACTTATTAGTTTGATTGTCTAGGAACTTTCCAATGCACAAATAAAACATTCATTTCAGTCTGTACATTATAATGCATGGAAGCGGAGTCGCACTATGGCACCTCTCATTTCACTCACACTCCCCCCCACCCACACCCACACTATGTATGAGCACATATGGGGGCCCAATATTTAGGAATGTGAGAGAAAATGTGATGATGCCGTGAGCCCGGGTGGTATCTTAAATCATTTTTACGATGAGTTAGGATAAGATAACTATTATATTGTATTTTACATATATGACAATATGTAACCTACTTTTGCTAAACTTAACTCAAATGTCTGACTTCGTCCAAGTTCGGGTAGTAACATTTGAACTTTGAATAGGGGAACAGGTGCGCTGAGTTAACTCACTGAATACTATCATTGCGGCACACATTCATTCACGCAGTGCTCCATAGTGTGCAGCACCACACACTACCCATTTCCTTTGAATAGACGAAAAAACTTACAAACAAACATAAAAGCACAAGCCAAGCCAATCAGCATGAGAAACTACTGTTTTGCTCCAAATATATGCAATGACATAAATTGTAAATGAAGCACCTTTCAATCAAAAATGATTTAAAGTATCATCCAGGTCCACCGTACCACCACACCCCTCTCACATTAGTAAGGTGTGTAGTTAATATGTGACAGTTCTACCTATCAAAAAAATTCCCCTACACACAAAAGGGATGAGGTATCAGGTTCAATTCCCACTACGTGCAAATAATTCTTTGGGTTAACGACCGCGGGACAAAGGCCCGAGACTTACCCGATCCATGTGCATGGATCATATTGATTAGTCGGACCAAAAATTGTCGTGGATACCATGATTATCCAAAAAAATATATATATCCCCTGCACATTGCACTGAATAATGGTGAAGCTCTGATGAGATAAGTTAACCGAAACTGCTAAACAGAACACAAATGTTAAACAATGAGAATCAACAAAGGAAGATAACATATGAGTTGGGTATCCACAGACTCCAGAATAACAGAAGGATGCGGACAAACAGTAGCTTAACAAACAGGCAAGAAGAAGCTAATGCAACATTAAGCAAGAAATTATATCTTCCTCTTTCCAACTGCCCCTCCTCCCTTTTCCACCTTCTCAGGCACCGGTGCGCAAAATGTGAAGTCATCCATCTGTTCGTCGTCCCTCTTGCTTCTCAAGTTGTTTGTTGAGTCATTTTCAACATCACTGGCAGTTTCGTCCTCCTCATCCCCATCCTCATCCTTGGCGTTTATTGAAGATAATCCAATTTCTTCAATTTCCCGACAGACATCATCCACAAACTCTGTATTAGCATTTCTATCAATGCTGTCTTTCTGGTACTCCTCTGAATGCAGATCTCTCGGTCTCCTTATCATGCGGTAAACCTTCTCGTTCTCTGAAAATCTCACGTTCTTATTTGCTGTAAGCTTAACCCCACCTTGCTGTTTTGCTAAACCCCCAGCTATACTTCTGGGAACTGAAACCCCGTGTTTTGGTACCGTATATTCACGAGCGTTCTCATCAATAGCTTCATATTGCTCATTATCAAGCACTCCAGCTAGTTTATCAATTCTTTTGCCTAGAGTTCTGAGTTTCTGCGAATCAACTTTTTTTAAATCGCCAAGTTTCGAATTACCTGCTTTCCTTTGGCGGTTCGCCGCCCCAGATTTCACATTATTTCCCTCGTACTTAACATATACTCCACTTGAATCCATCATTTCATCATCCTCAGATATCTCATCAAGAAGATTCACAAACCTTTTCAATTCCTTGCTTATTGCACTTTTCCCATTTCTAATCATCGGATCACCACCCTAAAGCAGTACAGCCACAAAAATGGAGGAGAACAACACATCAGATTAACCAAATCCTAAGAAAATAGGAACCCTGCATACGCAGGTTGTTTTAGGTATTGTAATTTCTGTCGCGTTACCTGAATAGCGTCAAGTTTTAGCTGTAAGTTCAGAGCTTTACGACGGACGACTTCAAGATCGAATTGGGATTCCCCAGAAACTAGGGATTTGATAATCCCCAGACTCGACTTGATGGCTGCAAGGTCTTTGAGCTGCCGAAGCGTTCTCGATCTTCGTAATAGGAAAGTTCTGAAGTGGGCTTGAATTGTCCGGGCAGCGGCGTCGCGAAGGGATAGATTTGTGGACGCGTGAGAGGAGCGACGTCGTAGTGCAGACTCCAGCCCGGCGATGCGGCGGAGGAGAGTGGCCACAGTAGGATAGGTTTGCCTGTCATCTTGGAAATAGGGATCTTGAAAACGTTCATAGTATTGACGGGGCTGATAATGCGGGGGTGGATGGAGCTGTGGATGTGGGAGTGGGTGTGATTCCGGAGGCGGCGGAAAATGGTGGTGGTGACACGGAGTGTAGACGGAGCAGTAACAACCGCAACAGGAATTGTTAGCTGCTCCGGCGGAGGCGGCGTGGCAGGGGTAATGGTGGGCTGCCATTTTCGATCCGAAGTCGTCACAAAATCAGGAGTTCACTGGCTGGATTGAATTTCGTATCCTGGAATTTACCCTTTTCTTTTCTCGCACACAATTTCACCGATTTAATTTGGAAAGGACACTCATTTTAGGTTTTGGGCTCAAAAATTGGGGGAAGAACGCGATTTGGCGATTTTTTTTTTTTTTTGGCACTTGTCTTGCTTGCTTCTGCACCAATTTTTTGGTTTATAATACTGCATCCATATTAATGTTAGGATTCTGATCATTCAAGTACTGTGAATCAATGACACGATAATAATTCTCAACCTAACATCATTATTATACATGTATCACTATGTAATATAAAATTTCTCCTTTTATAACCCTGGCCATTTATTTAAGTTCTTAATTTGGGTTTTATTATTTTCAAAGCATTCAAATTTTTCATTAGTTTGGGTTGATGAGGTTTGGGTTAGGCTGTCCATAATTGTAGAAGTTTCCTTCCTTTTTGGCTGTACCTATCGTATTTATCCACTTTTCTCTCACTTCACATCATCTTTTCTACACTCATATTTTCTCTCTCCAATCTATACTACAGATTACACAATCATAAAAGGAAATTTTCACCCATACAATTTTATTATTATTATTTTATAATTTATTTTATCATACTTTCTGTTAAATAATAATTAAATAATCAATACTTGATATAATGAAGAATACCTATTTTTAATTTAAAATACACATATTTATTGAAGAGCTATATATTAATATTTTAATATATATATTATTATTATCTTATTATTTTATTATATATATTGATATTAATTAATATTGTATTTTTTTTAATATTGAAATAATATTTTTGTTAATATTGAGGAGGAAAGTGGGTATTCCTCCATCCACTTTTTGTGGATAACACAAAGGTATTATCCACGGAAAGTGGACAATGCGTGAACCGATAACCGATAACCGATTCCTACCAGGATAGAGAAATTTTTCTCTACTTGCTGACAACCTTATATGAGTAGCCGGGCCCACCGTTTTCTCTAGCAATGTATAATACAATTTGAAGTAGTTAAAGCCACTTTTCAAAAGTTCCGATTTGGGAAGGACAAAAAAGACAACTTTCTTCATGTATGTGCTTCGCTGTTGTAGGCTAACTGTTTGTTGATAGCACAGCCAGATCTAGAGGGGTGTTTGGGGTCTCAAGCACTCACAGCCTAAATTCAAAAAAATCATTTATAAACCAAATCAAACTAAATATATTCAGTAAAATTTCGTCTTAGGCCGGGTCTGGAATGAGTAGATGTACGCAATCATACTCCCACTTAGGGGTGGGCATTCAGGATTTGAGATCGAGATTCGCTGAATTCTGATCTCGTCCCGTTTTGATTCGGGCCCAAAATTTTGAACCTGATCCCGTCCCGAAATCCGAAGTCATGAACAAGTTCGGGACTTCGGGACTTCGGGATGGCCCGAAGCCTGAATTAACTAAAACCTTCAAAATTAACTCCATTTTCTCCCGAGACATACAACAAATAATCGTGAATTGAAGAAGTATGGAATATGCGCATAAATTTAAACTCTTTCGCAGGATGTTGTTAAGATGTCATATGATCCATATACATCATAAATGCAGACTTATCTTTCTTATCTTACAGTAATCAAGCCTTATAGAAGAATTCCTCAAGAAATGCAGTCCCCATAGAACAAGAAATTTAGTTTATCCATATAGAAAGATACAGCCTTAAATACTATGTTTGGTCGTGACATATTTCTTAAGCAGAAAAGAACCAACAAATTTTTAGCAGACAAATGAACAGCAAAATGTGCGAACAGAGTTTACATTTCTTCCATCAAAACCAAAGTGTCGTTGTGAATAAGCAGCAGCTTGGCAAATCGAATTCAATGGTTTAGGTAGAACTTACAGTCAATTTCTTGCCGAAATAGGACGGGGGACGTAGAAAATAATAATTGTGGCGGTTGGAGACGAGATTTCGGAGCACAGGAGATCTTCGATAGGGAGGGGCAGAGGGCGGCGTCACTGCGGAATCTGGAATAAGAATTGTATCGAGAGAGGTAAGTGTAAGTCTTAACTAGGTAAGGACTAAGGACCGTCAAAAAATTATATATAATTAAATAATTTTTTTAATATTTTATTAGTTTTAGTTCGGGCTTCGGGCCTGTCCCGTTTTAAAATGGGACAGGCTCGAACCCGTTCCGAATTCATTTTTTTTTTTGGGATTAGGCCTTCGAGCTTCGGATCGGCCGGGCCTCGGGACAATCCTGAGGCCCCAAGGCCATTTGCTCACCTCCACCCTCACCCCTCAATAGGATAGGGAGATTGTTTCCGTAGAGATCCTCAGCTCGAAAAAAATAAAATAATAATAATAATAATAAAATAAAAAAAGTGAAGCAAATATAACTGAATTAACTACTTACCCGAACCATGCACTACATATATACCGAAATAAATAAATGCCTACATAAATAACGAACAACAAACGAACAAACTAAATAACTACATTATACTCTTAATAGGTGAAATACAGTTAGATGCAACCTATCCACTAGTATGTCCCACTTATTTCTATAAGACTAGAGGTCAATAAGTAACTACTACTCTATATAGTCTTATATATCTTTAATCGTAATATGACGTTTCCAACTCGTCCTATAATAGGTCATTTCCTCGGAGAGGTTTAATCCTACTAAATCTAACCGAATCTGCTCATCCCATGTCCTCTTAGGTCTCCCCCTCCCTCGTCGCCCTTCGACTTGTAATCTTTCGACTCTCCTGACTGGTTCGTCCAAACTCCTTCTGTGTACGTGTCCAAACCATCATAACCTTCCCTCCCTCAGTTTGGCATTTATAGATGCGACACCTAGTGTATCTCTAAATATCTCATTTGGAACCTTGTCTAATCTCATGCGACCATACATTCACCTTAGCATCAGCATCTCCGCCACTTCAAATTTCTGCGTATGTGAAAGACTCATAGCCCAACACTCTGCCCCGTAGAGTATTGATTTCTTATAACCGTTCTATAAAATTTTCCATGCCATATGTTGCTATCCTCATTGAGGGCGAGCATCTTATTTTCATAAATCATTCTTAGCTTGCATCCAACACATCTTTGTAGAAGTGACATGTCCATTTTCATTAAGCATTCGTAGCAGGGTGGATGCACTGGTGCTTGGGGGAGCCCAAGCACCCTCAGTCTGCCCCAAAAGTTCCTCATAGAATAAGAGAATCAAGTGGAGTCATGGAGATGGGAGCGGATGTCAAGGGAGAGCCACGAACAGAGTTCGGAATTTGGAGTTTGGACTTCTGGTTCGTGACTTCAATTTATCGGCTTAGTGTTTAATCATTTATGAGCATAACTCACATGTATTATACATTGGTACACACGCACACACGTACGGGCCCGAATCCATTTGTGTCGGATATGTTCAATTTTTACTCGGTATTGGAGAAATATAGTCTAACAATTGAAAAAAATATTCATGGGTCTCGATACACATTCTTACAAAAAAAACTTTTTCGTACTTCCATAAAATTATATATCACCAACAGCTTGGTCATTGCACCATGCATGTGACTTAAGGGAAATGCTACAGTTATTGAAAATTCGGTTCTCGATTTTCAGTAATTTCAGGTCGTCGAAAAAAATTCGTCAATATTTTTGGAATCCTTACGTCGAAATCCTTTAGGAACTAGTCATAAATTTTGGTTTTGACAGCTTTGCCGCAAAAAAAACCTATTAAATAAGCAGAGCAACAAACTTAACCTTACCATTAAACGGTGTGTTCGATTGTCAGAAGTAAAATTTAAGACCAGTTCCTAAAAGATTTCGACGCAAATTCCCAAATAATAATGCTACATGTCCCTATCTTTTAATCCATACATTTCTGTATATTCAATTAATAATTAATTAAAATAATCTGCATTATGTCCTCATGGTGGAGTTTAATTTTGATAATTTTTTTTTATTTTGATTATTTTAATATTACATTTTTATCCCTACTCCTTTTATTATAATCATATTTATTCGACAAATCGTTTATCATTTATCAAAATGGACATCATCATAATAATCACCACGTCGCGTGGTTCGATATTTGATGTGCTTTTATACTATTTCGATGTAATTATTTTTATTTTTAATATGAATTTATAGTTTGTGTGATATTAGGATTTAGTTTTGGCGCTGAAGGCGCCGTAATTTTAATAACTATTATTTATTAGGGTGTAGGGTTTTTAGAGTTTATAGGGTTTAAGATTTTAATTTTTCGGCCGCATAACCACCGTAATATTGATTGTCATTTTCAAATAAAATTTAGCATTTAAGGTTTATAGAGTTTGAGTTTATCATTTAGGATTTTAGTTTTTCGAAGCCGCCAGAATATTAATTGTCGTTAAATAAAGTTTAGCATTACTACAAAAATCTCGATATGTATGAGAAATGTGGGAGAAATTCAATTAATCAATTATTGAATATGATTTGAGATTTTTCAAACTACCAACCCATGTATGCTATAAGCATTTCTTACTGATGATTGAAGTATAAATCGCGATATATGATTCTCTGACTTGCAATATTTATTTGATGTAGCTTAATAAAGTTGAGATTCATGGATTTTAGATCTATACTTGTCTTATGGGTCAGGAAGACATCATGAAGGTACACAAATCTAATCATCCGTCTATATATAAATATAATACTACGAAATATTTCGTTGATCTTTGAAAAAGGTGTCATTATTATGTTATCACAAGCATAGATGCAAGAACATTCTTACAATAGTTGTCACAAATTTGGCATATACAGTATTTGGTTGAACATTTATTGTACAGTAATATCATTGCACAAAATTGATAAATAATATTTCATCTACGAGATGTAGAGAGAAGTTAGTTCAAATATGCAAATATATCTTACTTTGAAAAACTCTTTTTCTAACTGATGTGGGGCAGGGCAGAATATGCATAACGTGGAGTAACAATATCCAATATATGTACGCATTATAATGCTTTAAAATCTATCATCCATGTGAAATCATTACACGTATTATTTATTATATGTGAAAACATCACATATCATAAGTAAATCTTGCTCGCAATATCATGTTTGAGATATTACTTGATATAAATCTAGTAGCAAAATTAATTCTACTTTGAGTTATCAAAATTGATTTATCGAGTTACCATTGGAAACAAAAGGGATACATTTACTATGTCTCTAGAAGAGACTTTTAATACTCTTGAAGATGTTAATCTCCATAAATATGTATTATTATAATTATTATTTTATTATTATTACTTCTTTTAACTTTATACATAAATGATGGTTAGATATATTGTATGAGCTATGATAACCTCTCAAATTATGATAATGCATAGCATCAAGTGCTGTTGCATGTTGTATATTGAATAATTAGAAACGTAGGGTCACCCGAAGTTGGTAACTATGATATGATATTTAAAGACAATCAATTTTCTCACCTGAAGTGAAAAGAGATTGTGCGCATATAATCTTGGATAATGTAAAATGAAATGAGACTCTAAAAGAGTCAATACTTTGCTAACGAAAGGGACAAACTCTTAGAGGATGCATTACTACAAAAATCTCAAAGTCCTTATGAGTTTAACTATATTGATCTAAACGAATATTATATGGAAGAGATTTTCATTTTCTCAATATTGCATCCATGATTTTGAACTGTCAATGTGTATGGAAAATATAATGATTTTCAACTCTTCTATGTTGACTAAGGGACATGCATATACGACAATATTAGTGTGCATCATGCTAATAAATTCTCATAAATTCTCCCCAATACAAATGATTCGAGGTCAGGAACCAAATATCCATCTATTTTTTTTATGTTTAATTGATTTACTAATTGCTCCATCATAATTGCGTAAAGATGGATCTTGAAAGAATATTGAGGATATATTGGGTATGAATCTCCACCTACAATAAAGTATTTAAGATTTTGATTGGAGATCAATCCATGACAAAGTTTATCAATGGTCATTTTATAGGTAATGTTCCAAACATCAAGTGGAGAAAATAAGCAACTGGAGACAAATACTTCTTGAGATGAATTATCATTGAGTGATTTGGGATTATCGTACATATAAATTCTTATGAAAATTCATTTACAAAAGATGCGAATAAATTATCAGACATATTTTCTGACCTAAAAGAGGTTAGTGTTTCAGTTTCTAATACTCCTATGATAAGTAATGTCAAGAAGGAAAAATTTCCATTGGTAAAGAGCCTATGACATGCTTGAAACATGATAGACCTCTTAGTTCCAAATTTATATGTTCTCGTAATTTAAAGGAGCGAATGTTAAAGATGGTCAAAACGAGAATAATCAAACTCAGAAAGAGTACATATGTTGACATGATTAATTAAGTTTCAGAAAAGTTCTAGAAGAACTTCAGGCGCCTGAAATAAATGAGATATAGATTGATTATGTCACAATGAGGAAAGAGTTAGAACCAGAAATAAGAATCGTCGACGATATTCTTCATTTAATAAGTGCTAAAACCAATGGAAGAAATGGAGGATTCCTAAGCTATAAATATAGAAAAATAAAATTAGTGAGAGATTTGAAAAGACGCATGTAGAGTTAAATTTCCTTACAAGAGGTCATTTTTAGAATTTGTAGTCCATAGATCAAGTGGTGTATAGCGGGCAAAAGATAATTGGATGATTATGCATAATATAAAATTGTGAGATATTGAACATGGTTTGTCGCACGAGTTTCTTCCAAAAGCTTATATCAAATTGAAGAAATCGGTGGATGCAATAACATTTATTATAAGTCTGACAATAAAGTTTATATGCGTCAAACTTATAAAAGAATACTTATGAAGTATTGTGAGGTACCTGAAATATAAAAAAAGAAATTTCCCCTTTGTTTGCTAAATAAATCTTCATATGGATTAAAACAATGTGATTCTGCATGCTAAAAATTGTTAGAATGCATTCCTTTAAAAGAGTGTCATATACAAATATTATATGACTCTATGTTTTATCAAGAGATTCGAATCTAAATACGCGATCATTATTGTTTGAATATGTTGATACTCCTGAAGAGTTAACAAATACCGTAATTTCTTTAAAATAATGTTTCAAATGATAAACCATCGCAAATTATGTTTAGGTCTTTAAATGAAACATTTGACAAATAAAATATTTGTATAAATGTACTTGAAAAATGCAAATATTTTTATTATATTATTTTATGTGCCAAATTATTCATTCCAGTATCGAGAAGTACTTAGTTCTGAGGTACATTTTATAAATTAGCCATATATCTCCTGCTAATACTTTTGCCTGGATTATATTGGCAAGATTTAATCCTTCTCAATTAAAACCTATTGGAATGAAATGAGATATCACTTTTGAATTTAGTCATGTGAAAAAATGGATATGAGCTTGGATTATTGGTTATACGATGCATGAATTTCGTCTAATAAGACACAATTTTGAACATATACATTATCAACTCATCATGAGCATATCATGCTAAGAGTTATAAATTTATCATTGAGATATGTAGTTTGAAGATAAAGAAGAAAGATTTCAACTACATTATGAAGATATTTTAGCTTATTGAGTTTATTTCATAATTCATAAACTATGCTTAGTCAAGCACGGCCTACTACTCTTTTGAAAATTTGGTCCGGTCGATCAAAATAAGACATGCTAAATGATGAAACTATCAGGGGAGAGAATCAGCATTGTACTCTTGTTCTTCACTAAGGTTTTTCCCATTGGGTTTTACTTAGAAATGTTTTTAATGAGTCAGCATCTCAAAGACGGATTAATAAGAATAATATACTCTTTTTCCTTGATTATGATTTTTTCCACAAGATTTTTCCTAGTAAATTTATAACGAGGCATATTCTTAGTACATTGGAATTTAAGGGGGAGAGTATTATGAATATTTGTGTTTAAGTGAATATCCATTATACATAAATATGACTTTCAAACTTCATATGAATTTAGTCATGTACCATTCCAATGTATTTGAGTTTCCCGTGTAATTATACATGGATCAAGAAGATTCATGTATAGAGGCTTAATACAGTTCATTCTCTTATGTTTGCACTTGTGCCTATAAATAGAGACATCCTGTTGATGTAAGATAAATTTGAAAAACGAATGAAATCTCCACTTTGTGTTCTCCCTACATTTCTTATATTCTCCTTGTATTAGTACCACATTGTTCCACTTATTTTATAACAGTGCACACATTTTCGAGCCCGTCATCCCAGTCCAAAACCCGGTCCACAAGAACTTCAATTTCGAGAAGTCTCCACATATCAGCATTTCAAAACCAAGAATTTTGATTTCGTTTAACTGAAGTATTAATTTTTTTTGATAAGTGAAATATTTTATTAATTATGTGGCCTCAATTGCATAATGCAGCAATTGAGGGGTTAAATGTACAAATTGATAAACTTGCAACAAAAAACAGATTGTCACCCAAATTCCTGCTCTTCGTCTTCTTCACCAGTTGTACATATCGTCTTCATCTTGGCTCTCCGCTCTTCATCACCATGCGCGAGATGAAGCATCATTGATTCCTGCTCCATTCTTCAAAACCAACAATAGGCAATAGAAGCTTCTTTACCTTCAAATTCCACGACAATTGGACCTTTATTTGATCAAATACCTCATCCGTTTTTTTGTTCTTCTGCTCAAACACCTTACAATTTCGAATCTTCCAGATATGTCAGGCAACTTGCTGCCATAATGCACGATACAATATGATTAACAAGATCATTTTGAGCCTACGGTCGATGTAGGCTAATAGTTCAATTGCCATATTCGATAAAGGATTTTAGTGTTGATAATCAATGATTATAATAATCATTACAATTTACAAACAGATATGAAGAAGTTGATAGTTATTTTACTAAAGAATGATATTCTCTCATTAAACAATAGTCAGATAGTTTATAGAGCCATTTCTTTTAGCTTTTTTGCAAGTATTCCCAAAATGCCCCAAGCCCAAAGAGAGCAGGTAGGTAGGTAATACGTTACCCTAACCTTTAGGAGCTGCGTTTCTCAACCACCACAACTGCAATAACTTCTGAGTTAGGTGGAAACCTAAAGTTAATCAAGTTTTAACTTTATCTTGGGACGAAATAGAATAGATGAGCTTGAATATAAAGACTAAACATTAGAGCAAAAGGGAGAAGATCGTGAAGACGTGAATCAGAACAAAACCGAGTTATTGATACGGAAGTCAGAGGAAGCATATAGAAAGACTTTATAACTTTAGCCAACTTGGCACAAACCAAACTATCATCAAGCAAGAGAAATCTAGATGATGCCCAATACGTAAATGACCAAAGATATAAGTAGTAAAAGAATAGATGATTGGTGGTTTGTTTGGGAGATTCACCAAAGCGTTTTTATGCAACAGCAGGCATGTCCTTGAGCCAGGCGTCAAGAGGTTTGCCAATGGCGTACACGATGAACCCAATTTCTCTCAGCTTGTTGGCGTCGACAATGTTTCTTCCGTCGAAGACGAAGGCTGGTTTCTGCATGTTGTCATAGATTTTCTGGAAGTCGAGACTCTTGAATTCATCCCACTCGGTGAGAATGCAGACTGCGTGGGCATCCTTGGTTGCCGAATAGGCATCCCAGACAACACGAACTTTTTTCACTGTTGTAGGGCTCATTGGTTGGAGATGAAGGGGATGGTCCCAGTCGAATTTGTTCATGGTGAGGTCCCTCTGGATCTGATCCTCGGTCACCTGAGGATCGTATATGCTCAACTGGGCCTTGTCACCTAAGAGGCCTTGGCAAACGTCTATAGCAGGAGTCTCCCGAGTATCACCAGTATCCTTCTTGAAGGCAAAACCCAGGATAGCAATTTTCTTGTTGGCGACAGTGTTGAACATGGATGCGACAAGCCGGTTGACAAAACGGCTTTTCTGATAGTCGTTGATCTTAATGACTTGTTTCCAGTACTCTGCAACTTCAGGAAGACCATTGCACTCGCAAATGTAAACTAAGTTCAGTATGTCCTTCTGGAAACAGGAGCCACCAAAACCAACACTAGCATTAAGGAACTTGGGACCAATTCTGGAGTCCTTACCAACAGCAAAGGCCACTTGGGTAACATCTGCCCCAGTAGCCTCACAGAGAGCAGACATGGCATTCACAGATGAGATACGTTGAGCCAAGAATGCATTAGCCGCGAGCTTTGAGAGCTCAGCAGACCATAAGTTAGTGGTCAAGATACGTTCTTCAGGAACCCAATGGGCATAAACATCCTTTAGCGTTTGAACTGCCTTGAGTCCTTCTGGGGTTTCCCTTCCTCCAATGAGGACCCTATCAGGTTTCAAAAGATCTTCAATGGCTGTACCCTCGGCAAGGAATTCTGGATTTGAAAGGATCTGATAATTAATTCCCTTGCTGTTGTGAGTCAAAATTTTCTCAATTGCCTCCGCTGTTTTAACCGGAACGGTAGATTTTTCAACCACGATTTTATCAGATTTTGAGACATCGGCAATCATACGGGCTGCACTCTCCCAGTATGTCAAATCTGCGGCTTTGCCAGCTCCAAGGCCTCTGGTCTTAGTGGGAGTATTGACTGAGACAAATACTATGTCAGCCTCAAACACATGTTTCTCCACATCTGTGCTGAAGAACAGATTCTTGCCCCTGCACTGCTTCACCACATCATCAAGACCTGGCTCATAGATGGGCAGCGTATCGCTGTTCCACGCACTGATGCGAGGAACAGAAATATCAACAACCGCCACTTCGATTTTAGGACACTTGAGAGCTATCATCGCCATTGTAGGCCCACCCACATAACCAGCTCCAATGCAGCAAATCTTCACCATCTCTATCTTTTCCAATTATCCTGAAAAAAGGTCCAATGCTTGTTTATGTTTCTCACAATATCAGCATTTACTAGACATTGGAGAAGATGAAAAGTAACAACAATAACTTAAGTTATATAACATAACAACAACGTATCTAGACATCTATAAGGAAATTCTCATGGGTTATATAAGATCTTCTAACAAGATTCTTAGCAGTTATCAAGTCATCATAGCATCAGAGTGACTCCCGTAATGTAATCCCAGAAGACAGCACTTAATCCGTTAGGACAATGTCGGATGAGTTAAAAATCATATGATCCGGATAAAAAAATTGGATCAAGCACACCATGCCTATCAGACAATTTTCAAATC
>JAOYMZ010000019.1:1474821-1492610 GCA_025802335.1 Pinguicula primuliflora | reverse complement strand
GAGTGGCCACTGGCCTTAAGGACAGTTTTGTGTCTTCTGACCCGGAGAAATCTATGCCGAGATCTTCACAAGTCCTGTGGGGAGGAGACAGAAGGGCTCAGCCAGCAGTTCATAAAGACCAAATGGAAACTAATAAAGAATGTAAAACAATACAATAGGATCAAAAGGGTATTTGTATTGTATAATGTATTGGATATTTTGTTGAAGAATTGTTTCTCCATCTTTATAGTTTATACTGTGAGGGACTGGGACAACATAGGACTGAGAAACGCGGCCCATTTTGCATTGCCGGGTCTAATCACATTAACTAAAGAGTAAAGGGCCATTCATCTGGACTGTTGCAGAGTTATTGTTTCAGACAGCAGCTTCTCTGGGCAATGCCGAGCTGTTCTTCTGCAGCAACTGGTTTTCTCAAGTCGGTAATATAATGATGCAGGCTTCGGACCTCGGGAGCTTCTTCTCTTATTTATTTTGTGTAGCTGGTGATGCAGAGGGCTATAGGCTGCGAATTTACGTATGAATGCAGATAAAAAGGGCAAAATGAAAAGGATTGGTGGGAGAGAGGGAGTAAAGAAGATTGTTTATTTTACTGGTTTTCTTCTTTCTTTTTTTTTCTTCTGCACGGATCCCAAAGGAATGCAGGAAGGATTCCCAGCATTGTTGGCTGGAACTCATTCTTTTTGTTTAGTTTAAAGGGCCTTGCTTTGGTTTGGTTCCTCTTTAGAAATCTTTGGAGAGTGAGAGAGAAAAAGCAAAAGGGTAGAGAGATTCAATTCAGCCTTGCCTTTGCTTTTGGACTAGATTTTGTTTAAGATTTTCTCCTGCTGCATCAAACTCTGCAGCTACAAAACAAAAAACCAGGCCAGACCACTTATTTCAAATGGAGGGGAGGGGAGAGCTGGAGCTTGGGGACATGATCATTATTTTATTTCTTCCCAATGATTGACTTGCTTTCTTGCTACTTGAGAAAACTTGACCACAATCCTTCCTCTCCTCCCACCTTTTTTTTTCTGTCTGAAATCGAGAGATCGAACCAGACATGAGTAGTGAGAGTAACGGCAACCATACGAACAGCAACAACAACTGGTTAGGTTTCTCTCTTTCAGCTGCCACCATGGAAGGATGCTCGTCCGATCACCACCACCATCATCATCATCAAGCTCAACCTTGTTCTGATCAAGTTCAAAATGGGATGGTTCCTTACTCCTCTGGTTTTAACTATCCAGGGATTTACTATGGAGGGGTTGACGGTGAAAATGCTGCTGCTGCTGCTGCTGCAGCATACCATTCTTCTTTAGTTGTGATGCCGCTCAAGTCTGATGGCTCATTGTGTTTGATGGAAGCTATAAACAGGTCACAGCCGCAAGGTATGTATCACTTTTCTCAACTGTTTATAACATTTGTATACATACATACAGTCGTTTTAAACCTTTTTTTTTTTACTGTGAAGGTATGGTAAGTTCCACGCCTAAGCTTGAGGATTTCTTTGGTGGTGTAGCAATGGGGACCCATCACTATGACAGAGGAGGAATGGCCCTGAGTCTCGACAGTATGTACTACCAACATAACCCTGAAAACCAAGCAAGCAATGGCCATGATTTTCCCCACCAACAAAACTCAAGCCATCACCAAATTCAAGTCCAAGAATTCCAAGATTACTCCCCATTCAGGGAGCAAGATATGTACCAGGTATCATCACAAGGGGAGGAGCATCACAGAGAAGCCCAAATCCCAGGATTCAATCTCCAGCACCCGACAATATCTGAAGACGAAATGACTGGCATGAAAAATTGGGTCCAGAGAAACTACCAGAATGGTCCTGCATTGCAGTTGCAGCAGAAGATGGGGATTTCTGGGGAGGATGGTAGTAGTAGTAACAATAATAACGATGCTGGTGAATCTGCGGCAATGGGCGCATTGGGATATGGGGATTTGCATTCTCTGAGCCTGTCGATGTGCCCTGGTTCAGAGTCAAGCTGTGGGGATGGATCACAATCACAGCACGTTTCGCCATCCATGGCGGACTGCATGGTGCTGGAGAACAAGAAACGGGGGCCGGAGAAAGTGTATCAGAAGCAAATTGTTGTTCACAGGAAGTCAATCGATACATTCGGGCAGAGAACCTCACAGTACAGAGGCGTCACAAGGTTAGGCTTCTTCTAGTAGTAGTACATACAAGCTTACAATGTTTGTATTTCAAGTGCTGTATTCAGTAGGATGCATTTGGTATTTGAATCTGGGAAACAGGCACAGGTGGACCGGCAGATATGAAGCTCATCTATGGGACAACACCTGTAAGAAAGAAGGCCAGAGCAGGAAGGGAAGACAAGGTAAGTTTTCAAAAAAAAAAAAATCAAGAACTTTGTTGGAAGGAATTATATTTCTAACCAAATGTTACCCTGTTTTCTGTTTTTGTCAAAATCTGGGTTCCTTGGGATGGGCCTAAATGAACTTCTCTTCAGTCTACTTAGGTATACATTTTTGTGGATTCGTTTTCTACTTAGCACTTACATTTCTGGAAAATTACTCATCCAACAATGGCAAAATTGTAGGGGGGTATGATATGGAAGAAAAGGCAGCAAGGGCTTATGATCAGGCAGCACTCAAGTACTGGGGACCTTCAACTCATATCAATTTTCCGGTGTGATTTATTTATGCTGTCATTTTATCATACCTGGTATACTCCTCCTCTACACCAAACAAAGTGTTTAACATCTTAATGTTGATGTAGGTTGAAAATTACCAACAAGAACTGGAAGATATGAAGAACATGAGCAGACAGGAATATGTGGCTCATTTAAGAAGGTAACCAAACATTTTCAATGGAGACCTGTCTTTATTTCCCCTGTTTCCAATTCCTCAAATCTCCTCTACTATGCAGGAAAAGCAGCGGTTTCTCGAGGGGAGCTTCGATGTATCGAGGCGTAACAAGGTCTTGATGTAGCGGTTATTTGTGCACAACATCTTTTTTTCCTTGTGTCGTGATTTTTTATCTTCTGAACTCTTGGTTTTCATTTTTTCCTTAGCAGACATCATCAACATGGCCGATGGCAAGCACGAATCGGCCGAGTGGCTGGTAACAAGGACCTATATCTCGGCACATTCAGTGAGTTTTCAAGAGTTTAAACTAAAGAACGTTCCCATAGAGAATCACTATCTGAAAATACCATTTTTTTTTCTTCAGGCACTCAGGAAGAAGCTGCCGAGGCGTACGATGTGGCCGCCATTAAGTTCCGCGGTGTAAACGCCGTCACCAACTTCGACATCTCTCGTTACGACGTGGAGCGCATCATTGAGAGCAGCACTCTTCTCTCTGGGGAAATGGCGAAGCGCCACAAAGATACAGGGAAGGAAAATGCACTGGCCATTGCAACTTTTCCCAACGATGGCAGTATGGACAAGAACAGCAATAGCACCAACTTACCTGATTGGAGAATGGGGCTTGATCATCATCATCATCATCATCATACTCAAATCACCTCTCATCAGAAGCCACTTGAACTTGAAAGTTTCGATCTTGCTGCAAATTCTTCAAATGGGATGATGTTAACTGAGGCAGTGGGTTCTGATCAGCAAGGTATGGACGAGACCGGTAAAATCAGTGGTCATTGGTCTAATACCTCTTCACTGGTGACAAGTTTGAGCAGCTCTCGAGAAGGAAGCCCAGATAAAACCAATGGCCAGTCATCAGGATTTGCAATGGCCTCTATGGGATCAAATTTCTTCCCTGTTTCCACAAATTCGACAACATCTTGGATCCCATCAGCCCAGATGAGGCCTCAAGTGCCACTCTTTTCTGCATGGGGAGAGGGGTCATAGTGCGTGCTACCTACACTTCAAGGTGGTGGAGTAGGGATTTCTGTTAAGGGGAGCGGGATTCAAATCCTGAGACTAACACAAATTTTTACCCTGCTCAAGCTTCCGCTCCTGGTTGCACTCATGCAAGAGCAGTTTGTTGTCATTTGGTAGTAGGAAAACGAGTTATTAAAATTACTATGATGAGGGATTCTGGGGGTATTGGTTCCATTTTTTGAGCTGGTTAGGGTTGGCTGGAAATGGAACCGAACATTTTGTCAAGAAAGACCCCATCATTTTCAACAAAAACACTGGTATGTGGTGCAATGCAAGAGTCATATCGTAGGCTAATTTATTGAGGGGCACTGAATAATGAATATCATAATCATAACTAAAATTTTGAGATTAAGTTGTCAGCATTTCGGAACAGACCTATGTTGGATCTGTTATCCAACTTTTCGAGATGGATACAAATCTGAAGCACGCCTGGAGACATTCGATCCTCATTGACCAGATAAAGCAAGGAATGCTTTATATCTTGCAAAAGCTTTTCTCAATGCCGCTCATTTTCCAGTTCTTTTGCTAACAATACACTGTTTTTCCCGAAAATCTTCTTATCTAGTCTCTTGTGTCCATACTAAATCCGACGGCCCAGACAGTCTAGATTACCGACCATAATAATTTAATCTGTACACAAGACTTTGGATAATAAAAGCAAACTTGGTGACCCGTTTGAATATCTCTATTTTTTATAACCACAAAGGTAATTATGACATTTTTGTTTTACCATAGTAACATCATCGGAGGTGAAAAAGGCCAAGATTATCTCTGTTACACTTACAACCATGGTGAACTCGACCTTCCATGGGGCCATCCATCCACATCCACCAACGATAACCAGTAGTAGTTTCATGATGTGATCCAACTACTTCCAGCTGGTTTCAGGACGCTAGACTTATTCATCAATCCCCTCAAATTAGCTGACTCCTCCCATTTTCCTGCATTAGCATGAAGATTTAACATCCTTTCCTGTTTCAAGAAGGAATTCTACAAGAACAGTTCCCAACCTAAGATGACCACGAGCAGCACATAAACTAAATAATGTCCATAAGACACTTGGATCAAGGCCAATAGCCAAACTCTTGATCATTCCCTCTGCTGTATCAAAAAAGCCATCTTACAACCAACGAATGCACTTGCCTCCCAAATTCAAACTGATCTCGAGCATAAGAATAGTGACAAGCTTTCACACCCATTACATGCATCTGTTGGAACATATCAAATGCAATACAATCATATCCTGTTTTCCCACACCCTGTAATCATGGCATTCCAAACAGCCACGTTTGGATCAGACATTTGATCGAACACCCTACAAGCATAATCAACCTCCCCAAGCTGACAGCAATGTTGTATAAGAATAAACGTCAGGTTCCTTAATCACATCAAATACCCTTTTCAGTTTTCACTGAGAACAAGTCCCGCGACTTTGCATATAGCGAGAGGAGATTATTCGTGATGTGAGGAAACCTTTCGAGCCCAGACTGTACGGGGAGTGCACATGGAGCTGGCGTCCAAATCCGGTGTCGTGGAGATGAGCACATGCGGTGAGGGCAGTGGATGATAAACGTGGTTCGCTCATTGCTTACTACCTCTCCACCAGAGGATTTTCTGTTGTGTTCTCTCTGCTATAATTTGTGTTATATTTAAACACCCATTCATGCAAGGGGATGGAAAATATTTGAAGGAACAAAATAAAAAATTTAGATGATCATTAATTGCGGAGTCACTCATAATCTATGGTATGCTGTTCAAATTTTCCCTCTCCATATCATCTTCCTTGACACGTTCACCACTTCCCTAATCTCAGGGGAGAAAAGATTTATACTTATCTTTTCCGTAATTATACATTATCTTTCCTACCACTCCCCTCAAATTCGATGTGGGATGTCCAACATCTATGAAACATCCTTTTATTGACTGCTTTGGTAAGAATATCCGCCAGCTTGTCTTCAGACCTCACAAATGGAATGTAACAATCCCGCTTTCAAGGTACTCATTGATAAAGTGTCGATCAATTTCAGATATATGAATTGCAACCCTGTTATCACGCATCAAGGGACATACACCTTCGGGTGGAAAACCCAGCTCAGTCATTAACTTAACAAGCCACAAGATCTCTGTCACTCCTCTGATAATCCCCCTAAACTCTGCCTCTACGCTTGACCTTGCCGCAACTTTCTGCTTTTTACTCCTCCATGTAACTCCAGATATAGATCGTCTATCCATATGGCTCCCGGCCCAATCAGTATAGGTGTACGCTTCAACCTTTAGGTGTCCATGTCTGCCATATAAGACACCGATGTCGGGTGACCCTTTCAGGTACCGTAGAATCCTTAAGGTTGCTTACATATGATCATTATGGGGATTGTGCATAAACTAGCTCACAACCCTCAAAGCATATCCAATATCCGGGCACGTATGTGCAAGATATAACAACTTACCAACCAGATGTTTTACTATCTTCAATCCAAGATTGGACGTCATGGATGTATCAACTGGTTTGCACTCAAGTACCCTGTTTCAGCAAGAAGATCGAAGATGTACTTCCTCTGATAAATATAGATTCCCTGTTTACATCACCTCGATACCCCAAAAATACTTCAGCATTCCCAGATCTTTCATCTCAAACTCTCGGAATAAATTCTTCCTCAACTCTTCTATCTCATCAACATCATCTCCTGTAATAATCATGTCGTCAACATAAATAATAAGGCATGTGATACCTTGGGCTCGACGCTTCAGAAATAGAGTGTGATCGGAGTTACCCTCGGAGTATCCACATTTCATCATAATAACAATGAGTCTCCCAAACCAGGCTCTATGTGATTACTTCAGACCATATAATGCTTTATTCAGTCGACACACCTCACGAGAATGAAAATCGGATGAGAAACCAGGTGCTGGAGCCATATACACCTCCTCAGATAGATCATCATATAAGAAGGCAATTTTCACATCGAACTGAAGAATATGCCAGTCCAGGTTAGCTGCAAGTGAGAACAAAATCCAAATAGTATCCAGCTTAACCACAGGAGAGAAGCTCGATGAGTAATCCACTCCGTACGCCTGGGTATATCCTTTAGCCACCCGTTGAGCTTTAAGCCTCTTAATCATACCATCTGCTTTCCTTTTGATAGTATAAACTCATCGACATCCAACAGTTTTCTTTCCTGGAGGTAAGTCACATATGTCCCACATCTCATTCTTCTCAAGGGCACTCATCTCAATCTCCATGGTCTGTTTCCATTCTAGAATCTGTAGTGCTTCTTTCTCGTTGCGAGGAATATCCTCACAAATTTTCGACCAGATGTAGATATGCTCCCCCTTACGATATCAGCAACAGGGTATCTCTTAGTCTTCGGGTCATGCTCAGGAGTAAACTTCTTTTGGGAAATTCCTCGAGTAGATCGGTCTTAGAGGACCCGAATAGGGATAGGGGTAACAGGGCACTAAGATCCTGCAATATAATCACATGGCACAACAACATCTACAGAATCAGCTGGCTCAGGAGATAGTGTACTTACCAGAATATCCATTGAAGAAGACATCGGGGGTTGCTCTGCTAAGTCTGACTCTACTATGTCGTCGTCATGTTCCGAAGTGGGCGGTCTACTTAACTCATGAATGGGCTCAGGTAGGACTGGTGCGTGAGGCACACAAGATGGTGTAGATGGGAGTACAGATGAAGATGATGGAAGCGATGGTGTGTGGGGCACAACCGTGGACTGTGGCAGCTCTCTGGAAGAAGGGCTCAACCAATCAAGGACGTCACTTGAATCATTCTCTCCCTGACTCCTTGATTGGGAAGGTGTATGATAAAAATATTCAGTCTCGACAAAGTCACAATCCATGGTGATATACATCCGACGAGGGAGGGTATTATAACAACGATACTCTTTCTGGGACCTCCCATAACCAACAAACACACATTTCTCCGAACAATGGTCAAATTTCAACCTATTCACTTTAGGAACATGGACATACATAGAACACCCAAATTCTCGGAGAGTCATAGTCAATGGTGGGGGAACATGAGAATAATCAGACAAAGTTTGAATAGGAGTTCAAAAATTCATAATTTGGGTGGGAAGCCGATTGGCTAAATACGTAGCAGTGGATACAACTTCGGGCCCAAAATTTTTGGAAACTTTAGATTCAATCATAAGAGCCCGAATAATCTCAAGTAAAAAATGATTTTTTTCTTTTGACCACACCATTTTGTTGAGGAGAATAAGAACAAGTGGTTTGGTGTATCATCCCCTTTTAGAGAAAAAACTTTTCCATTTGAGGGTTTACAAACTCCCCCATTACCTGATCTAAGAATTTGGATTTTGATATTGAACATCATTTGATAAAATCGAGAAAGTTTTTCAAAAACTTCAAATTTACGTCGAAGAAAATAAACCCAAGTCATTCTAGAGCAATCGTCGATAAATAGAATAAAATAGCGAAATCCCTGCCCCCCAACAGAAGGAGCAGGCCCCCAAATATCAGAATGTACTAAGGAAAATATATACGGAATACGAGTGTTCGAAATAGAAAATGAATGTTTATGACTCTTAGACAAAGCACACGTTTCACAGTTCAAGAAAATATTGGAAATTTGAGGAAATAACCGACTAAGATACTTGTGCGATGGATGACCAAGAAAGCGGTGCCACAACTAACTTTTAGAGTAACTAGACTCATGAGTCAAGAGTGTCATTCCTAGAATCGAATTCACTCGTCAACGTAATACATGTCATCCTTCCCAGTGTCACACTCAATTATTTTCCTCGAACAGATATCATGTAAAACACAAAAAGTAGGATATATGATGACCACACAGTTAAGCTCTTTGGATACATGGCTAATTGATAATAACTTATAAGACAATGAGTGCACATATAAGCAATTGGATAATCTGATGGTAAGAGAGATAGTAATAACACTGGCTCCTTTGACAGGAGCAAACAAGAAATATCAGACGGATCATAAGTAATAGTGTCTGTAACACCACAATCAAAAATTCATTTACCGTGTTTCTTTCCATGATCACTTCCCTGCAAAATATTAGATACTCCAATTTCTCCTTTAGGCCCAATATTTTTTGGCCATGCAAAAGAAAATTCAACCCCAATAGAAGGATTGGGCTGTAATAAATCATGCTGTGATTTTTGAGATGATTCTATCGGCCCAATTTCGGCCTCATCACTGAAGTCGAGTGACTCACACTTAAAAAACTTCGACCCAGAAATATGAGGATATATGTGTAATTTCGAAGGTAATTTACACATTTTACCTGGTCCTATTTTGATCGGATCATTTACCGACCGGTCTTGCCCCGCGTTCTCTGCACCCGATCCTCCTGCAACTCCAACATTTAAGACGGAAATGTCACCATCGCCGCTCGCGTTAAGGTGATTTCCGTCGGCAACTGCAATGCAGCCATCACGGTGTCCCCTCTGCTGTGAGTTTTGGTACGCTTTTAGCTTGAAGCACTCAATTTTGATGTGCCATAAAATCCTGCAATACTCACACTTTACGTTCGGGCTGCAGAATGATGGTTTGGCCACAAATCGGCCGTCTAACCGCCGTTCTGTTCCATAATTTCCATGGATTTGTGGTTGAGGCCGCGGAATTACACTTCCGGATCGATGAACTCCACCATCACTTTTCGTTGCCAATCCTATCCCAACACCCAATGATGGGTCCGGAGTGTTGAGTGTCGCCGTCGTATGTAAGATTTGCTTCCACGCGGCCTCTCGCATACGCGACTTCAACTGAGAGTAATGGCTCCTCTTTCAGCAAGTCTCGGATAATGGGTTCATACTCATTGTTGAGGCCTGCAAGGAAAGTGGAAATGCAGTGCTCGTCACGAATTCGATTGCATTTCGTGATGTCGACCGCTATTTCCATCGGATTTGCACGTTGTCGCTCAATTTCCAGCCATAATGCACTGCACTCTCCATAATAGTCCTCGATTTTGGTCTGCCCTTGGCTCAATCGATCTGCCTTAGTGATTAAGTCCAAAATCTGGAGACTATCTTCTCCTGCCGTGGAAGTTTCCTTCAAAACCTTCCACAATTCGTATGCCGTAGGGTAATGAGCATACTTGTGGACCAACTGTCTATCCATGAATTTAGTAATCCATTCAAAGACCTGCAAGTATTTTTGCTTCCAAGCTGGGTATTGTTCATCAGATTCTTTGGGGGGTGGGAGTTGGACGGAGATGTAACCGAGCCAACCTTGCCTTCAATGGCCCTTTGTATCAACCGGGACTAAAGCATATAGTTGTTATTGTCAAGTTTTATGTCCACCAAGGAATTCATTTCAGAGTCTTTTATATACATGGTTCACTTCTGCGGAGCTAATTTGAGGACGATTACACTAGCCATATGAGATTTTTGTAGTATATAATACGTGATAACCAGACCTTGTGTAAGGGCGAGATTTACTGGGTATGTTTGGTTTGATAATACGTGATAAAATTTTAAGTGGTAAATAACTGATTACTGTACTCAATTTTAATTTAAGTATTAACATTAGATAGGTCATTTAAAATGATTGAAATAACTCGTTTAATGTGAACCGTCATATTGTTACATCAAAGATCTAGATTAGAATTTAGCACAATAATTAATTTTTGAGGACCTCAAAATTTATCTATATTACATTATCTAAAAATAAAGAGAGTTGCAATAATAGCACATATAGTCCAGTTCTTATGCAATCTAATGTATAAGTTCTGATAGAATATATATTCAAGAGCAGACCTACGTTTGAGGCGGGCCCGGGGCCGATTTTGGGCCTACCCCAAGAATTTTGAGAGCAATTTAAATCCTGAAAGGCCCTAAAATCAAGAAACTGACCGAATTCTTCAAATTACCTTTCAGGCCCGCAATGCTTGAGCCCAATGAACCATCCAAATACACATTTTAAATTATATACAACTTGTTCTGCATGTGATTTTCCGGTGTGGGACAAAGAAGTTACTTGTGGGATTGGGGTCACTGCTCCTAAAGCCTGGACGAGGGACAAACTTAAGCCTGCAGCTTTGTATCTCTATTTTTTGTGTGAGGCTATCTGGCTGGCGTTTGAAAAGAAGCCCAAAAATGACTTGGATTCTGCTTCAGCGGGGTTCATCTAGTTCATCGTCGTCCTCTAGCCAAAACAGATCATCACCATTGGGAACAGCTTCACCACAACAGCAGGCTACGAACAATATGCTAGTTGTTCCAGGAGCAGATGATGAGAATTTAGTAGTAGTTCATGTTAGCAATGAGTTACCTGAAAACCTTGGTTTTCCAGTTGACAAAACTGCGGATCCTTCTCCTCAAAATTCGTATATTCTTCCATTTTTGTGTTCCTTTTTTCTAAAACCTTAGTAAAAAGCATTTAGTAAATCTTAATGCTTAAAGCATGATGGTGTCACTTGTTGTATTTTCTGTTTATTTTTGTGTAAAATTATTTGAACAATTTTTTTGTTTTTTATTTTATTTATTATTAAAAAAATTGGGCCCAAAATTTTTGAATTTTTTTAGCCCAGGTCAAATTTGAGCCTAGTTCCGCTCTTGTATATATTTACCTTTGAAGGTCCAATAACAATCAATGTGCTTACTGCATCAACTGATAGATAGATAATCCCAAGGAGTTGGCCTAGTGGTTGAAGCCTGGAATTTAAGTCTCCAAAGAGAGATGAAGTCTCAGGTTCGATCCCCACTGGATACAAATAATTCTTTAAGGCCACGACCGCGGGTCAAAGGCCCGAGCCTTACCCGATCAATGTGGAGGGATCGCTTTGCATAATTCTCATGGATTACTCGGGCAAAAATAGTTCTGGATACCATTATTATCCAAAAAAAACTCACAGATAGCTCGGGTCTCATCACCCTCTTTTTTACTAAATCCAACCAATTTATTGGGATATTTGGACTTACATAATAATATACGCATCTTCTGATTCATCGCGCAATATAAACTACATAATTTCCAAATTACGTGGCTCATGACGCAGGTTTGCTACTCATGATCGACTTTCTTGCAAACAGTTTCTTTTTTAAGTACAGTCTGATCACAAGAACGGACTTAAAAAGGGTTATGTTTGCATAAGTTTTTTTGTTTTTGTTTTTGGTAAGTGTTATGTTTGCATAAGTGGGAGAACAGAATGAAACAGGGAAATTAGTGAAGAATACTTGTCTGCATATGGTCAGGATAACTTATAGTTACTGTACGTCTTTAATAGTAAACCACCTACAAAAGAAAGCAACAAGAAGAAGAAGCCAGTTTAGGATTCTCTGCTAACTAAAACCTTACAAGCTACGGCCAAAACGGAGACACCTTTTCCTCCTGCAACAGGTCTTTCACTGATTTTCATGGACGCTTCTGATCGTGAAAATATAAGAAAAATGTAACAACTTGTTATATTTTCTCTAATGACACAAGTACAGAATTTGCATATGGTGCTGAAGAGTAGATAGAGGATATCTAAAACACAAGATTCGAAGTTTCAGCAGCAACCAACAGTTCTGGTCCATAGAAACCATTTTATACTAAATAATCAGACTGTATATTTTAGGTCATTGTGAAACAAAACAAAGAAGTTTGTCAAAAAGATGGAGCAGAAGAATCTTAGTTCATGAAAGTGATAGTAGCTATCGCAACATTAAACAAACGTTTTCAGAACAAGGACAGCACAGCAGCAATTCTCATCACACAATACAAACACATCACGAATGTGGAAAATATGCTATGAATCACCGTTAAACTCCCAGTTTTGTGGCATGATCCTTTGGAGACCATCTCCATCTGATAAACCATAACGTTGGATAATTGAATCTGCATCTCCATATCTAGCCATTATTTCAGGAGAAAACATACCGGTTCTGCAGATCATCAGGTCAATGGTATGCAGAGGAGATAATCCATCACGTGTGATTTCATCATATGCGCCGTAGAGATCACTTTCCATTAAAGGGATTGAAGGCGAAAGCACAACCTCTGAGCTGTTGCAAAGTTGTTGGCTTGGAGGACAAGGACCATCAGAAGTATATAAAAAGTTTCCAACTTTTCCCCTGTTGTTTTTCATTTGCAGATGATTGTAAACAAGTCCTTCATCAACTGGAGGAACGGAACCGGAATCGACTGAATTCGGGCATCGGGACTGCACCAAGCAAGGTGGCAACACAAGCTGTGGCACCTGAGGGTAGAGGTCGATCCAAGCTTGATCTCCTTTTCCTGTCTCCGCTTTCTTGGTTTGCTTTTGCCTCCGCTGCCTGCCTAGGAGTTTCTTCTTCAGCTTCGTATTCCAGTAGTTTTTTATGTCATTATCAGTTCTTCCAGGTAGCTGAGCAGCTATAATAGACCATCTGTGGAAAAAAGAAAAAGCATTATGAAAGTTCAATACATTGAACTCTCAGCAAGTTGGAAAAAAAAGGTCTTACCGGCTACCAATGGCGATATAAAGGCCACAGATCAAGTTATCTTCGTCCTCAGTAAATCCCCCATGTCTAATGTTTGGTCGCAGATAATTCAGCCATCTGAGCCGGCAACTCTTTCCACATCTCTTGAGACCTGAAACATATGCACAAAAGATTCCAGAGTTATCATATATCCCAGAATGCATCCAATTACAAGAAACTTACCTATTTTGTGAGGCAAGGCTATCCAGTTCCCTCCTGTTCCATGTTTCTCAATGTAGGACTTGAGCTTTTCATCCTCCTCAGGTGACCATGGACCCCTTTTTACATTGGCTTTGTCGCAGCAAGGTGCCCTTCCCATGTTTGAAATATTTGTATTGTTATACTACGTACACACATGTATATATATATATATATATAGATGAACATCCAGAGAATGAGAAGTGATGATTGAAAAATGATCTTGTTTCAAAAGGTGGTGTGGAAAAGATGAACCTCTTCTTTATTCATTTAAAATATTGAAGCCACTTGAATGGCATGGCAGTACATGTGTGGAAAGGAGCCTTTTCTCGTTGTCATCTAACACTTGATCCAGAATCACTGCATTTGTACATAATAAATCAAGTTCTGATAGCATTTTTCCAGCCTGTGGGTAAATTCTAGGATTTATCTCCAAGAGTTTTATGAAATCTGCACACACCTAGACATAGATGCTTGTGATATTTCTGAAATTCGTGCGTTATCAACTGCAAAAATGTCAAACCAAAAGTAAAGATCACATTATGTAACATATGTGGGTGGGGGGGCGCTACTTTGCTTTTTCCTACGTATAATCCACAAGCAGATTGCAGTAAAATTCAACGTCTTCATACAAATAAAACGATGTAAAGGTCCAAACTAAGCCCCAAACACTTTTGACTCTGGGAAAAAAAAGGTTTAAGACTTCTGGTGTTCATACTCCTTTGGGGGTTGCAATCAATTCTTTATTGTCTTCTCTTGCAGGCATTTTTTATTCATTGCTTTAATCATCCACTCTTGTATACGCAAATATAACTGTTTAAGTCGGACAACTGTTTCCCTAATTGGATTACATTTGCTAATGCTCAAGAGAGGCAGTCATTTTCCCAAACAAAGATAAAAATCAATCAACGTAATAACAACCACACAAAGTCAGCATAGCAGCTAGAATACAACGGAAGAGGAGCGCGTGTCACTGCACGCTATGCAGTAACTTATTGAACGGTCAGGAGGCCCGCACAAAAGTGGGCAGGCACTGCATAGTGTGAGTCCAGTGATTAAGTCACTACACACACCCAGAACCCGAATACCACCTATTACAAGAATTATAAACGCACAAGAAGAACCGACCATGGAGAAGCCTAGTCGAGCTTGAGTTCAACAGTCCACTCCATGTTATCTTCCGAGAGTCCCATTTGTATGCTTGTAAGAGCAGAATACAACTGCTGAGTAACAGGACTGACTCCATTCATGCCGTAAGTCGTCCTTCACATGGAACAAGTCGACTTCATTAGACTAGAAACAAGGCAGCATTTGATGGAACATTATGCAGGGATTCAGGGAGGGTTTAAAACAATACTTTTTGTTGAGATATGTGATGCTGCCTACAGGTGAAACCACAACGGCGGTGCCGGTGCAGAAGACTTCATCAGCTTCAAGCAATTCGTCCACTGCCACAAGGCGTTCCTCAACCTAGAAAGAACAAAGAAACCACTTTTGGGTACTGAATGGATTTCTTCAACGACTTTACACAGAATACAAGTACCTTAAATCCATGACTGCGAGCAACATCGACTATACTCTTTCGTGTAATGCCAGGTAAAATGGTCCCTCCTACCGCAGGAGTAGAAATTACATTACCCTACAAAACACAATCCAATGAAACGCATATTGATGCACGGGATAGGAGGAACTACAGGTGACATTTCATACTAGGAAAGTTTACATAAAGATGCAGTACTAAAGATGCAGTACCTTCACAATAAATACATTGCAGGAGGACCCCTCTTCCAGGTACTTTTTGTGAATACTATCCAGATAAAGAACATCAGAATAGCCATTTGCTTTGGCAGCACTCTGTGACTTGAGAACCTGTAAAGCATGTTTTTTTTAAGGATAGCAGGAATGTCTGCCTGCGAGAAGCATAACTGTGGAGAAGACCAAATGATACACAATCACTTACTGCTGCATAATTACCAATAGCTTTGACTCCTCCAGTACCTCCCGGTATTGCACGATGCACGTCACTCGCAACAATTAAATTTATAGGAGCCAAACATTCCTGAAATAAAACATGCCCACAACTTGAAGATATCATCAGTGACAAGAGTCAACTCCATTCCATGGTGAAAAACCAAATTTAGCGAAACTCTTATGAAAAGATTCGTAACTTCAAAATGTTTAGCCTATATTAATGCAAGATATTAATATAGTTTATATTCATTCGCAACAGTGCAGTGCAGTAAGCGAATCATCATTAAGAAACTGTACCTTGAAATAATTGCCCACGGGGGAAACATAGATAAGAAAGGTGTATTCAGGAGCTGGTGCAATACCTAAAATAGCTCCACTTCCCATGAGCAGTGGCCTTACATACAATGACCCTTTACCTGGTGGAGGAATCTGAAATTCCCACCAGAAAAATTTCAATGTGACATCCGCCAAGAAACGAAATTTAAAAATCAGATCACGAATTGTATCATTACCCATCTTTCATTCGCCAAAACAGTATCCTTTACAGCCTCCACAAACTGCTCAACGGTAGGACAGGGCATGCACATTCGATCAGCACCCATTCGGAGTCGCATAGCATTTTCCTCAGGACGAAATAGTAAAATGTTACCATCATGCTTACGATAAGCTTTTAAACCCTCTAACAAACCCTGAAAGTTAAGTTCATGTATTTGTACAGAACAGGAAAAAATTGAAAATCACTTGTACAGGAGGAATAGAAGGAATGGGACGAAAATTGATTTTAAAAAAACCTGGCCATAATTCAGAACTCCAGCAAATGGGTTCAACTCAATATTCCCAAATCTTCGTAACTCGGCATTAGAAAAACTCTCACCTCGTACACACTTCATGACAGACATATAATCAGTGTTCACAGGCTCGAAACCAAGGTTATCCCAATCAATGGGGGCTAATTTTGATGTCCCGTTGCTGCAAGAAAGTAGAACCCGTAAACCCACATTTCAAAATGAAACAGAACGTCGTCCATTCAGATCATAAACGCGAACCTGACAGGGGATTGCACCCTCAAAAGACGAACTTTGCTGCTTGCGTGACTTTTGTGATGCTGCAGGCACACAATTCCAAATAAACTATGCTAATTGTGTCAAATAATACTCATGCATCCACGCCGTAAAGTTAAAAATATTTAATTTTAATGATATAAAGACTGTTTTTTGTTTGTTGAGTTAGAGTTCGTATTGTTATTTACACGAAAATTTTGCAAATCTCCCACATTTAATACCTCCACGGTTAAGTGACGGCGAAGTTTCTACACGGCATCGCATTTAAGCACCGCAAAGTCATTGTTTGTGTGTGGGAACACACACAAATCATTATTGTTGTGTGTGCGGGAGAACAAACGGTGCATTTGCAGTACCAGTTGAGTGATGTCGTACAGAATTTTTTATCCGAAACACGAAAATCAGAATCGCAATCTTTGAGCCACACGAACTTTAGCTTTTCAGAATTTTGGAACTCTCCATTGAGGCAAATGATGGAACCATTCCAATTGTTAGTTTTGTGAAGTGTCAGTCCTTTTTGTTGAAATCAAAGAATTGAAATCTCAATCCTACAATTTTGCCTCTAGATACGTCGTTTAAGCAAGACAAAAAATTGTTTGGTTAGGGATTTTTTTTTTAATTTTTTACCGGGCATAGCCACTAATTCAAACTAAAATTTTCAAATACTGAACCATATAAGTCAGATAAGTGTGTTGTTACGTCCCGAATTCTAATACTAAACATTCATTGTTGATCGCATAAGTGAATTACTTATCTGACAGTAGTTTTTAAAATACTGTTGATCCTAACCGTCGGATCAATAATAGACGCTCAGCATTAAAATTCAGAAGGTAAAGGCTCTTGTTTTGCTGGTGGCAAAAAAATTTCCCCAATTCCATTATACAAAAATACAAAAATGAGCTACAAAATAAAATTTGATGGGATGTAGCATTTTTGTTTTGTATTTAGCAAGTGTCAGCTACTTTTACCTCCATTATTAACTACGAGCAGTTACACCGTGTACTTCAAGTTCAACTGCACATGAAAAACGTGTAATTAAAATCAATTATTTACAATATGAGATCCCCGCAAATGTTATTCTTTTATTGTACATATATATATATATATATAGGGAGTCCTTCATATGATCAGTCTTGGTGTGGACAGTTTTCCCTTCGTGTGGACAATTTTTTCGTAGAACCATCTGTTTTTGAAATTGATCGCACCATTGGAAAGCTTATATTTTTTAGATGAAGATCCATATGCTTTTGTTCGGTTTCCGG